>CM060331.1:44240065-44270065 GCA_030674155.1 Stramonita haemastoma
GAGGACATAAGGCAGAGTGACCTGGAAACCTTGCCACGGACTTCATCGTTTGTGCTGTGTTGTCAGTGGATTGTATGTTTGTTGTATCTCCACCCTCGTCAGCCTCGTCCCTTTACAATGGGCGAAAGCTTTACGCAATGTTTTTTTTGTGAATCGTGGACTGTAGCAAAAAAATAGCAAGAGCCAGAGGCCCAACCGGACTGTACACTTTGTTGCAATCATGTACCTGACTTGGATCTCTATCTTTGTACCATGATGTGGAATCCATGCCATGAAGATCATTTGGGCTGCAACCGTATTTTGTTTCTTCTTCTTGTTTTTGCTCAATATGGTTATTTGTGTTGTGCCCAATCCCCTTCCCACTGTCCCCTTGTGAATGGGCTGTAAAGCTTAAATCACAATAAACTATTGTCATTGTCATTGTCATTGTCATTGTCTCTCTCTCTCTCTCTCTCTCTCTCTCTCTCTCTTCTCTCTCTCTCTCTTTTCTCTCTCTCTCTCTCTCTCTCTCTCTCTCTCTCTCTCTCTCTCTCTCACAACACACACACACACACACACACACACACACACACACCACACATTCTCTCTCTCTCTCACACACACACACACACACACACACACTCACACACGTGCACTCTCGCATGCACACGTGCGCGCACATACACACACGTACAGACACACACATACACATACACACACGCACGCACATACACACGCACACATGTACGCACATACGCACGTTTACACATACTCACCGTTTACTCAAAACTGAGACCGGATCATCTTAAGTTGGGATGATTTTTTGTTTCAGCTCTTTTTTGCCCTAATGTTCATTGCCTCAGCAATAAATTTAGCCTAGTTGTTAATGATAGTTGCACTGTTGTTGACGGCAGATTAACAACATCATTATTAGGGGAGAGAGAGAGAGGGAGAGAGAGAGAGGGAGGGGAGAGAGAGAGAGAGAGAGAGAGAGAGAGAGAGAGAGAGAGAGAGGAGAGAGAGAGAGAGAGAGAGAGAGAGAGAGAGAGAAAGAGAGAGACAGACAGACAGACAGACAGACAGACAGACAGACAGACAGACAGACAGACAGACAGACAGAGACAGAGAGACAGAGGCAGAGACAGAGAGAGATTTAATAATTTTATATATATATTTTTTTTAATTCTTTTATATCAAGGATAATGGGATAAGCACTCTTGTTCTTTTCTACATCCAGTCCCCGTGTGTATGCAGTTTTGTAAATGTCATCTGTTCCCACCGGCACACGATGGCCTACTCTTACGAAAAGCAAAACAGGATTTAACGTGTGTGCAAGATGTTATATGTGTGTTCACACACGAGGCCTCGGTTTACAGTCTCATCCGAAGGACTTGGGGGGGGAGAGTGGAGTCAGCACTGATGTTAACTCCAGGAGAAAAATCTCCTCGAACGGGAATCAAACCCGGGTCGTCAAATTGTGAGCGCAATGTTCTGACCACTAAGCTATCCCTAGTGAGAGACAGACAGACAGACAGACAGACAGACAGACAGACAGACAGACAGACAGACAGAGACAGACAGACAGACAGACAGACAGACAAAGAGTGCTTTGTTCTTATTCCTTTATATTCTGATCCTTTTTATTACTTTATTCTGAGGATAATGGGATAAGCACTCATGTGCTTTTTTTTTACATGCAGTCCCTGTGTGTATGCAGTTTTGTAAATTTTGTCATCCGTTCCCTCTGACACACAATGGCCTACTCTTCCGAAAAGCGGAACGGGTTTTTAACGTGTGCAGAAGCTGTTCTGTTGTGGAGAAATATGTTAATTTTATTGGTAAAACATTTCAATGGCAGAACAGCTAAACACTAAATTCCTAATATACACACCATGGTACTGCAATAGGTTTCATATGCATCTCATAAATTCGCAATGAGATCAATAGTTTCACTGATTAATTATTCGATTGATGGATTGATCGATTATTTCATTAAATCATGTACTTATGTATTTATTCACCAGTTTGTCTGTGTGTCTCTTTGTTTTTGTCATTCACTGATCACTGACTCATTTCTCTATTCATTTCTGTTTTCCATTTATTCAAGATCGGAGGTTTAAAACAGAACTGTGAGTATATATTAAATCCCTTTGCTAGAACTCAACTTACTTTTTGAATTCCAAAGAATCCGTCAGTGACAGCCACAGAAGGTTTTACACACTGCCCCACACAACTGAACCACTGCACTTCCTAGGGCCTAGTTCATTCTGCATCTGATAAGGATCAAGTTGAGTTTTGATTGCTGCTGCTGCTGCTGCTGCTGCTGCTGCGCTGCTGCTGCTGCTGCTGCTGCTGCTGCTGCTGCTACTACTACTACTACTACTACTACTACTACTACTACTACTACTACTACTACTACTACTACTACTGCTGCTGCTGCTGCTGCTGCTACTACTATATTACTACTACTACTACTACTGCTGCTGCTGCTGCTGCTGCTGCTGCTCCTACTACTACTACTACTACTTACTACTACTACTACTACTACTACTACTACTACTACTACTACTACTACTACTACTACTACTACTACTGCTGCTGCTGCTGCTGCTGCTGCTGCTGCTACTGCTGCTGCTACTACTGCTACTGATGCTGCTTCTACTACTACTACTACTATTACTATACTACTACTACTACTACTACTACTACTACTACTACTACTACTACTACTACTACTACTACTACTACTGCTGCTGCTGCTGCTGCTGCTGCTGCTGCTGCTGCTGTTGTTCTTGTTCTTGTTTGTGTTGCGTGTTTCCAATCTGAACACCATAGGGGAGACAACAAGAATATACACGGTCTCACTCACCACACCTAAGAACACAATAAGGTATATATTTGATGTAAAACAATGAAGACAGACAGTCGCCATGGTGCCACCTAAAAACACTGTCAGAGCATATTTGATAAAAACAACAACAACAACGAAGACAGATACATCAGTCGCTGCGGTGCCGTGGCTAGTGCTTGGGGCTACTGACTAACAGGTCGCGGGTTCAAACCCCGTAAAAGTCGTAGTTTGATTTACTTTGGTTGGGATTCGCGGGTTGCACTCCTGCCCTAAGTGAGTTTACGATGGGTCATTGGGAGGACTGGGACCACACAGCCAAGAGTCATCCATTTTAGGCATGCAGCTTTGAGCGTGTTGCTCAAATTGCCCGGATCAAGACTGCAGGTGTCTGTATCTCTCTCGACTGACACCGGGATATGATTATTATGGTAGAAAGCGTGGAGTACATCCCTGTCAAGCAGTCGTGAAGCAATTACTCTTCAACAAACAATATAATCACGACATCCGAGTCGGTACTGTTCCTCTTGCAATAACAGGGAACTGTCACTGATCAGGTAGCCTTGAGGCGTTGTCCTTGTTTCATGGTGACCTCCGTGACAGTTCCCTTCTGTTCTCTAGCTACAGGAGTGTGCCTCAAGCCTGAGGGTCTGGAAGTTCCCGGGATCAGACAGTAGAGAGACGGCATGATGGTTGCCTCTTTGGCCAGGCGTCACGCTCAGTCTGGTTCTGTGATTGAGCTGCCACAGTCGTCATTAGGGGGCCGAGTGGGGGTGTCCTGGGTATACGTCAGCTCAAAACAGGCAGACACCACCACTCAACACCACCAAAGAGACCCAGCAGCAGTGCATACTAAAATATTCTCTCTGGCTGGTGGGTTATTGTCGTCAGTAGGGGGCCTAGTAGGTGGTGTCCTGAGAACACGTCAGCTCAAAACAGGCAGACACCACCACTCAACACCACCAAAGAGATCCAGCAGCAGTGCATACTTTATTCTCTGTGGCTGGTGACCCCACAGCCCCTGGCACTGAACAGCTCCCTGTGTGAACATCCCACCCTGGGCCTGCTTACAACTGAACAGCGTTAGTATTGCTTGATCAGGCAGAGGTTGATGAAATGAGAGCAGCATTAGTATGGCTTAGTCAGGTTGAGATGAGTGAAATAAGAGCAGCATTAGTATGGCTTGGTCAGGTTGAGATGAGTGAATTAAGAGCAGCATTAGTATGGCTTGGTCAGGTTGAGATGAGTGAAATGAGAGCAGCATTAGTATGGCTTGGTCAGCCAGAGGTTGCGGTGAGTGGCGTGAGAACAGCGATACAGGAATGCCACAAAAAAACGAGTTAAAAAATGAATAAATACATCGATAAACAAATGTTGACATACAAAAAAAAAAAATACATGTTCAGGCCCTTTTCAGATTGCGTTGTTTCTTTTCTGAACGATTCCAGTGGTCTCTCTTCGCCCTACTTCTATCACCCATCCCTCTTTCCCAGCAAAACCTAAGGTAGATAGGGGGCTGTTTACAGGGTGTTGACACTGTTCGTGATGAAGTTGTTTACAGAGTGTTGACACTGTTCGTGATGAAGTTGTTTACAGAGTGTTGACACTGTTCGTGATGAAGTTGTTTACAGAGTGTTGACACTGTTCGTGATGAAGTTGTTTACAGAGTGTTGACACTGTTCGTGATGAAGTTGTTTACAGGGTGTTGACACTGTTCGTGATGAAGTTGTTTACAGGGTGTTGACACTGTTCGTGATGAAGTTGTTTACAGGGTGTTGACACTGTTCGTGATGACGGTGTTTACAGGGTGTTGACACTGTTCGTGATGACGGTGTTTACAGGGTGTTGACACTGTTCGTGATGAAGGTGTTTACAGGGTGTTGACACTGTTCGTGATGAAGTTGTTTACAGGGTTTTCACACTGTTCGTGATGAAGGTGTTTACAGGGTGTTGACACTGTTCGTGATGAAGTTGTTTACAGAGTGTTGACACTGTTCGTGATGACGGTGTTTACAGGGTGTTGACACTGTTCGTGATGGAGTTGTTTTCAGGGTGTTGACACTGTTCGTGATGGAGTTGTTTACAGAGTGTTGACACTGTTCGTGATGAAGTTGTTTACAGAGTGTTGACACTGTTCGTGATGAAGGTGTTTACAGGGTGTTGACACTGTTCGTGATGAAGGTGTTTACAGGGTGTTGACACTGTTCGTGATGAAGGTGTTTACAGGATGTTGAGACTGTTCGTGATGAAGTTGTTTACAGGGTGTTGACACTGTTCGTGATGAAGTTGTTTACAAGGTGTTGACACTGTTCGTGATGTTGAAACTGTTCGTGATGAAGTTGTTTACTTCGTGTTCACACTGATCAAGTTGTTTGCAGGGTGTTCACACTGATAAAGCTGTTTTACAGGGTGTTCACACTGATAAAGTTGTTTACAGGGTGTTCACACAGATAAAGTTGTTTACAGGGTGTTCACACTGATCAAGTTGTTTGCAGGGTGTTCACACTGATAAAGCTGTTTACAGGGTGTTCACACTGATCAAGTTGTTTACAGGGTGTTCACACAGATAAAGTTGTTTACAGGGTGTTGCCACTGATAAAGTTGTTTACAGAATGTTGACACTGTCCATGATAAAGTTGTTGACCTCTGAGCAGGTGATAAACAGCGGCACCTTCACACAATGTCGGAGCATGGTTGGCGTTTCTACATCTTGTTTTGTTTTGTTTTGTTTTTTTGTCGTTGTTGTTTTTGTTGTTGTTTTGCAGAGGAGGCTGTTTTGCTTTTGTGTTTTCGCCGAGGAGGCTGTGTTATTCTGTCTTAGCCAAGGCCATTTTTCTCGAAAACAAAGACTTGAATATGACTTGTTTACGCAGAGATGAATTAATGGTGCCAGAATGTGTGAAAGACAGTATACGCACGCGCGCGTGCGCGCACGCACACACACACACGCTCACACACACACACACACACACACACACACACACACACACACACACACACACACACACACACACCACACATACATACATACATAAGCATATGAACAAGTATGGCATAATCGACTTTTACATAAATTAAAAACTGTTGGAATTTCAGGATGTATGTTTAATTTCATCAAGCATTTTCTGGAAGATAGATCTATTCAGACAAGAATAGGAGGAACGTATTCAAATGCAAGAACTTTGGAAATGGGTTTACCCCAAGGATCAGTAATTGCCCCTATACTATTTAATATTCTAATAGCAGACCTACCAAAAATGTTATCAAAAGATTCAATTTTAGTTCAGTATGCTGATGATATTTGCTTATGGATGAAGGTGACATTAAAAAGAAAAACTCCAGTCCGAACTTTAAACTATATCAAGAAACTTTACCAGTGTGAACTGAATAAAATCAGCTCATTTATGACAGAAAATGGGCTTAGTTTGTCACTTGAGAAAACAAACATGATGCTTTTTAATTCCGGTTATGACCCCGAGAAAATCCTCAGTTTACTATAGATGATATTAAATTACAATACACCCAACATGTTAAATTTCTGGGTGTTATTCTGACCACTAAATTGTCTTGGTGTCATCATATCAGATATATACTAAATAAAGCAAGGAAGACTTTAAATTTTCTAAAAATTGTATGTAAACAGCACTGGGGGCAAGACACAAATCTCTTATATCTTTAGCTACTTCTTTAGTGCGCTCAAGATTAACATATGGACAAGAGGTGTTTTTCAGTGCACCCCATTTCTTACTAAATAAATTACAAAGCATAGACAGTAAAGCGCTCAAGCTATCTCTGGGAGTTCCTTTCCATGCGTCTACTTTAGGCTCCTACAAGGAAGCCGGAGTGCTACCTCTTGATGAATATAGGGAACTCTGCACAGCAAAGTATGTTTTGAGATGTTATTCAAACGAAAATTTCTCAAAAAAAGAAGTTAACTTAAGATCAGACTTAGACTTTGCTAAACGAGCTAGGTCAATTGTATCACTGACATCAATAAAGACATTCACGTGGGATATGTTCACAGATTCTAAAATTAATGAAAACGTTCTTGCTGTGACACCTTCCTTTTCAAATACTCCTGAATGGGAAATGAATAAGCCAATATTTGACATATATGACACAAATCTTTCAAAAAGCAATTCACCAAACATTCTCGCCAGCTTAGTGAATTCTCACATTGACACTCACTATTCAGACCACTTAAGAATATACACAGATGGATCAAAACTTGATAATGAACATGTAGGTGCGGCTTTTGTTATTCCAGCTTTTAATATTGAGAAAAAATATCATATTACTAGTTGCGTTTCTATTTTCACTGCAGAGCTCTTTGCAATATTGATGGCTCTCAGTTACCTTGTCTCATTATCCCAGACATATCTAAAGACTGTACTGTGCGTTGATTCTAAGTCTGTGTTGTGTGCCTTGAATTCCTTTAACCAAAATACTCGACTGGAAATGATTACTGAAATTAGACATGTTATTCATCTACTATCCTTGAAAGGTACTGCTGTTACTTTCTGTTGGGTGCCTTCTCACTGTGGGATTTTTGCTAATGAATGGGTGGATAGAGCTGCACGACAAGGAGCACGTGATGTTGAAGGATCACTTTCAGTTAATATCCTGCTTGACTTGCAAGAGGGTTATGATCTTTTAAAGTGTATATCGCATAATAAGGCAAATAAAAGATTGCAAAATTGTAACTGTTTTTACACTAAAAATTGCCTAAATATGTCAGATGTACAAAAAAATAGACCTCTTTATGCAAAACCATCTATGTCTGTTTCCAGACATATCTCAAGTTTGGTTTATAGATTCCGTTTAAATGCTCTTCGCACTAAATATTGTAAGAACATACTGTGCATGTGTGAAGAACAAATTACTGTTAGACATCTGCTTACCTGTTGTCCTATAATTAAAGAAATAATTTCTAGTTCGCTGAAAGATCCGCTCCTTTTAGAATCATCTGTAACGCTTAAAAGCATCCTAAACAATGATATACTTCTCTGTCAAATTTCTCAATGCCTCCTACAAAGCCCAGTTGGTATCTTCCTGTGATTGTTCATTCTGTTTTAAGGATAATCCTTAATGTCTTGTTCTGTATACCTCTCCAGTTACCCTTGTTCAATTTTTTCCCTACTTTGTGCACGTATTTACATTATCTTAATTATCTTGTGTAAACATATCCAAAGTTCTTTTTTTTCTGCATGTTATAGTTCCATTGTTAGTTAATTGCAGAGTTCTGTTCTACTGTTATCATTTACTGGTTGTAGATTCCCCCCCCCCCCCCATAGTCCAACATCATACTAACAGTTAAATTATTTTCCCCCTCAGTACTCCTTAGCATTTTGTTTTATATGCTATTATATTTGCAACACACACACGCTCGCACGCATGAACGCAAGCTTGCACACTCACATATAAACTCAAGCTCACACACACACCACACACACCACACACACCACACACACACACACACACACAACCCCCACACAAACACACACACACTCACACACACACTCACACACACACACACACACACACACACACTCACACACCACACACACACACACAACACACACACACACACACACACACACACACACACACACACACACTCACACACCACACACACACACACACACACACACACACACACACATTCACTCAACACGCACACACACACACACACACACACACACACACACACACACACACACACACACACACACACACACACACACACACACACCTCAACACCACCATGTCTGATATCAACTATTAGTGGAAGGACGTTA
Organism: Stramonita haemastoma; assembly: GCA_030674155.1. Taxonomy (NCBI): domain Eukaryota; kingdom Metazoa; phylum Mollusca; class Gastropoda; order Neogastropoda; family Muricidae; genus Stramonita; species Stramonita haemastoma. The sequence continues at coordinate 44,248,691 of CM060331.1, forward strand.
AAACGAAGAACTACAACATACATACACAATACACACACATATCTATATCATTGCTTGTGAATGCACGGTACTTACATATAATTTTTGTGTGTGTATCAGTCACATATTGTGTTTGTGTGTGTAATGTGTGTGTGCGTGTGTGGTGTGTGTGTGTGTGTGTGTGGGGTGTGTGTGTGTGTGTGTGTGTTGTGGTGTCTGTGCGTGGTCGTGTGTGTGGTGTATGTGCGTGTGTGTGCCTGCACGCATGCATGTGTGTGTATGTGCCAATGCCCGCACACGTACATGCAAGGGCATAATCAAACGTCATTGTAAATCCATGAGCATGTAGAACGATGTCAACAACAACCTTCTCCTAAAATAAAATAAAAAATCGATTGGAATGAATCACCGGCAGAATAATGATATAGAGATCACGTGGCCTCGTTAGTGGCATGTGTTTTTTTCTGTATCGTGAAATGGCTTTTGTCGTTAGGTGGACAGGCTCCACGGAGATGAGAAACTTTCCCCGGGCTTGCACACTTCCAGCGGGAACTGACCCTCTCCTTTCCTTCCCCAGGTGGGCTGTCAATGCACAGACTGCAAATTGGACGACAAACCATTCCCATCCTGACACTTTCGTTCCTTCGTCCCTGTATGCCTGTGGTAAAGAAAATCGAACTGGTGAATACCTCAGTACTGACTGACTCTCCTCCCTGAAAGTGTTTCGGTTGAGATGATAAACCAAGGCGCCGTGCGCAAACACACAGAGAACATATTACGCTGACGTTAAAACGCATTTTTCCTTTCGGAAGAGTAGGCTATATGTGCCTGTAAGAGCAGACGACAGGAGTAAAACCACACCCACACCGGTGTTGTGTTTAGACGTTAGCCCCGAAGTTGGAATGTGGTTACCTTAATGGTGGGCAAAACCGATGGCGCGCACACAACCAAACAAGCTCGTCATTAGTGAACCTCAGAACTCTTGCCGAGGAAGGAAAAAGCATCCATGATAATTTTCTGCCAGGGTCAAAGCTCAAAGGCAACGTCCCTCTGTCACCTGGCTGCAAGGCTTGGTTAGGTCAGGAGTGTACTGTAGTAAGAGAGTTAGGTCAGGGAGTGTACTATAGTAAGAGAGTTAGGTCAGGTGTGTGTTATAGTGAGAGGGTTAGGTCAGGTGTGTGCTATAGTTAGAGAGTTAGGTCAGGGAGTGTACTATAGTAAGAGAGTTAGGTCAGGGAGTGTACTATAGTAAGAGAGTTAGGTCAGGTGTGTGTTATAGTGAGAGGGTTAGGTCAGGTGTGTGCTATAGTTGGAGAGTTAGGTCAGGGAGTGTACTATAGTAAGAGAGTTAGGTCAGGGAGTGTACTATAGTAAGAGAGTTAGGTCAGGTGTGTGTTATAGTGAGAGGGTTAGGTCAGGTGTGTGCTATAGTTAGAGAGTTAGGTCAGGGAGTGTGCTATAGTAAGAGAGTTAGGTCAGGTGTGTGTTATAGTGAGAGAGTTAGGTCAGGTGTGTGCTATAGTCAGAGGGTTAGGTCAGGGAGTGTACTATAGTAAGAGAGTTAGGTCAGGGAGTGTACTATAGTAAGAGAGTTAGGTCAGGTGTGTGTTATAGTGAGAGAGTTAGGTCAGGTGTGTGCTATAGTCAGAGGGTTAGGTCAGGGAGTGTACTATAGTAAGAGAGTTAGGTCAGGGAGTGTACTATAGTAAGAGAGTTAGGTCAGGTGTGTGCTATAGTTAGAGAGTTAGGTCAGGGAGTGTGCTATAGTCAGAGAGTTAGGTCAGGTGTGTGCTATAGTCAGAGAGTTAGGTCAGGTGTGTGCTATAGTGAGAGGGTTAGGTCAGGTGTGTGCTATAGTCAGAGAGTTAGGTCAGGTGTGTGCTATAGTCAGAGAGTTAGGTCAGGTGTGTGCTATAGTCAGAGAGTTAGGTCAGGTGTGTGCTATAGTCAGAGAGTTAGGTCAGGTGTGTGCTATAGTCAGAGAGTTAGGTCAGGTGTGTGCTATAGTCAGAGAGTTAGGTCAGGTGTGTGCTATAGTCAGAGAGTTAGGTCAGGTGTGTGCTATAGTCAGAGAGTTAGGTCAGGTGTGTGCTATAGTCAGAGAGTTAGGTCAGGTGTGTGCTATAGTCAGAGAGTTAGGTCAGGTGTGTGCTATAGTCAGAGAGTTAGGTCAGGTGTGTGCTATAGTCAGAGAGTTAGGTCAGGTGTGTGCTATAGTCAGAGAGTTAGGTCAGGTGTGTGCTATAGTAAGAGAGTTAGGTCAGGAGTGTATTATAGTAAGACCGTTAGGTCAGGGAGTGTACTATAGTAAGACCGTTAGGTCAGGGAGTGTACTATAGTAAGACCGTTAGGTCAGGGAGTGTACTATAGTAAGAGCGTTAGGTCAGGAGACTACTATAGTGGTAGCAGTAGGTCAGGATAGTACCATAGTAAGAGCCAAACCAAATCAAGTCGTCTTGAAACAGGTCAGAACTGGCTTGTCAACCTTAAACGGAAAACCTTCTGCATTTGGTTTTCTTTTCGTTCCTCGGCTAAAGCCCCGAGGTTTACCACTGGTGCGGTCTTTGCGTGTGAGACCTTTTTGTCCTCCCAATCTTTCCGGTAGCCACATTCATTTAGAAAATTGTTAATATGAGACGTTAAGGAGAACTTCAAAGCAACTTACATTTTAAACAGGTTTTGGCTTAGTCTGTTATCATTCATGAAGGTAATAACCTGTAGACAGACAGAAAAGACAGACAGACAAACAGACTAATACACAGCCACACATTCAAACAACTGAGCCCACTCTTCTTTATCTTTTGATAATATTCCCCCATATCAAGCCTTCCTATTCTCTCCCTTGGCCCCTTAATCAGTAGCCATCTGACAGGAAATAAGCTGTCCTCTGTGCGTGAGTGTGTGTGTGTGTGTGTGTGTGTGTGTGTGTGTGTGTGTCTGTGTCTGTGTGTGTGTGTGTATGTGTGTGTGTATGTATGTGTATGTATGTGTGTTTTATTTTATTCTTTTATATCAAGGATAATGGAATAAGCAATCGTGTGCTTTTTTCATCCAGTCCCCATGTGTATGCAGTTTTGTAAATCTTGTCGTCTGTTCCCACTGGCACACAATGGCAGAGTGTGAGTGTGGGTGGGTGTGTTTCTGTGTAAGTGAATGTATGTGCATATATATGCCTCTGTGTGTGTGCGTGTGTGTGTGTGTGTGTGTGTGTGCGTGTGTGTGTGTGTGTGTGTGTGTGTGTGTGTGTGTGTGTGTGTGTGTGTGTGTGTGTGTGTGTGTGTGTGTGTGTGTGTGTGTGTGTGTGTGTGTGTGTGTGTGTGGTCGATATCTGCTCAGCGCTGCCTGTCACCAGGAGGCCAACACAGAGAGAGCCTGATGCTGTACACTGCCTGATAACATCGGACCTGGGGGGGGGGGGGGGGGGGGGGGGAGAGGGACAGAGGCTGGAGGCCTTGGCTTCACAAGTGGGACGTTGGAGACACACAGAAAACTGAGAGAGAGAGAGAGAGAGAGAGAGAGAGAGAGAGAGAGAGAGAGAGAGAGAGAGAGAGAGAGAGAGAGAGAGAGAGAGAGAGAGAGAGAGAGAACTCGAACTCGAACTCGAACTCGAAAAGTTTATTCACAAAAAGGCCATTGGCCCATACATGAAGGGGGTTGCCAAACTGCTTAGTGTTTTGGTGGAATAAAAGACAACAGCAATGAAAACAGCAGAATTGTATAGCAACAAAAACAGTAGCAAAAATATGACTTACGATAATAAAGTATCTCTTATTCTAAAGGCTTTACACAAATATAGAGTGAGGCTGCGCACAACCTCAGGCTGACTTGATGCCATGAGTAAACAGAGTCTAAATGAATTAGGCTGCTTTCTATATTTCACAGGAATGTAACTCTGCCTAACATCCTCTAACACTGGACAGCACAGCACAAAATGCACCTCATTTTCAGGTGCTTGCTTACATAACGGGCATAGTAACCTGAGGTCATCAACATCATATCCTCTGTATCTGAATTTATGAACATTTATATCTGATACACCAAGTCTAAACTTTGACATAATTCTTTTCAAATGTATGTCCATATCAAGCTTTAAATAAGGTTTGATATCATGTGTACTTATAAATTGTCTATACATTTGATACCTATCACTGGTTTGTATATGATCATTCCATTGCTGCCAACGGCAGTCAATCAGTCTTTGTCTGAAAGTGTTTATAAATTCTCTACAATTTCCAAGACCTTGACTGAGCCAAACAAATCCAAAACCGAGTTCACATAAACAGGTGCGTATTTGTGTAGCCCAGTTGTTTTTCCCTTTCACATCTAGATCATAAAGCATCTTGTAAGATTTAAAAGGTAGCCTGTTCTCATCCATATGTAGAATCTTAATCCAGTATCTAATACATCTTACAGCAGCATTAACACAGAGAGGATATCTATTAGTTTCACTATACACAAGATCATTGGGCGTTCGTCTATCTAAGCCTAAGAACTGCTTTAAAGCAAAGAGGTGCACTGATTCACAATGCGTTACAGCTGCATCCAAACCCCAAATTTCTGCACCATATAGCACAGTGGGTTGTATTTGGGCATCAAATATTTTAATGAACAAGTCAAATGAGTTATTATTCAATATTCGCAATTTTCTCAAAACCAATAACAAGCTTCGTTTACCTCGACTTGCCAGATCTTTACATGCAGTTGTGAAACTAAGTTTTGTAGAAAAACAGATTCCTAAGTATTTATATACATTAATCACAGGCAAGACTTTTCCATTGTACAACCATTTTTCATGAACAGCTAAATGACCACCTTTTCTGAATACAACGATATTGCTCTTATTCAGATTAACCTTAAGATCAAGAGCCGATGCAGCACTGCTCAAGCTATTTAACTGCTTTTGTAAGCCAACAACTGTTTCAGATAGCAGGATAACATCATCAGCAAGAAGAAGAATAAACAATTCTGTGACATCTTGGAGAAAGAAGCACCATGCTTACCATTATTGATGACTTCTCTGGCTAACTCATTAATGAAAACAGAAAACAATAAAGGGCTACATACATCGCCCTGTTTAACACCAGTGGTACAGTATATTATGTCAGTCAGTTTAGTACCACATCTTATTCTGCTTTTGACATTCTGATACATGGCTCTCAAACAACGTAATAATTTACCCCTCACACCATTTTTCTGGAGAATAGGCCACAACAAGTTTCTATTAACAGAATCAAATGCCTTTTCAAAGTCAATAAATGCCACATACAGTTTACGGTTATGAGTAAACTGTTTCTGAACAAACGCAAGCAAAGTAAACATATGATCTATAGTAGAGTATCCTCTCTTAAAACCAGCTTGGTGTTCACCTGTAATATCATTTTTCGTAACCCATTCTTGTAATCTATTATTAATGATAGTACTATACAACTTACTACTTATGTCACTAAGAGAGATTCCCCTGTAGTTATTAGGGTTATCAACATCACCCTTTTTGTGTAATGTTAGGATTATAGATTCAGTCCAATTATCTGGGAAAAGGCCATCATCAAAGATTTTGTTAAACAATTTTAGAAGGAAAAGCACTACATTTTCACCTCCATTTTTCAGCAATTCTCCAATGATTTGATCAGGACCTGCTGCTTTATCATTCTTTAGTTTTCTAAGTGCCCAATATATTTCACCTTTAGATATTGGACGATCAAAATCTTCCTCACTTTCATCATAGTCAACATTAGCATTCATGGAGTTGTCTGATGAATCTTTCTCCAGCAGGTTTTTGAAATGTTGAAACCAACTGTCAACTGATATACTATTCTTTGGCTGACTATTTCTAAATGATGCCTTCTTAACACTCTTCCAGAACTGGACTTGAGAGGAAATTGAAGACACCATGTCTGCAAGTAATGACATATTATACTGTTTCCTTTTCCTTTCTAACATGTATTTATATTCCCTTCTTAAGATGCAGTACCTGTTTTTGTCTTCGTTCTTTAACGTTTTTCGGTAAGTCTTCAACAGTTTTCTTACTCTATATTTCATACTTTTACATTCATTATCAAACCATGTAGCATTAGGTAAACCTTTATTAAGATGTACCTGTTTCTGTATACATTTAGCACTGGACTTTATGCAATCATTAAACAAATCTAGAGCTTCATTAATGTTCTCATCAATCATCTGTAAGGCACTTGAAAAATTTACACACATGTCCTCCTCACAAAGATTATCTTTATAAGCTGAGAGTTTGTTTTCATCCCACACAAACTTTTCCACTACAGATGGCTCTTCAGCTGTTACATATGTTTTACACAATGGATTAATATGTAATTCTACAGGAAGGTGATCTGAATCAGAACGTTCAGCAACAAACAAACGACATGAATCAAAAATCTGAGAGAACAAATCATCTGACACTAAAAAATAATCATTAACACTGCATCCTCCATCAGAAATATAGGTAAAGCGTCCTTGCTGATCGCCATTACACACGCCATTCAGAATTTGCAAACTAAGTGCAGTACACATATTCAATAATAACTTACCATAATTATTGATAACAGAATCTTCAGAATACCGATTACCACTGAGAGACATGCTTTTACTATAAGAATCTAAAATACAGTCATTCGCCACATGATGACAAGAAAAATTTGATGTCCTGCTATTTAAGTCTCCACACAATATTATATCAACTTCATCCAAAGTAACAGCACAATTGACTAAATATTCTTCCAACATAGCAATCCCGTTATCATAGTCAAACATGTTATAAAAAGGAGAACCTTCAGGTGGGATATACACACATACAAGCAAAACATTTCTTGAAGTACACAACAAAGATTTGTCACAGAGAAAAGAACAAATATTAGGGTATGGAACATCTAAACATTTTACAAGAGCAGCTAACTCATGCTTTATGAAACAAACTACTCCCCCTGATCGCCTCCCTTGATGGCTAACTTTAATTGCCGACTTACAGAAGGCCTTATAGCCACTAAACACATCTGGCTGAATATCTTCTAGGAACGTTTCTGTCAGACAAATAAAATCGAAGCTACGCACATACGACACAAAATCTCCATCGGAGAGTTTTGAAAACAACCCATTAATGTTCCAGGACAAAAAAGAAAAAGTTTTATTTGTTTGATTTGTAATGTCACAATCCAGTTGATCTACTACATCATCTACACACTCAATTTCAATAATTTCATTAATAGTACAAGACACGGAATTAATACTTTCAACAGTACCAAGATCATCATTTAAAGAAGACTCTTTATTTAAACAAGGACTACAACATGACTCATAGATATGTTGGGTTGGGTCTACGCCTAGGCCAAGTGTACAGTGGTCTTTGTCTTCGTCTCCTCGCGTGGCTTCGCCACGCGCTGTGTCAATCTCACTTGAAACAGCACAAAGCCGTCTTACGTGATTATCAGTCTGACGCTTCATGACCGGTGTACTTCTACTTTTGCTTCCCCCCTGTGAATTGCCTCCACCGTGCGATGTGTGTATGGGCCGGCCAACAAGCTATTCCTTTCTTTCTAGATCATGAAGGGTCACCCTTTCACCATCAATGATCAAATGATCAAAGATCATTCTCACATTTTTTCCTTCTGCTCGGGCACTCTTCAAATACGGGGTGAGTTTGCGTCTAATTTCTCTAACAGCTTGGGAAAAATCTTCGTCTACGAAAATCTTTGAACCCTTCAGCCGCGTCTTTGCCTTCAGTATGCTAAGCTTATCTTGATAAAAACAACACCTAGCAATAATGGGAGAGTTGGGTTTCGAATTTATCCTGTGCACTCTATCGAATTTCACATCTGCCACATCCATTTTTTCTGAGAGAAGATTTTTTACAACCCTCTCACAGTCAGCTCCAGACTCATCAGCTCTCCTATCTAAACCATGAAAAATGACGTTGTTTCGTCTGGACCTTCCTTCTAGATCTTCAGATTTCTTTTCCAGCTTTTCAACCCTATCTAACAATTCTGTATTTGACTGTTTTAAGTCTAAATTTTCAGTTCTAAGATTGTCCATGTCTTGTTTCAGGCTACACATTTCCTCTTTCAACACACCCACACTGTCTGTCAACAATTTTATCTCATTCTTCAAACTGTCCGTTGTAGTTTTCAGCAGGTTTTCCACTTTCTCGATTTTGGCTGTCATGGTGTTGAAGGACAGTTCCTTAGGAGAACCAGCAGAAGAGGAATCCTGGCCACGGTGTATGGTCGTAGGCGTGTTGGTAAAGGTGGTCACATCAGCCCTAGTTCTGGTTTTCCTGGATGCAGTACCTGTGATGGTGCTACGACCACCAGCACCACCAACCAAACTGGTCTGCCTCAGCTTGCGGCCAGTAGATCCAGGAGCTGGAGGGGTGGGTCCAGGGTTCGTCTCCACATCACCACACCGCAATAAAAGCCCCCCCCAAAATAGAAGGGTGAGGGTCAGTCCTAACAGGACACCGTCACGCCGGTTTCTCAAAGTCAGAATGGAGTTTCTCATGGCTGATTTAAATTCTGCCCGTTTGGACATGAAGGTGGCAAATACTGCGGCAAATGTCCCACACACGGCTCTGTATAACTGCACGGATATGCCCATCCTCCTGATCTATCTATATACAATCAATGAAAATTTACAGACACTTAAAAACTAGTTATTAAATCACAAAAACACTAGAGCAATTTCAGTGCGTCTTGTCCTTCACATCACGTAATTGGCCCCCGAGAGAGAGAGAGAGAGAGAGAGAGAGAGAGAGAGAGAGAGAGAGAGAGAGAGAGAGAGAGAGAGAGAGAGAGAGAGAGATTTTATCTTTATTTTATTTATATTCTATTATATCAGGTTTTAAGATATTTAATAATCTTCATGTTACTCTCTAACCATAGCCCGTGTGTAAAGCAGTAGTTGAAATGCTGTCAACTGAGGAACAATGAAGTGAGCGAGAAAGGAAAAGCGGGAGAGAGAGGAGAGAGAGGGAGAGAGAGAGAATGAAGGAGAGGAGGAGAGAGGAGAGAGAGAGAGGGGAGAGAGAGAGAGAGAGGGAGAGAGGGGAGGAGAGGGAGGAGGGAGAGAGAGAGGAGAGAGAGAGAGAGAGGAGGAGAGAGAGAGAGGGAGAAGGAGAGGAGAGAGAGAGGGGAGGGAGAGAGAGAGAGGAGAGAGAGAGAGAGAGAGAGAGAGAGAGAGAGAGAGAGGAGAGAGAGAGAGAGGAGAGAGAGAGAGAGAGAGAGAGAGAGAGAGAGAGAGAGAGAGAGAGAGAGAGAGAGAGAGAGAGGAGAGAGAGAGAGAGGAGAGAGAGAGGAGCAGAGAGATGTGGGTAAAGAGATAAAGGGAGACTGGGGAAGGAGGGAGAAGGGAGAGAGAGGGGTGGGTGGATAGAGAGACAAGGAAGAATGAGAGGACGGATCGGAGACACGCAGTGAAGGAGAGAGGGAGAGAAAGGGGAAAGAAAGGAAAGGAGACAGAGAGGGAGTATAGGAGGCAGAGAGAGAGAGAGTGGTGGGAGAGCAACAGATTGGGAGAAAGAGAGAAGGGAGCAAAAAAGCTGAGGAAGGGATAGGGAGAGAGGTGAGAGGGCAAACAGGAAGGGAGGCACACACTTATACACACAAAGCCACACACACACAGACGCACGCATGCACACACCAAAGCACGGAACACACACACACACTCACTCACACACAAACACACATACACATACACGCAAGCACACACGCGCACACGCACACACACACACACACACACACATACACACACACACACACACACACACACACACACACACACACACACACACACACACACACACACACACACACACACACACACACAAATTTATCTCCTTAGCAAAACAATCTTTTGTTATCTTTTGATAATATTCCCCATATCAACCCCTCCTATTTTCCTCTTTGGCCTCTTAATCATAGCCATCTGACAGGAAATAAGCCGTCCTGTGTGAGTGTGTGTGTGTGTGTGTGTGTGTGTGTGTGTGCGTGCGTGCGTGCGTGTGTTTGTGTGTGTGTGTGTGCGTGCGTGCGTGCATGCGTGTGTTTGTGTGTGTGTGTGCCCGCGCGTGTATGTGTGTGTGCGAGTGTGCGTGTGTTTGTGTGTGTGTGTATGTGTGTGAGTGAGTATATGTGTGTGTTTGTGTGAGTGTATGTGTATGCGCGCGCGCGTGTGCGCGAGCACGTGTGTATGTGAGTGAGTGAGTGTGTGTGTGTGTGTGTGTGTGTGTGTGTGTGTGTGTGTGTGTGTGTGTGTGTGTGTTTATGTTTTATTTATTTATGTATTTATTCTTTTATATCGAGGATAATGGAATAACCACTCTTGTGCTTTTTTACATCCAGTCCCCGTGTGTATACAGTTTTGCAAATGTCATCTGTTCCCACCGGCACACGATGGCCTACTCTTACGAAAAGCAGAACAGGATTTAACGTGTGCGCAAAATGTTCTGCGTGCGTTCGCACACGGGGCCTCAGTTTAAAGTCTCATCCGAGGAACTTTGGGCGAGAGTGGAGTCAGCACTAATGTTAATGTGTTAATTTGGAGTCAGCATGTATGTGTGTGTTTGTGTGAGTGTGTGTGTTTGTGCGCGCGCGTGTGCGCGCGTGTGTGCGCGCGCACGTACGTATGTGTATGTGTGTATGTGTGTGCGTGTGTGTATGTATGTGTGTGTGTGTTTGTGTGGTGGGGTGTGTATGTATGTGTATGTGTGTGTAATGTAAGCAAAGTGCCAAGTTCTACATTAATGTGTTATGTTTTAAATTTAATGTGATGTCGATATTGCTTTCTTCAGCCATGACAATATCTTAGCACAACAACCTGCACTCTCCTTTTGCTGCCAGGAATTTCAGCTTGAGGTTAAATCCTATTTGCCAGAGGTTTTTTCCCTTCTATACAGGTACAAATTTTTACCGATTAAAATCGTTTAAAAGAGGGGACTCCTTGTGACAAATGCAGGACTACTGGTTATCAACAGAATGTGGAGACCTTCACCTGTCCCAAAACATCCACAGGTAAAATAATACCGGAACATGCAGGTCTTTCCTACGCCAAGTATACTGGACGACATGACAGCGCAGAGCACACGTTATTTCCGACGAGTTGTCTCTTAAAGAGGGCACTGAACAGGTTAATTCCCATGAAATCTCCCATTGTCAAAGTACAAGTGCCTTTGATATGGCGAGGTACTTGAAAACAGTCTTATACAGAGACTTCTCCGTAATTTCGGCGTATACTAACAATCCTACTGGGGACGGGATAGTACAGTGATCAGGGCACTCGCTTTCCTCTAGCTGATGTTCTGCAACAATTATCGTATTTACCAGGTGACTGGGGGATTGTTGGCGTGCCTTGGATATAATACAGCCACCCCCCACCCCCGCCCCTCAAGCTCACGAAGCTGTAAAGGGTATCTTCCTTCTGTAGGGTCAGGGAGGGTCAAGCAGCAAAGGAGAGCATACGGTGGCCGCCTTCAACATGCTGGCCCCTGAAGAAGCTGAGGTCTCTGACACTTCCTTCCCCATTGACCGCATAGGTTATGGGAACACACTGACCTTTACCTTTTAACAATCCTACAATGAGTCCCAGATGTGACAGTGAGTGTCAGAATGCATATTCTGGGTTATGTCAAGGGTGTAAAGCAAGCCAAACGTGCTGCAACAACAACAACAACAACAACAACAACAACAACAGCAACAACAAACATTATGCGTACATCAGCAGATTTCCAGACAAATGAACTCAGATGGCGTGGTCAACAAACCTGTCCACAAGACCTGGCATCCTGCAGGGTGCATGGGATTCGCCCAGTCCCCTTGTCTTGATTTCTGTCTTCCCGTGCGCTGTGCTGCTATCAACTTTCCACCGCGTCCAGCAACCAGCATGTTTGCGGGCAGAGGAAGCCAGCATGAGCCTGTTTTGTAGGAAAGGGAAATGGAAGAGAGACACAGGGGGCAGAAACGGGAAATCACGTTTCCAACAATCTCCAGTTCACATGTGATTGCACAGTCACGCTTCATCTGTCTGCTCCTTTGTGACGCCACAGAAGTGGGAACAGAGGGAATTTCTTCTGGATTGTTTGGCAGAGAGGCATGAATATAATCATGCTCCTGCCGTTATGCACGGTTCTCTTTCCTCTTGTTGTTGTGTTGTTGTTGTTGTTGTTCTTCTTCTTCTTCTTCTTCTTCTTCTTCTTCTTCTTCTTCTTCTTCGCAATTCTTCTTCTTCGCAATTCTTCTTCTTCGCAATTCTTCTTCTTCGCAATTCTTCTTCTTCGCAATTCTTCTTCTTCTTCGCAATTCTTCTTCTTCGCAACTCTTCTTCTTCTTCGCAATTCTTCTTCTTCTTCCTCCTCTTCTTCTTCTCTCTTCTTCTTCTTCTTCTTCTTCTTCTTCTTCTTCTTCTCTTCTTCTTCTTCTTCTTCTTCTTCTTCTTCTTCTTCTTCTTCTTCTTCTTCTTCTTCCTCTTCTTCTTCTTCTTCTTCTTCTTCTTCTTCTTCTTCTTCTTCTTCTTCTTCTTCTTCTTCTTCTTCTTCTTCTGCGCAATTCTTCTGCGCAATTCTTCTTTTTCGCAGTTCTCCTTCTTCGCAATTCTTCTGCTTCTTTGCAAATCTTCTTTTTTGCAATTCTTTTTCTTCTTTGTAATTCTTCTTTTTCTTCGTCGCAATACTTCTCCTCCTTCGCAATTCCTCTTCTTCTTTTCTGTTTTGGGTGTCTTTTTGGCACTACGCTACAGAAATTTCCATCAGTTTTCTCTATTTAAGGTGGCTGTGTGCCTAAGCCTAGGTCTCTGTAAACAGGCTTCCAGTCCATCCTGCGGGACTGTCCATCTATGGATTCTGTTTTCTGTCTACCTCTTAGTCTCCCTCTTTCGCCAGTTTTGTGAAAGCAGTTTCAGCAAGGCTCTTGCAGCTTGAAATGTGACCTTTCTAACGCACATCTCTGTTCTTGACTGATGTATGAAGGCCTTCCTATGGCCCAATGTCCTGTGTGATAGGTCTGAGTTTTAGTTTTCGTGCCTCAACTAGAGCTCCGATGTACACCAAATGTGAGATTTTTGCGTATGCGATTTTTACTAACCGAATGATAGCCGCATTCCAGCTTCGGGATACAGGTTGTATCCTGGGTGTGTTCGTGTTTCCGTAACCTGCCATACCATAACATGGATTGGGGGATCTTTAGCGTGCATATTTGATCCTCTGCATGTGTATATACACGAAGGAAATTAAGGAACTGGCAGGTCTGGGAGATCGTAAAAATCCTCACCCTTGATTCATCAGGCGCCGCTGCCGAGATTCAAACCCAGGACTTCAAGGACCCTTGGGATTGAAGTCAAACGGTCTTAACCACTCGGCTGTGAGGTCTATGTGGTATTTTCTTTTCGCTGTTCCTCCACCAGAGCTCCGAGTTTCACCAATGGGGAGGTTGTTGCCTATGACCCGTTTTCCCCATCACTAAGGTAGCCACATTCTGACTTTGGGAAGACAGTCGAACACAGGCCCCTATCCTTACTCCAAGACATGTGGTGTAGCGTTCAAACCACTGAAATGTCACACACACACACACACACACACACACACACACACACACACACACACACACACACACACACCCCACACACACACTCACACTCACACTCACACTCACACTCACACTCACACACACTCCCTCCCACTGCTTTTATGCCAGCTGTAATTTGCAAGTTGAAACCCAGATCACACCGCTTATGGTCTGGTTTTGAAACCCAGATCACACCGCTTATGGTCTGGTTTTGAAACCCAGATCACACCGCTTTGGGTCTGGTTTTGAAACCCAGATCACACCACTTTGGGTCTGGTTTTGAAACCCAGATCACACCGCTTTGGGTCTGGTTTTGAAACCCAGATCACACCGCTTTGGGTCTGGTTTTGAAACCCAGATCACACCACTGTTTGTCTGGTTTTGAAACCCAGATCACACCGCTGTTTGTCTGGTTTTGAAACCCAGATCACACCGCTTTGGGTCTGGTTTTGAAACCCAGATCACACCGCTGTTTGTCTGGTTTTGAAACCCAGATCACACCGCTGTTTGTCTGGTTTTGAAACCCAGATCACACCGCTTTGGGTTTGGTTTTGAAACCCAGATCACACCGCTTTTGATCTGGTTTTGCTCACGGCATCTGACATTTACCGCCCCTGCTTTGGCAAGCCGAAGGGATTCCAGGAAAAAGGTAGGTATGCACTTTCTTTTACATGTCTATGGTATGTCGCATGCAAGCATGCGTGCACACACACACACGCGCGCGCACACACACACACGTACGCACGCGCACACACACACATATACGCGCGCGTGCTAAGAGCAAGCGTAGAGACGAATGCAAAAGTGTGTGTGCATATGAGTGTGTGTATGTGTGTGTGCACGCATGCATGCGTGCATGCACCTGTATCCTAGTCTTGAGTGCATATACATTTCTTGGAGCAAAAATGTTTTTTACAACAAGAAGCCGAGTTTTTTTTTTAAAAAAGCAATACAAGAGCACAACAAAAGCATTTCACGTCTACCTGTCTCTTTATCTGTGTGTGTGTGCGTGCGTGCGTGCGTGCGTGCGCGCGCGAGCGTGTGTGTGTGTCTGTGTCAGTGTCTTTGTTTCTGCGTGTCTTTTCCTGTGTCTCTGTCTCTCATGGAAGTCCATGTCTGTCTGTCTGTCTGTCTCTGTCTCTCTCTGTTTCTCTCTGTCTGTCTGTCTCTGTCTCTCTCTGTCTCTGTATGCCTGTCTGTCTGTCTGTCTGTCTGTCTGTCTGTCTGTCTGTGTCTCTGTCTGTGTCTGTGTCTGTGTCTGTGTCTCTCTCTCTCTCTCTCTCTCTCTCTCTCTCTCTCTCTCTCTCTCTCTCTCTCTCTCTCTCTCTCTCTCTCTCTCTCTCTCTCTCTCTCTCTCTCTCTCTCTCTCTCTCTCTCTCTCTCTCTCCTCTCCCTCTCTCTGTCTCTCTCTGTCTCTCTCCCTCTGCCTCTTTCTCTCTGTCTCTCTTTCTCACTCTCTCTGTCTCTGTCTCTGTCTGTCTGTCTGTCTGCCTCTCTCTATATAAATATATCTCTGTCTGTCTGTCTGTCTGTCTGTTTGTCCGTCTGTCTGTCCGTCACTCTCTCTCCTGATAATTCATTTCTCGTATTATATTGCTATTGATTATTGAATGTTTCTGTTTCTTCTGTCACAGTTTTCTTATATATCTAGGCAAGCAGAAAGGGAGGGGAGGGGTAGTTTAAATAAGCTCTCTGGTTATCCATTTATTCTAAACAACAAAATGTTCTTATTCGTATTTGTATACGTTCTGTCTGTCTCTCTGTCTCTCTGTCTTTGTCTCTGTCCCTGTTCGTGTCTGGCTGGCTGTCTGTCTGTTTCTCTCTCTCTCATTCTCTTTCTTCCCCCCCTCTCTCTCTCTCTTACACACACACACACACACACAACACAACACAACACACACACACACACACACACACACACACACACACACACACACACACACACACACACACACACATATGCTCACGCGCGCGAGGAACCAAGCAAGCCTGTAGCCTTCTGTCCTAAATTTCAACCTAGTTTCAGCATCCTTCACCCTCACTCTAACCCCCGCCCCTCCAACCCTTTTTAAAAGGAAAGCAAACAGACAGCAAATGTCAGATTCTTGCATAATCCCGCTAGATAAATGTCCGCCACATTTCTTTTTATTTAACTGGCAATTTTGCCTTCGACAACAAAATCCATTTTGGAAAAATAAAAAACCTTTCCTGGTGTCTCTTTTTTTCTTCTTTCTCTTTTATTTTCAGACCACCAGTGTGTTCGGGGGAAAATGTAAGATTCTTTTTTGTTATTAACTGGCAGTTGCAAAACTTATAGTGGAGGGAAAATAAGTCAAGGATTTTGTTATAAAAAAAATGTACGTATGATAAGATGCAGTTCTGGAAAATATGTGAAGGGTTTTATATGTTATAAGAAAATGCACGTATTATAAGAAGCGGTTCTTGTTTACAAAGATGTCTGATGGTGTTGTGCGTTCCCCAGATTAACATAGTCTCTTCAGGATGTTTGCTCTGACTTACTCATCCCCCATAGTAATTACTGCAAGACTGTGAGACACTCAATGATTTTAGGCAAGACTCGCAGTATTACAATATTCATGACTGACGCAAGACCAGCAGAGATGCGATTTCCATGAGATAGTTGATGAAATCACGCAAGATTAGTAGAGTTGCAATTTGCATGAGAAAGCTGATAAAACCACGCAAGACTAGTGGTGTTGCAATTTTGATAAGATCGCTTTTAAAGTTATGCAAGACTAATGGTGTTGCAATTTTGATAAGATCGCTTTTAAAGTTATGCAAGACTAATGGTGTTGCAATTTTAATGAGGTGATCTTTAAGTCATGCAAGACTAGTGGTGTTGCAATTTTAATGAGGTGATATTTAAGTCATGCAAGACTAGTGGTGTTGCAATTTTAATGAGGTGATATTTAAAGTCATGCAAGACTAGTGGTGTTGCAATTTTAATGAGGTGATATTTAAAGTCATGCAAGACTACTGGTGTTGCAATTTTAATGAGGTGATTTTTAAAGTTATGCAAGACTAGTGGTGCTGCAATGTTGATAAGATGGTCTTTAAAGTCATGCAAGGCTACTGGTGTTGCAATCTGCATGAGCTGAATGGAAAAACGCAGGACTGTTTTGATGTGTTCTGTGCTGCCCTGTACTATGTAAGGATACACAAAACAGCGGTGTACCTGTACTGTACAGACATAGGGGCCATGCATCTCTTAACTGCACACTACATCTACCCCGCATATTACCCCGCATGGGAAAGAGACGTGTATGGAGATGGGAAAGACGGATGGCAGGACGGTACATACAACAAGGGACATGGACAGTCACGGTGGCGGTATAACAGTCAATACAATGACCACAGAGATCTGACATGGAAGCCCCACAGATATGGGCAGTACAGACAACGGCCAGACTGGGGGATACTTCAACACCAGTGGAGACTCCGAGAATAGAAAGACAATCTACATGCCTCACAGCATTCAACATGAATCTCCCCCCCCCCAAAAAAAGCAACAACAAACACCCCCCCAAACAAACAAAACAATACAAACCCAAGCAAAATTAATTATAAAAAAACCCACAACAACAAACACCTACATATATGCGTAGATTAATAAACACACACACACACACACACCACACACACACACACACACACACACACACACACACACACACACACACACACACACACACACACACACACACACACACACACACACACACACACATCATACAAATTACACAAACATACTAATACACACACATGAACAGATCACACATGCACGCGCGCACACTCACACACACACATACACGCGCATGCACGCACGCATACACACGCAAACTCGCACAGGCAAGAACGCTTGCAGGGGCCTCTCTCCCTCTCTCTCTCTCTCTCTCCTCTCTCTCTCTCTCTCTCTCTCTCTCTCTCTCTCTCTCTCTCTCACACACACACACACACACACACACACACACACACACACACACACACACATGCACCCTATCATATAAT
Source organism: Stramonita haemastoma (assembly GCA_030674155.1). Taxonomy (NCBI): domain Eukaryota; kingdom Metazoa; phylum Mollusca; class Gastropoda; order Neogastropoda; family Muricidae; genus Stramonita; species Stramonita haemastoma. The sequence goes on from CM060331.1 coordinate 44,266,255, forward strand.
TATCTCTCGTGCACAAAAGACATTTAAAAACCAAATACAAAGTACTATACTATACAGGAGTGAGGAATGGTAACTGCGACATTATTCAAATAGTATGGCATTTTAGGTTTTTCACTGCTTGATATTTACTTTTGGTTTGATCAATCCGAGGGTCAGATGTGCTTTTCATTTTGGAAATAACTATGTACTTGCGGGAAAGAGATAATGCCAACAGATTGTAGAGTACAGAATATAAATATTCACACACACACACACACACACAAACACACACACACACACGCACGCACGCACGCACGCACGCACACACACACACACACGCGCGCGCTCGCGCGCGCGTCTACGTTGTGTTAATGTATTAACTGAGAGGCCCAAGTGTGAAAACAACACAGGGTACAACCATTTCTGAGCTATCTTTACTAACATCAGCAGCAGCAGCAGCAGCAGCAGCAGCAGCAGCAGCCAGCAGCAGCAGCAGCAGTAGTAGTAGTAGTAGTAGTAGTAGTAGTAGTAGTAGTAGTAGTAGTAGTAGTAGTAGTAGTAGTAGTAGTAGTAGTAGTAGTAGTAGTAGTAGTAGTAGAGATACCATCATCATTATTGTCATCGTTATCACCATCATCATTATTATTTGATGTTTCAATGAATAGTTTGTATTTCATGTTTCTCTATTGACTGGTACTGGCCCTGCTGTTTGATATATTATTATGATGAAAAATTATTCTTGTCAGATAGGATGTGAGAGTAATATGTGGGTTAAGTCGTTACTCATAAAATAGATCTCTAGCAAAACAGTTCTAGATTTCTTTTTTAAATGGAAAGACAACATTATTTATCATTAAATATGAAATAATGTATACAGAATTTATGCCACATGAAAAGATCTCTATGTTCACACGATGACCATCGACAAATGACAAAGTTTTGAAATGAAACTATTATCCTGGAATATAAGGAGCATATATGGGAAACTAGATGGAATTAAGATAAATAAACTGAATGACGTGCAGGTAAAAAACATGCTATCATTATATGATTTAATATTTTTGCAAGAAACCCATTTGGATAAAACAGAAGTAGCAGAGATAACTCTTCCTGGGTATATACCCATGCACTATTGCAGAGCAAAACGAAATAATGCTTCTAGGGCTTCGGGAGGAATTTCAGTTTTCATTAAAGAACAATACAGGAAACAAATAAAATTTTTACCACAAAGTAATTCAGATATTGTGTGGATAAAATCATTACAAAGTGATACACTATACGCATCGGGTCATGATATTTTTATAGGATGTGCATACATTCCGCCTGGATTTTCGTCCTATGGAAAAGAGCATACAAAAAAGATCTGGGATACTTTAGAACAAGACGTTGAAACATTCTCACAGAGAGGTCAGGTCATCTTGTGCGGAGATTTAAATGCACGAACCGGAAAAATGACCGATTTTATAGAAATGGATTCACGGCACAATTATTACGATCTACCAGAAAGCTATATGTTTGATAATTGTTATCACAGATGTACCATGGACACAGTAGTTCAAAAATATGGTAAAATGTTAGTAAATATTTGTACAGAAAATCAACTCTTTATATTAAACGGACGAACTTTGGGAGATCTACAAGGAAAATTCACAAGTTTTCAAACACAAGGCTGTAGTGTGGTTGATTACTTTATATGTTCACATTCTCTGATTAGGGAAGTGAAATATATGAATGTGAAAGACTTTATGGAACATTCCGATCATTGTCCCATTGATCTGAACATATATTTACCAAACTTTGATAACGTTTTCCATCAGAAGAAGCTAACACCAAAAAGATATACACAAAAAGAGTTGGTTAGTAATAGTTCAGCTCAAAAAGTAGGCCCACGTTTTCTATGGGATAAAAGCTCAAGTGAACAATTTCAAAAGGCACTAAAACTCCCATCAATTCAAACACACATCAAACAAATACAACTCCAAACAGATAAAATAGCGGAACAATTTAAACAAAGTACAGAGCAGTATGATTCTCTCGATCTACACTTTCAATCTCATCTAAATGAATGTTCCGAAAAGATGTCAGATATATTTATCAAAGCAGCACAATTGAGTTTGAAAGCTAAAAAGCCCCAAACGTTAAAAATGAAACGCAATAAAAAGTGGTTTGACCCAGATTGTACAAAAATGAGAAAAGAAGTACAATCATTACTTAATGCTGTAAACAGATATCCACACAAAGCTGAACTTCGACAAAAATATTTTTCCAAGAGAAACCAGTATAATAATATGATAAAAAAGAAAAAGAAAGCCTTCAAAAATATGCTAGTATCACAGTTACATGACATGATAAATGCAGATCCAAATATAGTGTGGAAAACATTGCAGAAATTAAAAGAGAGTGAAAGTGATGGCATAAAGCATGTAAACCATATGAACAGCAGGAAGTGGACTGAACACTTAAAAAAACTTATTGGAGAGGAACCACACATAGATCCTGAACAAATACAACTTGTACATAACATGTATAATGACATGAGAACAAATAGCAATAGGTACTTAGATAAACAAATTACTATTGAAGAAATAACAAGAACAATTAAAAGATTAAAAAATAAAAAGTCACCTGGTAAAGATGGCATAACAAATGAAATGCTCAAATCAATTTCACCCAGTCTGATGAAAGTAATAAAGAGTTTGTTTAATCTAGTGCTTGATACAGGTGCCTATCCTTGTGACTGGAAACTGGGTGTTAGTATCCCCATTTATAAAAGTGGATGCACTGTTAATCCGGATAACTACAGAGGGATAACATTAACAAACACAGTAGGGAAGCTCTTCTGCCAAATTTTGAATACAAGAATCTCAGAATATTTGGAGCAAAACAACAAACTTGTCAGAGAACAAGCTGGATTCAGAAAAACATGTAGAACAGCAGACCACATCTATATCCTTAATAAACTAATAGACAATGCATTAAAAACAAAAAACAATAGACTGTATTGTTGTTTTGTAGATTTTCAGAAAGCATTTGACAATGTTTGGCATCAGGCTTTACTTGTAAAGTTAAATAAGATAGGCATAACTGGTAAAACCTTTAATGTCATTAACAGCATGTATACAAACGCAACAATCCTTGTAAAAATAAAAGGAAGTTACACAGAAGAAATTGTTGTAAAAAGGGGGGTACATCAAGGCAGCACACTAAGTCCTACATTATTTAATGTTTACATAAATGATATTGTTCAGGTCCTTGATGAAAAAGATTCACCGTATATTACTGCAGAAGATAAAATTCCATGTTTGCTCTATGCGGATGACTTAGCACTGTTATCAACAACCAAACTAGGACTGCAAACTAAACTAGATAGATTAAATGGTTACTGTTCCAAATGGGGACTAAAAGTAAACAAAGCAAAAACAAAAGTAGTAGTTTTCACCAAATCACCCCCTAAAATTCCAATTCATTTCCAATGTGGAGAACATCTAATTGAAACAACTAAAACTTATAAATACCTGGGTGTAGTATTTCACCAGAACGGGAAGTTTCAAGCAACCCAGGAACATTTGGCAAAGCAAAGCAATAAAGCAGCTCATGCTTTGAAAAAAGCAATTCATGGGCAAGGGGTTAAGGCTAATATCACAATGCAGTTATTTGATTCATTGATAACCCCCATCTTAACTTATGGAGCAGAAGTATGGTTTCCTTTTTGTTTCAATGGCCAATCAGACTTTCATATTCAAGATTTATTTAAATTAAGCACAACAAGAAAATATCTTTATGAAAATATTCATGTAAACTTTTGTAAGCAAACTTTGGGAATACATAAAAA
>CM060331.1:44290065-44295065 GCA_030674155.1 Stramonita haemastoma
TATATATATCACTATCTTGCCAATGCTTTCTCCCACAAATATAGGTGCATACACACATACACGCACAAACTATAACCGGACGTTTCGTGTGCGAAATACCCGCAGAACACTTGCACACACGTTGAAGACCCTTCCCTCTTTCACAAGATTAGGTAATTTCGGCTGGTAGGAACAGATGTTAAAAATTTAATAAACACATGAGCTCATGTGTAGTGTTTAGATACCATCCCTTCAGTTGGAATACGGCTACCTTTAACGCTGGGTACATGGTGTCATACGCAAAATCTGAACATCTGTATTACCGGGTGCTCTGGCTAAGAAACAAAAACAAAACAATTATATAGGTCTATATTAAGGGGAAAACTCCGCCCTCAATCAAGACGTCTCAGCGCAGATCCGAACCTGTGTTTCTCAGTCACCGCCATCAGGAAGTTCGACACTCAAACCACTGGGCTGTTCACCCCCCTCCACTCCCTCCTTTCCACCCCCACCCCCCCCCCCACGCCTACCTGACAATATAATAATTACACCACCAAAAGAGCCACCCCAAAATATGACAAACCCCACAACAGTATCTATCATACAATTCGGTAACACTAACAGTAGGTCCCTACCTATAATCCACCATTAATGACAGCCTTAGGAACCAGGAGAGAGAACAATAGACAACTGATAGAACAATAGACAATGGAGACTCAATGAGCTCCCTGGGTTGGTGCTTGCTGTCCACGGCTGTAAACCAACTCTCCCTCCCGGCCAGCCAGCCTCTGTTGTAATGCTCAGTCAGGGTGACAGGCTGAGGGTAATGCTGCCTGACGCCTGACTCCTGAAGCTCTGTGTTGTGGCCCAGTGAGTACCTTGCTCTCACTGACAGGTCACAGGAGGGGAGGGATTGATGGACACAGGGAGGAGGAGGGGGAGGGGGTAGGGCTGACCTGTTGTTTTCCAAACTACCCTCGAGGTGTTTACGAACTGTGACGTACACCACAGCCGCCAGGAGGTTCGGAACTGCGGGCATGGTCGCACCAAAGCCACCAAAGGAATGTGTGTGTGTGTGTGTGTGTGTGTGTGTGTGTGTGTGTGTGTGTGTGTGTGTGTGTGTGTGTGTGTGTGTGTGTGTGTGTGTGATTCAAAGATTCAAGATTCAAGATCAAAATATTTTATTGCCATTGAAGTCATGCAGATACGCATGATACGTGTGTGTGTGTGTGTGTGTGTGTGTGTGTGTGTGTGTGTGTGTGTGTGTGTGTGTGTGTGTGAGGACATGTATGTATCAGTACCTACATCGGGACTCTGGACGCGTTGGGTGCTTGGGCTTGGGCGTGTTCGCGTGCATGAGTGCGTACACATACACACATGTGCGTGCGTGAAAACACACACACATACACACGCATGTGCACGCGCTCGTGCACATGCACTCACACATGCACAAACTCGCATGCACGCGCAAGTACACAAGCACACACACACACGCACGCACGCGCGCACACGCGCACAAACACACGCACGCACACACGCATACACAGACACGCACAAACACACACATACATACATACACACATGCGCACGGGCGTGCGTGCGTACAGGTACTTGCATGCACATGAACACACTCGAACACAGTCCTTCGGATGAGACTATAAACCGAGGCCCCGAGTGCGAACGCACGCAGAATATCATGAGTACACGTTAAATCCTGTTCCGCTTTTCAAAAGAGTAGGCCAGTGTGTGCCGGTGGGAACAGATGACAAGGTTTACAAAACTGCATAACATGGGACTGGATGTAAATAATAAAAAAAAGCACATGAATGCTTATTCCGTTATCTCGGTATAAAAGAATAAATAAATACAAATAAAACATACATAACACGCACCCACTAATGCGGTTTTAAATGCTTTAAGGTGTTGCACTCATACATGTCTACCTTTGGCAGCCCTCTGTAATATGACTTTCTCTGTCTGTCTGTCTGCTGTCTGCTGTCTGTCTGTCTGTCTGTCTGTCTGTTCTGTCTGTCTGTCTGTCTGTCTGTCTGTCTTCTGTCTTCTCGTCTTCTCTTCTCTCTCTCTCTCTCTCTCTCTCTCTCTCTCTCTCTCTCTCTCTCTCTCTCTCTCTCTCTCTCTCTCTCCTCTCTTCTCTCTCTCGAGTGAAATTGTAATGGGTCCGGTGGCCTTCTACAATAAAATTGTTCAGAGTTCAGAGTTCAGAGTTCTCTCTCTCTGTCTCTCTCTGTGTCTCCCTCTGTCTGTCTGTCTGTCTGTCTGTCTGTCTGTCTGTCTGTCTGTCTGTCTGTCTGTCTGTCTGTCTGTCTTCTCTCTCTCTCTCTCTCTCTCTCTCTCTCTCTCCCCTCTCTCTCTCTCTCTCTCTCTCTCTCTCTCTCTCTCTCTCTCTCTCTCTCTCTCTCTCTCTCTCTCTCTCAAGCATTACCTGGGCTGGTTTGTCAGGTAGGTCAGCTGTCTTTGAAGTTTAATGAGGTTTCCTTCGTTTCCTGAAGCAAAAACAAAACAAAGCACCCCCGCGGATTGACTTTCACAAGGTGTTTTATTTCACTGTATTTTTTTAATCTATGCTGTGTCTTTCCGCTTGCTTTTCTTTCTTTCTCGTGTTTTCATTTCTTTCTTTTTATTATTCTGTGAACTGTCCTACTTTGTTTTCTTTCTTTCTTTCTTCCTTCCCTCTTCCCTTGTCCTTTTCGTATGTTTTGTCCTCTTTCTCTTTTCTTACTATCTTTCTTCTAGTTTTCTTTTTCTTTTCTACTATTTCTCTTTCAAATTTGTCTTTATTTTTTCTTTCATTATTTGTCTTTTGGTGTTTTCTTATTTTCGTGACCTTTTTTTCTTTCTTTCTTTCTTTCATTATTTGTCTTTTGGTGTTTTCTTATTTTTATGACCTTTTTTTCTTTCTTTCTTTCTTTCCTTCCTTTTTTTTCAACTGTTTTTTTGTCTGTATTCCTTGTATTGGGGGATGGGATAGCTCAGTGGTCAGAGCACTCGTTTTCACCCAGCCAATGTTAAGCAGGGTCGAGCCTGGTTACCAGTTGGAGGGTGACCATTTGCGCGCCTTGACTCCAGTATAGTTCCCCAGTTTACCCAGCTGTAAATGGGTACCTGCCCTCTTTAGGGTCAGGGAGGGTAAAGCAGCAAAGGAGAGGAGATGGGTGCCGCCCTCAATATGCTGGCCCCTAGGGAAGCTGAGGTCTCTGATGCCTCCCTCCCCTACGACCGCCTAGGTTATGGGACACCTTTACCTTTCTTTTAACCCTTGTATGCAATGGAATGGCTGATGTCGCTTTTGGTGCTTGTCTTTTATGGGGTTTTCAAAATTTTTGTTTGCTTTATGGTTTGGGCTTATGATTTGTGTTGTTGTCGTTGTCTTTTAAAGGTTTTTCCAAGGATGTACTTTCTTGTTTTCTTTTGGAGAGAGGGGGTTGTAAGAGAGGATGACACTCAAGAGGGGGGGGGGGGTGGCTGGCTGCTCAGAAGCTGGGCTCCATTCAGGGTAGTGGCTCCCTTGTTGTTCGCTCAGAGGGTGAGGAAGCAATGTATGTAGCACTGGTGTAGCAACGTCTGACTCATCATCTGACTACAATCAGGGACCTGCGTTTGAATCGCCGCTCAGATGTTTGATGAAGGTGGTTATCCTGGAATGAAATCGGTAGGAACCTATCCAAAGTTAATCCCGTTGTTTTTATACAGCCCCTGCTGCTTACACGCTGAAAGAAAAAAATATGTGTTTTATTAAGTACACCGTCAGATGAACTGAATTAGTTACTGACACTACACACATACAGAGAGAAGAGATACAGAGAGGAAGACAAAAACTGAAAATGAAAGGAGCTGATAGCCCGTCAGACACACACCCAGATAGGCAGACGATCCGACAATAGCCAACAAGAATAATAGCAAACCCAAAAACCCTCACACAAAGAACAGCTGAGGCACAGATACACAGACAAAGGCAGACAGACAGACAGACAGACAGACAGACAGACAGACAGAAGGAGACAGAAACAGAGAGAGACATAAAAACAGGGACAAAGTTACCAACAGATATACAGTTTGACGATGCACACCGACAAGCAGATACATTAATTAAAAACACACACACACACACACACACACACAACACACACACACACACACACACACACACACACACACACACACACACACAACACACACACACACAACACAACACACACACACACACACACACACACACACACACACACACACACACACACACACACACACAACACACACACACACACACACACAACACACACACACACACACACACACACACACACACACACACACACACACACACACACACACACAACACACACACAACACACACACACACACACACACACACACACACACCACACACACACACACACACACACACACACACACACACACACACACACACACACTAAAAGAAAAAAGTACAAAAAATAATCAAGAGAACACAGCGGGAAGAGAATTACCAAGGAAAAGAAAAACCCGCTTCACAAGAAACTGAGCACCGCCGGCCCCCAATGGTCCAAGAAGCTCTATCTATACTGCGGCAACAGGCAGACCTGCCAGTGAGAGCATGCCCCGCTGTCTGCATCCCACCCTGACCAGCTGTCCAGCTGAAGACGGCACCCAAAAAGAAAAGAGTGGAATTGCCGAAACCTTACTGCGTACAGCCCAGCACTTGATCACACTGTCAATTAACACTCGCTCAAACCCTGCAAGTACCCAGAAGCTCAAAAATTAAATCAGTTGGCAAATAGGACGAGTAGCCATGCGGTTAAGATCATTCGTCTTCAATCTCATGGGTCCATGAAGTTGTGGGTTTGAACCTCGGTGTTGTCTGATGAGTTTAAAGGTGTGGATTTTTATTTTTATTATCTGACAAGGTCAACTTTTAGGTACGACCTGCCAGTGCCTTATTATCCCTTCGTGTATGTACACATGCAGAAAATCAAATATGCACGTTAAAGATCCCGTACTTT
>CM060331.1:44312565-44315065 GCA_030674155.1 Stramonita haemastoma
CAAAGCATCGATTACGAAAGCATAAAACGTACTCAAAATCCACAGATATTCTGGAACATTAAAAATGGATGATCAACAACATGAACCATACTACAGGAAGTGTACATGGCAACACAATAAACCTAAACCAATAAATGGGTTGGAAGAAAGCTACGCTATCTAAATTGTAAATTTTGTTGACCAAAAAATAAAAGCAAAAAAAAACAAACAAACCAAGATTGACAAAATACTCCAGACAGACAAAACACACCACACAAAGAAATAAACCAGCCACGCCAGCAAAATAAGCAAAAGAGGAAAAGGCGGAGAAAGAAACTGGAAAGAAAAGCACTAGAAAAAAAAAACCACAACAAAAATCAAGCCAAAGAAGTGCAGAGCAACCACAGCCATGGCCGGCCATAAATGACAGCAATCTTCTGGACGTCAAGAAAAGCCATCCTTAGCCCTGACATACAGTTGTGGAGTGTAACCCTATTCCTCCGCTTCCTGCTCTTTCATAATGATATTGCAGGGAGGCAGCATGTGAATGAAGGAAAGCATACTCCTCCCTTGCTAACCGAGTTGTGTCCAGTTCTTTAGAAAATTGCGGCGGCAGTATGAACAGCGGAGCAGGCCAGTAGGGCGGTTAGAGGCGGGAGGCAAGGTTGTCCACACAGGCTGCAGGAGGCCTCTACAGGGGCTGGGAACATTTGCCTCTTTCCTGGCCTTGTTTATTGACCGCTTTCCTAGGATTTATCAACACAGTTTTGCACGTAAACATAAACGAAGCTCTTTCAAAAACTACGTATACATATTTTCTGTACTGGTAAAAAGACCTGAGACAAAAAAAAACCAGTCAGTTGGTAGTGTATGGACAAGGTGATTTGGAAACTTACACACGGTTCATTGCGTGTATGGTGTGGAGATACTGGAACTGAAAAGGATGCTCTGGGTCTGTTTGTTTGTTTTGTTTGTTTGTTTTGTTTGTTTGTTGTTTGTTTGTTTGTTTGTTGTTTGTTTGTTTGTTTGTTTGTTTGTTTGTTTGATTCTCGTTTTTCAGCCAGAGCTCCCCAGGTTTGCACATGCCGAGATTTTGTGCCTACACTTATTCACCCACCATTAAAGTAGCCGCGTTCCGACTTCAATACTTTGGTTGTAAACTTCAGGCATAGTACACAGTAGTGTAGCCATGTAAGATAAAAGGTAAAGGTGAAAGTGTCCCATAACCTTTGTGGTCGTGAAGGAGCGAGGCATCAGAGACCTCACCTTCTCTGGAGGCCAACACATTGAGGGTGACGCCCATCTCCTCTCCCTCGCTGCTTTACCTTCCCTGGCCCTATAGAGGGTAGGAACCCATTGACAGCTGGGTGAACTGGGGGACTGAACTGAACCCAAGACGTGCAAACGGTCACCCATCCAACTGGTAACCCACGCTGGATGCTGCTTAACTTTGACTTGGGGAAAGCGAGTGCTCTGACCACTGAGCTATCCCGCCTCCGTGTAGCCATGTATGCGATGAAAATGCACGCGCGCACGCACACACACACACACACACACACACACACACACACACACACACACACACACACACACACACACACACACACACACACACACACACACAGAGTGAGAGAGAGAGAGACTCAAGCTCGAATGTATGCGCACCCGTATGCACTCATGTACACATATATATATGCAAGTATGAATCTCTCTCTCTCTCTCTCTCTCTCTCTCTCTCTCTCCTCTCTCCTCTCTCTCTCTCTCTCTCTCTCTCTCTCTCCTTCTCTCTCTCTCCTCTCCCTGTAAACGGGAGCTCTTGAAATGAACTAATAATATAGAAACCTGGAAGGCAGCCATTATTGGGGAATTATCTTCTTTTCTAAAAATACTTCAGCCCCTGGCTGCAGACAAGTGGCAGGGTGATGAACAAGGCCTCGTCCAAAGCCCCTGAAATGGGATAGAATTTGATCATAAAGACAAACTACTTGGCCAGCTTTTTTTTCTACTTTCATTCTTTTTCTGTTCTTTCGAAGTTAATTGCATTCAGCCCCTGTGTGCATGCCGTTTGTCAATTTTGTCATACTTTCCCAACGGTTCAAATGGCATACTCTTCCGAATGGTGAAACAGGGTTTAACGTGTGTGCAAGATGTTCTGCGTGCGTTCGCACACGGACCTTGGTTTGTATTCTTGTTTGAAGGACTTTCGGGCCAGCGGAGTCAAAGACAAAGTCAATTTTTATTTTCCAGATTGTACATAGAATTAGCAGTGGAGTTGATATTTTTTCATCAAGCCATCCATCTAAGGGAAAATTCATATCCATGCAGTCAATATTGATGTAAACTCCAGGGGCAATTCCCTTTGAACGGGTATCAAGGTTGTATCCCGAACCTAGGCTCACACCCTGGGTCGTCAGATCGCGAGCGCAACACGAAACATTCCAACCACCAGGCTACCCTGTCCCCCTTCACAAAATGAGGGTGTCTGTCTCAGTACGGATATGGTTTTATAGACAGCAATTTA
>CM060331.1:44320065-44322565 GCA_030674155.1 Stramonita haemastoma
TGAATACCAATGGATTTTTTTCGGACTGCAGCTGGCTCCTACCTAGAATGCTTTGGCAATGGGCTCATTGGGAAGACTGCGTCACTGACAAATCAAGATGTAGGATCATCTGCATGAAATCAGAGGGGGGTGGGGGAGCGGTGACCGACATGTTCGGTTAGTGTGTGGGTGTTTTGTTGGTGGTGCTGCTGTTGTTGTTGCGCGTTCCCCAGCCGAACACCATATGAGTCACCGAGATTATGCACGCTATTTCATTCTCCACACCTGGATGTGACCGTGACAGTTCAAGTAAACACAGGGGATGAGCAGTTTGCGCACATGGCTGTTTGAAATAGCTTGCCCTTCAGGCAGTCATACTACGATTTCAGGTGACTTTTTTTTCATTTAAAGAAGAGCGTGGGTTGTTATGTCTAAGAGCTTGTGATGTCTGAGGACAACATCCTGAAACCTTCTCAGCATAACCCCGCTTTGATAGAGGTCTTGGTGCCTAGCTTACAGCAGTAGCCGACAAGGCTTTTAACTTGAGCCCAAGTTCGTGATTAATAACGGGAGTATATCCATGGCCAAAGTACAATTTATTGCTTCTCTCTCTCTCTCTCTCTCTCTCTCTCTCTCTCTCTCTCTCTCTCTCTCTCTCTCTCTCTCTCTCTCTCTCTCTCTCTCTCCTCTCTCTCTCTCTCTCTCTCCTGCTTCCTTCCTACACGCTACTTTATCCTACCCAGCTTCGTTACCTGTAACTTTATCTGCAGGCTGACCACAAATTAGGATCTTAACCCAGGCTGGCGGTGTCAATCGATAGGCCTTCCTCCCCTTTCTTTGGCCTGGCCTAATGGAGCATGCAGGCTGGAAAATGCAGCGCACAATAAACGGGGCTCCACGATACCCTGGATTACTCCACCTGTCAATAGACAACGTCACGTGCTGACAGCATGGGGCACTGACAGGTGCTGGGCTATTTTTAGCACAAGTGTTTTATCCTACCCAGCTTCATCTGTGAAGATCGGGACCATGCATGGAGTCCATTGATGACGTGTTTTTTTACGGTACTGGCTCGAGTTTTAGCTTAGTAGCCCAACTGATTGTCCAAGGCCATTACCCATGATATTATCACTATGTTAAGCCAATTCAAGATTTGTCAAAACCCAATTCTTTTCAATACTTATCTCAGCGAACTTGCCAAAGAACACAACACGCCAGCATTCAGTTGTATCCACTGCCAGGGATAGCCCTGTGCAGCAGTCTTCAGTCCACCCTGCTTTGTGTTTGACAAGTTTTATGAACCTAGTGAAAGCATTAAGAAAAACACAATCCGTGCTGAGGATATCAATCCTTTGGCTTCATTTATCATCCCTATATTACAAAAAAGGTGTCAAATAAAAATAATAAAAAAGAAGACAACTGTACATCATCAAAAATACATATTAACGTAGAAAAAGGTAAAGGTATTGCCATAACGTATGCAGAATCTCGTAGTTCTAGGTAAGGAAGGAGAACATGTTTACACACCATCGTAATCTGAAAGCTGTTGAAGATTTTCTGTGCGCTGTAAAAAGACGGACAAGAAATAATGATAGAGACAATGTAGTTGAAAACTGACCACATCAAACAGTACAGAGAATTTTTGAACCGGATTAATCCTTCATAATTATGCAGTTTCCAGATTATGTTACAAATATTTTAATAAATTCAAGTGTTCGAAGAAGAAGAACAACAACAACAACAACAAAAAATAGAGGGATGATGATGATGAGATGATGATGATGATAATATATCAGCTGAGCTCAGCAGGCCTCCAAGCAGCAACAGCATCATCACTATGTAATCACGGCCAGGATGATAAGATGATCCCCTCTCCGGCCATCTCCCTCTCTTCTCTCCCCTCTCCACACCCCCTGCCTGTAAAGTCATCACGATTGAAGATTAGTGTCGCAGTGTGTAGACACTGAGCAGGTCTATTCTGAAGGACACTACACTTGCTTCTTCTCTTTACTCACCCCCCCCCCCCCCCCCCCCCCCCCCCCCAAGGATTTCTGAAGAGGGACAGAGGGATTGGATTGGATTGGATTTACTCTTTGATATCGAGGATAATGGAATAAGCACTCTTGTGCTTTTTTCCATCCAGTCCCCGTGTGTATGTAGTTTTGTAAATGTCAGCTGTTCCCACGGCACACGATGGCCTACTCTTACGAAACTGGAACGGTATTTAACGTGTGCGCAAGATGTTCTGCGTGCGTTCACACACGGGGCCTCGGTTTAAAGTCTCATCCGAAGGACTTTTGGGGAGAGTGGAGTCAGCACTGATGTTAACTCCAGGGGGAAAATCCCTCGACCGGATTCAAACCCGGGTCTCAAATTGCCAGCACAATGTTCTGACCACTAGGCTATCTGCCCCCCCCCCCCCCCCCAGAAGTCAAAGAGAAAAGGGAGAAGTCAAAGAGGAAAAGCTTATCATTATGTCGAATGACCGTTGGTTTGGGGTTTTTTTGTTTTTTGTTGTTTT
>CM060331.1:44327565-44357565 GCA_030674155.1 Stramonita haemastoma
AAGCTAGTTTGTCGAAAGGAAAGCTGGGAAGAGTACGCGACAATAAAAAGCATTGTGCGAAGAATGATGACAACATACAACAGAATGATGCTTCACAGTAAGGTGCAGGGTCCCCGCCACATGCGCGTACACAAAAAAACACACTGACAAATACCAGCGCGCGCGCGTGTGCGCGCATGCATACCATACCCCCTGCAAAAAAGTTGCGGTTTGGGGCAAAGACAGGACCCAAAGAGCCGTTTTCAGGCCCGTCCTACCCCGACTTTTGCACGGTTGCAGACCCCAAGGCACCAAGACAACATGGCACTGTATGCATACACCCTCTCCTACCAACTTCGAGTTGTGTGGCGCCGGACTTGTGGCGACACCGTAGCCCCCAAGAGCGGACAGTGGGGGCACAACTGAAGATTTGGCAACAGCTTCCTCCACTCCCCACTGACGACTTCTCACATAAAAAAATGAATGCAGTGTTCATAGGTCTTGGGTTTTCCGGTTTATTTATAGAAATCTACGAAAGTATGGTATTGCTGGAAACACACCAAAAAAATGAAAAAAAAAAAAACATATTTAGAAAAACAACACTTTAGGATCATTATGGTAAAATAGAACACAATGCAGCACAATGTGAATTTTCTATATCCTACAGACCTCTCAGCCTGAATTCAGATATATATTTCCCAGTTTCAGTTAGGTCAGAGACAGGCACTGTAGCCTGTTGGATAAGACGAACCGGCTTGTGGTCTGTATGTCCCCGTGTGTCATGGGTTCGAATTTCAGTGGAAGTTTTACTGTCTCCCTTGTAGTTGTCAAAACTATGCCCTTTAATAATAATATAAAAATATATATAAATAAAAATTATATATATCATAATTGAGCTGAGAAATTGGGAGTATGATGGGGATTATGATATTTAGTATAGCCTGTTATAATGATTAGTGTATAAAATAATGGCCTTCGGGATATAAAGGGAATGTAGGGAAGAGATGTGAAGGAGAGATGAGCAAGAGAATGTAGCGGAGAGAAGGAGGGTAAGGAGATGAGGGGAGAGATAGGAGGAGGAGATATGAGGAGAGGGAATGCGAGAGGAGAAAGAGACCTGAGGAGAATAAGCGAGAGGAGAGGGAGGGGGGAATAAGTGAAAGAAAGGGGGAGGACTGAAAGGAGAGAAGAAGGGAGGAGGAAATGATGCAGATCAGGAGGGGAGATGTAGCGAGAGGAGAAAGGAGGAGGAGGAATGTAGGAGGAGAAGGAGGAGAAGAGGAGAGGAGAAGGAGGAGAGAATGTAGCAGAGAAGGAGAGGAGAGTAGCGAGAGAGAGGAGAGAATGTAGCCGAGAAGGGAGGAGGAGAATGTAGAGAGAGAAGGAGGAGGAGAATGTAGCAGAAGGAGGAGGAGAATAGTGGAGGGGAGGGAGGAGGAGAATGTAGCGAGAGAGAGAAGGGAGGAGGAGAATGTAGCGAGGAGAGGAGGAGAGATGTAGCGAGAGGAGAAGGGAGGAGGAGAATGAGCGAGAGGAGAAGGAGGAGGAGAATAGGAAGGAGAAGGGAGGAGGAGAATAAGCGAGAGGAGAAGGGAGGAGGAGAATGTAGCAGAGAGAAGGAGGAGGAGATAATGCTGAGGAGAAGGAGGAGAGATAGCGGGGAGGAGAATGAGAGTGGAAAAAGGAGAAAGGGAGGAGATTACGGAGGAGGAGAGATGAGGAGAAGGAAGGAGGAGAATGTAGCAAGAAAGGAGGAGGAGAATGTAGCGAGAGGAGGAGTGCGAGAAGGAAGGAGAATGAGCGAGAAAGGGAGGAAGAAGGGAGGAGTGAGGAGAGGAGAAGGGAGGAGGAGAATGTAGCAGAAGAAGGGAGGAGGAGAATGTAGCGAGAGAGAGGGGGGAGTGAGGAGGGAAATGAAGTGAGAGGAGGAGAGGGGAGGAGGTAGCGAGAATGAGGAGAGTGAGGAAGGGAGGAGGAGAATGTAGCGAGAGGAGAAGGAGATGTGAGAGAGAGGGAGGAGAGTATGATGGAGAGGAAGTAGGAGAGGAGAAGGGAGGAGGAGAATGTAGCGAGAGAGGGGAAAGTAGGGGGAGGGAAGGAGAATGTAGCGGAGAGGAGAAGTAGGAGAGGGAGGAGGAGATGTAGCTAGGTGTAACTGAACTTTTTGCTGATCACACCTTTATCTATTTTTCTCATTCTGACTTGAAACAACTATCTCATTATATTCAAGAAAATGCCAATCAATTGCTGGAATAGACTAAACTTAATCAATGGCCCTAAATCATCAAAAAACAAAATAAATGATAATTACGTCTCGACAAAAACGGCAAAATATATCCTTTGTTGTGCCACCAATTTATATTGTTAATAATGTCATTAAAGAAGTAGACAGGCATAGACTCCTAAGAGTTACTATTGATAATGATCTTTTCTGGTCACGCCATATTGACTTTCTGTACAAACGAATCTCTCAAAAGATATTTCAACTCTCTAAAATCAACACTTTCTTGACCTAGATTCTCGTAGACAGTTTTATTATTCGCATATTCAATTATTTATTGATTACGCCTCAACTTCATATGATGGATGTAGTGCTATTAGCTTAAAACTCCTGTTAAGAATCCATAAATGACTATTAAAGCGATACTTTTAAAGCCTTCCACCTTGTCACCCCGAGACTATATTAAATTGGATATTCTCCCTCTAACTTACCATCTGGAATATAATAAAGTGATCATAATGTTTCGTATAATGAACGGTTTTGCTCCATCTACCTCTGAATACTAGGTTCCCAATTAATCAGTCAAGATACACCAATAACATAAAAATTCCTAAACCAAGGCTCGATCTTTACAAAACAAGTCTTTGTTACTCTGGAGGAACTGTTTGGAATTCTTTACCAAAAAATATTAAAGATAAAAGTAGTATAACATAAGTGTGGGATGATGTTTTTCAGTTTCCTTGCTTTTTGCTTTTTCACTATTGCCTTCATGTTGGTTTTTTTCTCTTCATGTTGTCTTTATGTTGTTGTTGTTGTTGTTCGTTTGTTTGGGGAGTGGTTGTTTGGGGTTGTTCTTGTTTAGTTAGAGGTTTTTATATTATGTTATCCTTGATAAGGGGAGGACTGGATGTAAAAAAAAAGCACATGAGTATTTATTTATTATCCTCAAAATGAAAGCATTTGATTTGATTCGATTTGATCTCTCTCTCTTCTCTCTCTCTCTCTCTCTCTCTCTCTCTCTCTCTCTCTCTCTCTCTCTCTCTCTCTCTCTCTCTCTCTCTCTCTCTCTCTCTCTCTCTCTCTCTCTCTCTCTCTCTCTCTCTCTCTCTCTCTCTCTCTCTCACACACACACACACACACACACACACACACACACACACACACACACACACACACACACACACACACACACACACACACACATACACACACACACAGCACAACACACTCCAAGTCACAGTAAACAAGTTTGCACTTCTACCAACACCAATCCCTTAACAAGAAGATAGGTGATTATTTACAAACAAGCTGGGCAAAATTATGGGTACCAGCACAAGATAGGAGATTATTTACAAGCTCAGTAAGATTACGCGTAGCAGTAGTTCCACCCACACTATTACTGTGAGGAAGATAAGCGGATCGCTTATTAGCCATTCCGTTCTCCTCCCTCCCAGTCCGTAAGGCCATCAAAATTGCAGACTGTCATAGACAGTGTGTAGACACTGAAGTAGACACCTTCTAAAGCTGGATATCCTCTATGGTATACCAGACTGTGTGTAGACACTTGCTAGACACTTTTTCAACCTGCCTGCCTTGTTTATGTCTAGTTTTCGTGGATGGAAGAGGGGGGGAAGGGAAGGGCAAAGTCATCAGGAAGGAAGGAGACAAGTCTGCATCAAGGGCTGGCTTCTAGATGCTGTCTGCCAGTGACCCAGACGTCAGGTCAGGCTGTGTCTTTCAAATAATGATGTGTGAAAGGATAAAAGATATTCTATGACGTTTACATGCTTCACTGGAATTGTAAGGGTTTATGTACGGAAGGTTTTGAACGATTCATTTTTTTGTTTATTTTACTGTCCGAGATTGTCTCAGTGTTATGTTCAGGCTTGAGCAGTTTACTTTTGAGTGCTAGTTTTAAAACCTCAAAACAAACTAAAACTAGAATTTACTTTTTTTTAACTTAGATTTATCTCTGTTCATACGAAGTTTATTGCTAAAGGTTAATAAATTGCAAACACAGAAAATGTGTAAACTATGGTTTCTCAAAAGACTCCTCAAAATAAAATTGTTGGTGTTGTTTGTTGTTTTTGTTTGTTTTTTCGTTTGTTTTGTTTGTTGTTTGTTGTTGTGTGTTGTTATGTCTTTGATAAACAATTAAAACTGGCATTTGCAATGTCAAATCATTTGAGTGAATGAATTGAAGTTGAATCACTAATAGTATACGTTAATCATTGGAAAGTTAATAATTGAATGTATATATATTTGGTTTATGGCAAAGTTGCTATCATTTAAGTACTGCCATTTGGATAATTAAGAAAAGAAAAAAAAAAAAAAAAAAAAAAAAAAAAAAAAAAAAAAAAAAAGACTCCTCAAAATAAACCGGACCAAAAGACAAACAAACAAAAGATCCCCCACTTCTTTCATAGAGAAATCAAAATTAAGAAAATTTGAAGAGAACTGAACAAAACAACCTGATCTAGCCTGGAGGGAAGAAAGTAAAGAAGTTGGGCACACAGACACATGCCAGCTGCATGTCATGAAGACTGTGCACAGGCAGAATGGAGAGAATGAGAGAAGCATGGAAGCCCCCGACTTCTTTCATAGAAAATCAAATTACAAATGTCGAAAGATGAACATGGTTACAAGGACTGGGCTGAAAGGAATGCAGACCGCTGAGGGAGCATGGTTCAGCCACTGCCCTCAACAGAGAATGGAGACCACTGAGGGAGCATGGTTCAGCCACTGCCCTCAACAGATGAATGGAGACCACTGAGGGAGCATGGTTCAGCCATTGCCCTCAACAGTGAATGGAGACCACTGAGGGAGCATGGTTCAGCCATACCTCAACAGAGAATGGAGACCACTGAAGGAGCATGGTTCAGCCATTGCCCTCAACAGGAATGGAGACCACTGAGGGAGCATGGTTCAGCCATTGCCCTCAACAGAGAATGGAGACCACTGAGGGAGCATGGTTCAGCCATTGCCCTCAACAGTGAATGGAGACCACTGAGGGAGCATGGTTCAGCCATTGCCCTCAACAGAGAATGGAGACCACTGAGGGAGCATGGTTCAGCCACTGCCCTCAACAGTAATGGAGACCACTGAGGGAGCATGGTTCAGCCATGTCCTCAACAGTGAATAGAGATCACTGAGGGAGCATGGTTCAGCCACCTACAGAATAGAGACCACTGAGGGAGCATGGTTCAGCCATGCCCTCAACAGTAAATGGAGACCACTGAGGGAGCATGGTTCAGCCATTGCCCTCAACAGAAAATGGAGACCACTGAGGGAGCATGGTTCAGCCACTGCCTCAACAGTAAATGGAGACCACTGAGGGAGCATGGTTCAGCCATGCCCTCAACAGGAATAGAGATCACTGAGGGAGCATGGTTCAGCACTACGAATAGAGACCACTGAGGAGCATGGTCAGCATTGCCCTCAAAGAAAATGCAGACCACTGAGGGAGCATGGTTCAGCCATTGCCCTCAACATGAAAATGGAGACCACTGAGGGAGCATGGTTCAGCCACTGCCCTCAACAGTGAGGATGCCCACAGCCAGGGAAACAGGGGATAGAATTACCCTGTTTCACCTGATTGCAGTTTGTATTTATCTATTTATTTTATTTATTCTTTGATATCAAGGATAGTGGAATAAGTATCATGTGCTTTTTTTAAATCCTGTCTCTGTGTGTATGCACTTTTGGAAATCTTGGCATCTGTTCCCACCGGCATGCAATGGCCTACTCTTACGAAAAGCGGAACAGGATTTAACGTGTGCGGAAGATGGTCTGCGCGCGTTCGCACACGGGACCTCGGTTTATAGTCTCATCCAAAGGACTTTTGGGGAGAGTGGAGTCAGCACTGATGTTACCCCAAGGGGAAAAATCCCTCGAACGGGAATCGAACCCGGGTCGTCAAATTGCGAGCACAATGTTCTGACCACTAGGCTACCCTACTATTGACTTAGCAAGTGCCACAGATCAAGGCTTGGTGTGACATAACCAGTTACCAGTCCTTGTGTGGGAATGGAAAAAAAGATCTTTAAGTCTGTTCTACGAATCCAGCTCACGCAAAACTCTGCTCTTAAACTCTTAACACAACCAGGACTCTCCTTTAAAGCAGAGACATCGCTGAAGACGGGATGCTGCTACCTAAATGGAGGGCAATCAGGAAAAGTAAACTGTAAGGTACACATAAATATCACCGAAAGTGAACCTCCAGAGGTCTTGCCGAGGAATGAAAACAATGTCATTATAATACTAAAAAAAAATATATGTGTATACATATTTATCGGCTAGAGTCAGGTTGTGGCTGCACACGTGGCTCAGTACTTTAAAACAATCAAACCTGCTCACTTCTCACTCAAGGTGTAACTTTTTGTCTCTCAGCCATTGCTAGCTGTGGGAAGTGATCCGTCTGGGGGACGGATAGCCTAGTGGTCAGAACATTGCGCTGGCAATTAAAATTTGACGACCCGGGTTCGAGTCCGGTCGAGGAAATTTTTCTCCTGGAGTTAACATCAGTGCCGACTCCACTCTCCCCAAAAGTCCTTCGGATGAGACTCTAAACCGAGGCCCCGTGTGCGAACGCACGCAGAACATCTTGCGCACACGTTAAATCCTGTTCCACTTTTCGTAAGAGTAGGCCATCGTGTGCCGGTGGGAACAGATGACAATATTTACAAAAACTGCATACACACGGGGACCGGCTGAAAAAAAGTACATGATTGCTTATTCTGTTATCCTCGATATAAAAGAATAAATCAAATAATAAATAAATAAAATAAGGGAGACAGGAGTTCATGTTCTTGATGACTCCCAAGAGTGTTAAGCTGGGGAGCGCCCAGTAACAACAACATCAAAGGGATGATATTCCCTGCCTTTAGTAAAAAGGGTTAAGGTGTCCCATAAACTATGTGGTCGTAAGGGAGCGGGGCATCAGAGACCTCAGCTTCTCCAGGGGCCAGCATATTGAATGTGGCGCCTATCTCCTCTCCCTCGGTTTTTTACCTTCCCTGACCCCAAAGAGGGCAGATACCCATTTACATGAAAAGATGGACTGTACTGAAGCCAAGGCGCGCAAACAGTCACCCATCCACTTGGTAACCACGCTTGATGCTGCTTGGGGAAAGCAAGTGCTCTGAGCACTAAGCTATCCCGTCCCCTTCCCCGTCTTTATGGATCCCAGCTCTATTTCCCTTTCACGTTAATTAAAACGGGATTTTTCCCCGCAGGGTGGTGAGGTATTGTCGATTATTTTCAGATAGTATTGTTAAAGTCTGTCACTTCTTTGTCGATGGGTGGCTAACTTTGTGTAGAGATCTCCCAATATACTAACATTAGGTCAGGACTATCTCCCTATATATTATATTAACATCAGGTCAGGACTATCTCCCTATATACTAACATCAGGTCAGGACTATCTCCCTATATACTAACATCAGGTCAGGACTATCTCCCTATATACTAACATCAGGTCAGGACTATCTCCCTATATACTAACATCAGGTCAGGAATATCTCCCTATATACTAACATCAGGTCAGGAATATCTCCCTATATATTAACATCAGGTCAGTACTATCTCCCTATATATTAACATCAGGTCAGGACTATTTCCCTTTATACTAACATCAGGTTAGGACTATCTGCCTATATCCTTACATCAGGTCAGGACTACCTCCCTATATATCAACATCAGGTCAGGACTATTTCCCTATAGACTAACATCAGGTCAGGACTATCTCCCTATAGACTAACATCAGGTCAGGACTATTTCCCTATAGACTAACATCAGGTCAGGACTATCTCCCTATATACTAACATCAGGTCAGGACTATTTCCCTATAGACTAACATCAGGTCAGGACGACCTTTGGCAATATCAATGATGTGTGTCCTGTCATTGGGGCGGGGTCTCCTCAAACAACTAGTATAAATGCCGCTTGGTACTGATCATTTCCTCCTGTGCAGAGTTTTGGTTCAGGAGTGCAGCAACATGAACCAGGGTACGGCTGTGTACGGTGAGTGCGTTCCTGTTGAGCCATGTAGAAAGATTGACACAGTAAATGTACAGACTAAAGAAGACAAGAGAGAGAGAGAGAGAGAGAGACAGACAGACAGACAGACAGACAGACAGACAGACAGACAGAGAGACAGACAGACAGAGACAGACAGACAGACAGACAGACAGACAGAGAGACAGACAGACAGACAGACAGACAGACAGAGAGACAGACAGACAGAGAGAGAGACAGACACAGAGAGAGAGAGAGAGAGAGACAGACACAGAGAGAGAGAGAGAGAGAGAGAGAGAGAGAGAGAGAGAGAGAGAGAGAGAGAGAGAGAGAGAGAGAGAGAGAGAGAGAGAGTACAGTAAAACCTACTGAACAAAGCTAAACGAAAGGAAAATATTCAAAAATGCTTTTTAAAAAAGTACGTCAGTAAAAGAGAAATTAAAAAGTAAAAACAATATCAGAGCAGGTCACAAAAAAAAAAGAAATTTCAAAGCTCTGAAAAGAAAAGTAGGCCAGATAACCAGCAGAAATAAATACGCATGTCAGATTGTTGAGGGCTGGAAAGTTCAGCAGTTGACAGTTTTGTGTGAAAACCAACACTAAGATGGCCGCCATGACGCGCTCTCCATTGCCCAATCAAATCTGTCTTATTCCAGGGGGGATAACACAAAACTGAAGGAAATGGGTTTCCTATTCTACAATCTGTTTTCTCTGACCACACTCCATAAATGGGTTGGGCCTAAAACTACGGATATCTTTATCTATGTTTTCATTCTAAACAAAACTATGGACAGTACTCATAACTTCACCTTCGCCTTCACCTGTCCTGCAGTCTGGTAGACCACCACTGAAGATTTTGCAACCAGCTTCCTGTACCTTGTAACTTCATCAGCAATAATGAGAACATATTTCCTGTCAATGGCAGATTCTAACTGATAAGTGACACCATCTTACACGTGTGTTATGAATGAGGATTTATGATATTTAAGCGAAGATAGAGCCCATTATTCTTCTATGACCTAAATAGGCACTGTCTGCGTGTTCTTGATGATGAGCAGAAAAAAACTGTAACCAATTTTATCTTGGTCAAAGATATTTTTGGTATCTATCTATCTATCTATCTATCTATCTATCTATCTATCTATCTATCTATCTATCTATCTATCTATCTATCTATCTATCTATCTATCTATCTATCTGTCTATCTATCTATCTATCTATCTAATCTATCTATCTATCTATCTATCTATCTATCTGGTAGTCTGACGACAGTGGGGGCACCCCCAAAGATTTTACAACCAGTACCCTCCATGTCACTTTGCTTACGTCAATAACTGACAGCAGTATGGGCCTAGCCAGGACGTTCTTCACAATCACCAGAACAGTTTATTATCATCGTTTTCTACAATTCAATAGAACGGTGTAGTGGGGCCAAACGGAAAGAAAGTCGACTTCCTGTTGTAAAGTTGCTTTATGTGCTTGTCTATCAAGGCTTCCAACAGCTGTGGGAGTGCAATAAGTGCTGTAGGGGGAGGGGGGACGAGAGTGTGTGCGCGTGTGGTGTGTGCGTGTGTGCGTGTATGTGTGTGTAAGTGTGTGTAAGTGTGTGTTGTAAGTGTGTGTGTGTGTGTGTGTTGTGTGTGTGTGTGTGTGTGGTGTGTGTTGTGTGTGTGTGTGTGTGTTGTGTGTGTTTAAGTGTGTGTAAGTGTGTGTAAGTGTGTGTTAAGTGTGTGTGTGTGTTTTGTGTGTTGTGTGTGTGTGTGTGTGTGTGTGTGTGTGTGTGTGTGTGTGTGTGTGTGTGTGTGTGTGTGTGTGTGTGTGTGTGTGTGTGTGTGTGTGTGCTTTTATTTTCTCTTCTTCTCGTTTGGTCTTTTTTTCTTCCTTTCTATCTTTTCTTTTCTTTTAGTTCCTTGTTTCGTATTCAGTCTACCTTTTCTTTTCTTTCATGTATTCTTTTCTAGGGTTTTTTTCTTATTCATCTGTTATTTATATCTTCCTGTAATTTCTTCTGAAGTTCTTGCCTTACAGGCAATGACAATTATTTGTAACTTTGTGTTGGTTTCTTGTCTTGTTTTTCTTTCTTTTCTTCTTTCCTTCTTTTTTTGCTTTTTCTTTCTTTCTCATTTTTTTGTTTTTGTCTTTATCTATTAACATTTTGTCTCTTTTTTCATGTTCTTTTCTTGTTTACTTCTTATCTCCTTTTTTTCTCTCTTTCTTTCCATTCATTTTTTTTAAAATAATCTATTATTTTCGTTTTACTTGCAGTTCCTTGTTGTTGTTGTCGTTGTTGCTGTTGTTGTTGTTGTTGTTGTTGTTCTTCTTCTTCTTCTTCTTCTTCTTCTTCTTCTTCTTCTTCTTCTTCTTCTTCTTCTTCTTCTTCTTCTTAATTCTTCGGAATTCTTCAGAATTCTTCAGAATTCTTCTTTTTCACATTCTTCTTTGCAATTCTTCTTCTTCTTCTTCTTCTTCTTCTTCTTCTTCTTCTTCTTCTTCTTCTTCTTCTTCTTCTTCTTCTTTTCTTTGATTCTTTGCATTCTTTGCATTTCTTGCATCTTTCTTCTTCGCAATGCTTCTTCTTCGCAATACTTCTCTTGCATTTTTCTTCATCTTTGCATTTCATTTCTTCTTTCTCTCTTCTCCTCCTTCTTCTTCTTCTTCTTCTTCTTCTTCTTCTTCTTTTTCTTCTTCTTCTTCTTCTCTTCTTCTTCTTCTTCTTCTTCTTCTTCTTCTTCTTCTTCTTCTTTCTTCTTTTCTTCTTCTTCTTCTTCTTTCTTCTTCTTCTTCTTCTTCTTCTTTTTCAGATACGTAGATGCTTTTTTCTTCTAGAGGAAGAGAGCAATATGAGTGTACAAATCATGAATATGTGCTTGTACATGCATCCATGCATAAGCAATGCGTATGTGTGTGTACGGTGTATGCCTGCCTGCCTGTATGCTTTTCTCCTTTTCTTCTTCGTTATTTATCTGGTGATGTATTGAGGTTGTTTACACTTTCACCCCTCTTTCTCTGTGCAGCAGACAGCATTGTATGGGAAACATGAGGACTGCTCTTCACCAAGACACATCAGCCACTTGAGTCAGGGCCCCTGGGGGGAGTGTGTTCTGTCATGAATATCTCTACAGCACTCCCTGGGCGGAGAGGTTTCTGTCATGGATGTGTAAAGAGCTCTGCAGCACTCCCTGGGGGATGGATTTGTCATGGATGTGTAAAAAGCTCTACAGCACTCCCTAGGCGGAGAGGTCTCTGTCTTTGATGTGTAAAGAGCTCTGCCGCACTCCTTGGGAAGTGGTTTTGTCGTGAATATGTAAATAGCTCTGCCACACTCCTGAGGAGTGGTTTTGTCATGAATATGTTAAGAGCTCTGCAGCACTCCTGGGGGAGTGGTTTTGTCTTTGATGTGTAAAGAGCTCTGCAGCACTCCCTGGGGGAGAGGTCTCTGTCTTTGATGTGTAAAGAGCTCTGCAGCACTCCCTGGGGGAGAGGTCTCTGTCATGGATGTGTAAAGAGCTCTGCAGCACTCCCTGGGGGAGAGGTCTCTGTCATGGATGTGTAAAGAGCTCTGCAGCACTCCCTGGGGGAGAGGTCTCTGTCATGGATGTGTAAAGAGCTCTGCAGCACTCCCTGGGGAGAGGTCTCTGTCATGGATGTGTAAAGAGCTCTGCAGCACTCCTGGGGGAGAGGTCTCTGTCTTTGATGTGTAAAGAGCTCTGCAGCACTCCCTGGGGGAGAGGTCTCTGTCTTTGATGTGTAAAGAGCTCTGCAGCACTCCCTGGGGGAGAGGTCTCTGTCTTTGATGTGTAAAGAGCTCTGCAGCACTCCCTGGGGGAGAGGTCTCTGTCTTTGATGTGTAAAGAGCTCTGCAGCACTCCCTGGGGGAGGGGTTTTGTCGTGGGATGTGTAAAGTCCTCTACAACATTCCTTGGGGGGGAAATGAAGCTATCATGTTTTTTGGTGTTGTTTATTTTGTTTTGTTTTGTTTTGTTTTGTTGCTGTTTCTTTGTGTTTTTGCCTGTATGATATAAAATGTTTATTGAGATCCTTTTTGGGTGAGAGGGAGGTGAAAGTGAATCTTAATATAATGCGCGTTTTGTCCTTTTCTCTGTGTGTGTGTGTGTGTGTGTGTGTGTGTGTGTGTGTGTGTGTGTGTGTGTGTGTGTGTGTGTGTGTGTGTGTGTGTGTGTGTGTGTGTGTGTGGTCGAGTCAAGTCAAGTCAAGTCAAGTCAAGTCAAGTCAAACTTTTATTTTCAGATGGTACATTCAATAAGCAGTGCAATTGCTTTTTTTCTATCAAGCCATCCATCTAAGAAAAAAAAACTATGCGTTTGTGTGGGGTTTGTGTGTGTGTGTGTTTGTGTTGGTGTGTGTGTTAAGTGTTAGTGTGTGTGTGTGTGTGTGTGTGTGTGTGTGTGTGTGTGTTGTAGTGTGTGTGTTGTGTGTGTGTTGTGTGTGTGTGTGTAGTGTGTGTGTGTTAGTGTGTTAGTGTGTTAGTGTGTGTGTGTGTGTGTGTGTTGTGTGTGTGTGTGTGTGTGTGTGTGTGTGTGTGTGTGTGTGTGTGTGTGTGTGTGTGTGTGTGTGTGTGTGTGTGTGTGTGTGTGTGTGTGTTTCGTGTGTTTCTGTTGTCTTCTCTTGTTTTCCTTTTTGTCTTTCTTTCTGTTTTTATCACAAGTATTATCTGTCTTTTCTTCTCGCTCCTTCTTTATTCCTTTAAGACTTTCCTTTCTTCTATGAAATTATTTTTCTTTCTTTTAGATTTTTTTGGGTTGGTGTTTTACAGTTATCTTTTCCCCGTGTCTACCAGAAATGTTTTCTTAAACTCTTTACCTTACAGGCAATAAAAATTGTTGTTTTCCTGGTGTAACTTTTGTGTCTTTTCTTTTTTTTATTTTTTTTCATTCTTTCTTTTTTATTTCTTTTGTTTATTTGTTGTATTCTTTTTCCTCTCTTTTTTTCTTTTGAAGTTCTTTCTTTGTGTGGTTTTGCTTCATTTATTTTCTTTTTTCATTCCATCCTGCCTCGTGATTTTTGTTCTTCATGCAATATGTTGCTTTTCTTCTTTTTTTTTGGTCTTAGTTTTCTTTTTTCTTTTTCAATTACTTCTTCTGCATCTCCTGTCCTACTATACCTCCCCCATAGCTGTTCTTTTCTGTTAGAAGTGTAGGTAACAACAGTATGAGTGTAGCAGTTTTGAATGTCTGTGCCTGTGTAAATGCAGGTGTGTGTGTATATATGCCTGCGTGTCTGTGTGCAATTCTTCTTCTTCTTCTTCTTCTTTCTTCTTCTTCTTCTTCTTCTTCTTCTTTGCATTCTTCTTTGCATTCTTCTTTGCATTCTTCCTTGCATTCTTCTTCTTCTTTGCATTCTTATTCTTCTTTGCATTCTTCTTCTTTGCATTTTTTTGCAATTCTTCTTCTTCTTCTTCAGAATTCTTCTTCTTCTTCGGAATTCTTCTTCTTCAGAATTCTTCTTCTTCTTCAGAATTCTTCTTCTTCTTCAGAATTCTTCTTCTTCTTCAGAATTCTTCTTCTGCTTCTTTTCAGGTGTATTTTTCTGAGCTTTCCTGTTTAATACATTTTAATTGCTCTTAGTTGAAGCAGCCACTAGTGCTCTTAACCCCCAAATAATCTGGAGAATATTCAGAAGTGTATTCAGCTCTGCAGATAGTTGGTATTGATTCAGGATGTGTTCGTGAGTGTCTGTCTGAGATTTGTGCGCAAGCTTGTGTGCACGGGAG
Source organism: Stramonita haemastoma (assembly GCA_030674155.1). NCBI lineage: Eukaryota > Metazoa > Mollusca > Gastropoda > Neogastropoda > Muricidae > Stramonita > Stramonita haemastoma. The sequence continues at coordinate 44,341,512 of CM060331.1, forward strand.
CGCCATGTGTCTGTGTTGTGCGCATGATGCATACATGCATGTATATGTGTGTATGTGTGTGTGTCTATGCATGCGAGCAAGATGCGTGTGTACATGCATGCCTCTATCCATGTGGGCATGCATGCATGCCAGGGAGAGTGGACTCTTGTCATGGATATGTAAAGAAGACTAAAACACTAGAACACTTCTAGAACACTCCTTTGAGGGAGTGGGCTATTTCATGGCTGTGTAAAGTGCTCTAGAACACTTCTTAAGGGGAGTGGGATCTGTTGCAGATGTGTAAAGCGCCCCTTAACACTCCTTGGAGGGAGTGGCCCTGTCATGGATGTATAAAAGGTTCTATAACACTTCTTATGGAAGTAAAACAATGGAGATTTTTACTGTTAATCGTGTCTCTGTCTGTAGATTGATAATTGAGATCATTTTGGGGGGTAAGAGGGGAGTGGGGAATTGATAATTCTTTCTTTTGTCTTTCTTACGTTTTTTCTCTGAGTTTTTTCCCGATCTTTCATTCTTTATGTTTTTCTCCATTTCTGGTCTGTTTTATTATCCATGGTGTAATTATATCACTCTGGGGTTTCTTTATCCTTGTATTTTTTTTATTTACAGGCAATAAGAATTGTCGTCTTCTTCTTATCTGTTGAATATTTGTTGAGTGATATTTCTGACTGCATAAATCTCTCTTGCTGTGGGTTTATTTTTTAAGTGTGTTTTGGTTTTGTTTCTTTTTTTCTAGTCTTTTTTCTAGTTTTTTTTTTCCTTTTTGTTTTTTCTTCTTTCTGTCAATGAAGTTTTCTTTCTTCCTGACCGACTTTTGTTTTGCTTCTTTACATTTGTCTTTTACTCATGTGTGCCCGTAATGTCTTTTGAAGATCTTGTCTTACAGGCAATAAAAGTGGAGATTTTTCTCTTATAAACTCTCTTGTCCCTTCCTTTTTCTTTCTTTTTTTGCAATCTATCTACTTTTTCTTTCTTTCTTTGAATTTTATTTACTTTTTCTTTCTTTCCCTCTTCTTGATATATTTTTTTCTCTTTTGTTTTCTTGCTTTCTTTCTTTTTTCTGTTGTCTTTGTTCCTTTACTTTTTTTCTATTCTTTTTTTTTTTTGCACTGCTCTTTTGTAACTTATGCTGTTGTTTTTGTTCTTGTTGTTGTTTTTGTTGTTGTTACTGTTGTTATTGGTGGTGTGTTCTTCTCTTCTCCTCCTCTCTCCTCCTCCTCCTCCTCCTCCTCCCCTCCTCCTCCTCCTCCTCCTCCTCCTCCTCCTCCTTCCTCTCTCTCTTCTTCTTCTTCTTCTTCTTCTTCTTCTCTTCTTCTTCTTCTTCTCTTCTTCTTCTTCTTCTTCTTCTTCTTCTTCTTCCTCTCTCTCTTCTTCTTTCTTCTTCTTCTTCTTCTTCTTCTGCTCTTTCTTCTTCTTCTCTTACTTCTTTTTCTGTTTCGTTTTTTTTTCCGAAATCTCCTCTTATTCAGATATAATACTTCTCCCATGTTCTTTTCTCTCAGTACTGCAGAGAGTAGCATAATTGCAGAAATGATGAATGGGATTTTATGCACACTGATATGCGTGGATCCATGCATGTTTGTACATATAATCAAGCAAGGTGTGTGTGTGTGTGTGTGTGTGTGTGTGTGTGTGTGTGTGTGTGTGTGTGTGTGTGTGTGTGTGTGTGTGTGTGTGTGTGTGTGTGTGTGTGTGTGTGTGTGCATCCCTGTGTGGGTTTGCATGCATGGGTGGTTATTTCTCTTTTTTTTTCTTTAGTTTCTATCTGTTCATACACTGGGGTTGTTTACACTTTCACCCCTCTTTCTCTGTGCAGCAGACAGCATTGTATGGGAAACATGAGGACTGTTCTTCACCAAGACACATCGGCCACTTGAGTCAGGGCCCCTAGGGGGAGTATGCTCTGTCATGAATATCTCTACAGCACTCCCTGGGGGAGTGTGCTCTGTCATGAATATCTCTACAGCACTCCCTGGGGGAGTGTCCTCTGTCATGAATATATCTACAGCACTCCCTGGGGAGTGTGCTCTGTCATGAATATCTCTACAGCACTCCTGGGAGTGTGCTCTGTCATGAATATCTCTACAGCACTCCCTGGGGGAGTGTGCTCTGTCATGAATATCTCTACAGCACTCCCTGGGGGAGTGTGCTCTGTCATGAATATCTCTACAGCACTCCCTGGGGGAGTGTGCTCTGTCATGAATATATCTACAGCACTCCCTAGGGAGTGTACTCTGTTATGGATTGTAAAGAGCTCTACAGCACTCCTGGGGAGTGTGCTCTGCTATGGGATGTGTAAAGAGCTCTACAGCACTCCCTGGGGGAGTGTGCTCTGCTATGGATGTGTAAAGAGCTCTACAGCACTCCTGGGGAGTGTGCTCTGTTATGGATGTGTAAAGAGCTCTACAGCACTCCCTGGGGGAGTGTGCTCTGTCATGAATATGTAAAGACATCTGCAGAACTCCTTGTTTCTCATTGTTTTTTTTTCTGTATAATGCTTATTGAGATCATCTTTTCTGTCAAAGGAAGACAAAAAAATGTATGCACAATTTTGTCTTTCTTGCGTTTTTCTGTCTTGATTTCCTTCCTTTCATTCTTCAGTGTTTCCTGATTTTTTTTTATATATTCTATCTAGTCATTCTGTAGTTCTCTTTATTTTTATATTGAAAAAAATATCTCTGCTTTTGTCCTTGAAATGTCAATTGATGTGATATTGAGGGGGGAGGTGGCGTTGAATACACGACTTTTCTTCTGGATTATTTTTTTTTGTATTTGCTTTGTTTTTGTTTTTTGTTTTTTACTTTCGTTTCTTCTTTTTTTTATTCTTTCTTTCTTTGTTTTCTGCTTTCTTTCGATCTTTCAGTTTTTCTTTATTTCAGAGGGTGGTGCTGTTTTGATTTTTTTTTCCCTTTCTTCATGTCTTTCCGTAATTTGTTCTTACGTTCTTGCCTTACAGGCAATGAAAGTTATTCCTTTCCTCTTGTGGCTTTTGCACTCTTCTGTTTCTCTTTCTTTTTGCTTTTCTTTCTCTATTTCTTTATTTCTTTTCCTTTCATTCTTTTGCTTTGTTCATTTGACTAAGGTCAATTTTCCTTTTTTCCTTACATTCCATCCTGTTTCTTCTTACAGTTTTGTTGTGGTTGGTGAACTTCGTCGTCGTCTTCTTCTTCTTCTTCTTCTTTCTTCTTCTTCTTCTTCTTCTTCTTCTTCTTCTTCTTCTTCTTCTTCTTCTTCGGAATTCTTCTTCGGAATTTTTCTTCGGAATTCTTCTTCTTTATCGGAATTTGTCTTCTTCTTCGGAAAATTCTTCTTCTTCTTCGGAATTCTTCTTCTTCGGAATTCTTCTTCTTCTTCTTCTTCTTCTTCTTCTTCTTCTTCTTCTTCTTCTTCTTCTTCTCTTCTTCTTCTTCTTCTTCTTCTTCGGAATTCTTCTTCTTCTTCGGAATTCTTCTTCAGAATTCTTCTTCGGAATTCTTATTCTTCCTTTTTTCTCTCTTCTTCGCATTCTTTTTCTTCGCATTCTTCTTCTTCGCATTCTTTGCATTCTCATTTGCATTCTTTGCATTCTTCTTTGCAATCTTTGCATTCCTCTACTTATCATCGTCCTCCTTCTTCTTCTTCAGATTCTTCTTCTTCTAAATCTTCTTTATATTTTTCTTCGGATATAATCATGTTCCGCTTTTTCCATATAATTCTTCCCTGTGTCGTCCTTCCTGTTCATCAAGGTTTGGTGGAGCGAATTATAGTGCTTCTTCACTTCTGAAAAATGTGGGAAAAGTTTGTAGTAGTGTGCACAGTTCTGAAGACAGTTCATATCGATATATGCCATTCTAGAGACAGTTCATATTGATGTATACTTCGTTTTGAAAAAAAAAATTTCATATCCATGCGCGCTGTTTTGGAAAAAAAAAGTTCATATCATTGCGTACTGTTTTGAAAAAAAATAAAGTTCATATCATTGCCTGCTGTTTTGAAAAAATATACTTTATTGCGTGCTGTTTTGAAAAAAAAAAGTTGATATCATTGTGTGCTGGTTTTTTTTAATTCATTTCATTGCGTGCTGTTTTTGAAAGGCTACATCAAATGAAAAAAGCCATCTTTTTAAGAGAGCCATCTTTTTAAGCAGTGTGCAGTATGGCGTGATGAAACACAGTGGTTACGGAATCTGCAATGCAGTGCTTTGTTTGGGAGGCGATACATCATGCCGGGGATGGGGACAGCGGATGGGGCACCATTTAGCTATTTATTTTATCTGTTTATTTTTTATGTCGAGGATAGTGAAATAAGCACTCATGTGCTTTTTTTGGTTACATCCAGTCCCCATGTGCATGCATTTAAAAAAATGTCAGCGACAGGTCAACAGATGAGCATAATCTCACAGTTAAGGAGTGAAGTGAAGTCAAGACACGTGAAGTGAAGTCGAGACACGTGAAGTGAAGTCAAGACAAGTGAAGTGAAGTCAAGACACGTGAAGTGAAGTCAAGACAAGAGAAGTCACGGCACGTGAAGTGAAGTGAAGACACGTGAAGTGAAGTCAAGACAAGAGAAGTCACGGCACGTGAAGTGAAGTCAAGACACGTGAAGTGAAGTCAAGACAAGAGAAGTCACGGCACGTGAAGTGAAGTCAAGACACGTGAAGTGAAGTCGAGACAAGAGAAGTCACGGCACGTGAAGTGAAGTCAAGACACGTGAAGTGAAGTCAAGACACGTGAAGTGAAGTCAAGACAAGAGAAGTGAAGTGAAGTCAAGACAAGACAAGTGAAGTCAAGACAAGTGAAGTGAAGTCAAGACAAGTGAAGTGAAGTGAAGTCAAGACAAGTGAAGTGAAGTCTCTGTGTAAGCTATAGTCTGTGTGTGAGTGAGTGCACACACGCATATAAATGTGTGTGGGAGAGCGTGCGCGTGCACGTGTATATGCGTGTGTTTTCTGCGTGTAAGCTCTGTGTGCGTTTGCGCGCAGGCACTTGTGCATGTGTGTTCTCTCCGGTCAGCCCAGGTAAGAAGCGTGGCCTAACTAGCGGTGCTCAGGCTGGGAACACCTGTAACGTCCTGAGGAAAGGAGAATGGCTGAAACCTCCATCATCACCACTGCCATGCTGTGATGACAGGGCAGGCCGGATACGGTCTCTGATTATCTCATCAGCCTGCATGCAATAATTATCCCTTGGCTTCCTTCATCTCCCGCTCTCTGATTATCTCATCAGCGTGCATGCAATAATTATCTCTTGGCTTCCTTCATCTCCCACTCTCTGATTATCTCATCAGCGTGCATGCAATAATTATCTCTTGGCTTCCTTCATCTCCCGCTCTCTGATTATCTCATCAGCCTGCATGCAATAATTATCTCTTGGCTTCCTTCATCTCCCGCTCTCTGATTATCTCATCAGCCTGCATGCGATAATTATCTCTTGGCTTCCTTCATCTCCCGCTCTCTGATTATCTCATCAGCCTGCGTGCAATAATTATCTCTTGGCTTCCTTCATCTCCCGCTCTCTGATTATCTCATCAGCTTGCGTGCAATAATTATCTCTTGGCTTCCTTCATCTCCCACTCTCTGATTATCTCATCAGCCTGCATGCAATAATTATCTCTTGGCTTCCTTCATCTCCCGCTCTCTGATTATCTCATCAGCCTGCATGCAATAATTATCTCTTGGCTTCCTTCATCTCCCGCTCTCTGATTATCTCATCAGCCTGCATGCAATAATTATCTCTTGGCTTCCTTCATCTCCCGCTCTCTGATTATCTTGCTGGTTTTCTGTTCAATGTGAACCTACATTGATAGTTCAGACCCTCCAGCACCAAATGAGTCGCAATGCACCTGACCCACTTCTCTGCTTACAGCCGGTTTAGGCAGGTGGAGGTCAGGTTGTCGTACAAAGGTAAAGGTGTCCCATAACCTAGGTGGTCGTTGGGGAGCAAGGAATCAGAGACCTCAGCTTCTCTAGGGGCCAGCATATTGAGGGCTGTGCCCATCTCCTCTCCCTCGCTGCTTGACCTTCCCTGACCCTAAAGGGGGCAGATACCCATTTACAGCAGGGTGAACTGGGGAACTGTACTGAAACCAATGCATGCAAACGGTCACTCATCCCCTTGGTAACCACGCTCGATGCTGCATAACCTTAGCTCAGGGACAACTAGTGCTCTGACCACTGAGCTAAGCTGGCCCCAGGCTGTGGACTGATTGTTAAACTGTAAGCTTTCTTCTGTCTTCTGCCTGGAGTATCAAGGTGTAGTGGGAAGGACGGTGGCAGGATGGTTAAGACGTTCGCCTGCCAATATGTAAACCGCGAGTTTCTGGGTTCGTTCCAAGCTCGCCCTTTCTTCCCAGTTTGACGAAAAAATCGAACTGAATGTCAAAGTCATTCGGATGAGACTATAAACCGAGGCTCCGTGTGCGAACGCACGCAGAACATCTTGCGCACACGTTAAAATCCCGTTCCGCCTTTCGGAAGAGCAGGCCATCGTGTGCCCGTAGGAGCGGATGACAATTTTATTTTAAAAACCAGCATGCACACAGGTGTCGTGTTTAGACACCATCCCTGAGGGGAAAAAAATTAATGGGTAGGCGCTGCACTTGTGGTGACGCGCTCTCCCCGTGGAGAGTAGCCCGAATTTCACGCAGAGAAATCTGCTGTGACATAAATTGGTATAAAAAAAAATAGTTTGGCTTCATTTTGCTTTAACAACACGGGTAAAAAAAAGAAAAACAAACCCAGGCCCTCATCTTGACCCCCTCTTACCAGGTAAAACTTGTCAATTTCGCATTTTGTCGCTGAGGCTATAAGCCGAGATCCCGTGTGCCAACGCACGCAGAATATCTTGCGCACACATCAAACACGTTCCAAGAGTAGGCCATCGTGTGCCGGTGGAATGACAAAATTGACAAAACTGCATACTCACAGGGACTGGATGTTAAAAAAAACCAACACTCGAGTGGCTTATTCCATTATCCTCGAAATCATAGATTAAATAATGATTAATGATATTGAAATTCGTAAGAACTTTTTATCGAATTATCCTATTTTCGGTTCGCGTTTTTAAATGAGTGGCTCTTTTATTCTATAGTTATGAAATTGACCTCTGGTGCTATGCGACTCATTGTGTGGTGGAGGGTCAAGTGTGTGTGTGGGGGGGGGGGGTAATTCATCGTCATCCTACCACTTCCTGACACAGAACTCAAAAACACTGATTTCTAAAGAGGCCGTTGGCCCTTACTCCCCAATAGTCCTTCTGATGAGACTATAAACCGAGGCCACGTGTGCCAACGCACGCAGAACATATTGCGCACATGTTAAATCCTGTTCCTCTTTTCGGAAGAGTAGGCCATTGTGTGCCGGTGGGAACGGATTACAAAATTGACAAAACTGCATACACATGGGGACTGGATTATAAAAAGTGCATGGGTGATTATTCCATTATCCTCAATATAAAAGAATAAATAAAAAATATCAATAAATAAAATCATAGATACTATAAAAACACGGTAAAGAACAACTGTGTCAAGCAAATGCAAACATTTCCACAGTGGAACAAGCAACTTTGCCACATCCTAATCTCTGATTTCAAAGAATGTACATAAACGCGAAGCATAATTGCTAATGCATTAGGATTACTGCATGTGAAGCATAATTGCTAATGACATTAGGATTACTGCATGTGAAGCACAATTGCTAATGACATTAGGATTACTGCATGTGAAGCACAATTGCTAATGACATTAGGATTACTGCATGTGAAGCACAATTGCTAATGACATTAGGATTACTGCATGTGAAGCACAATTGCTAATGACATTAGGATTACTGCATGTGAAGCACAATTGCTAATGACATTAGGATTACTGCATGTGAAGCACAATTGCTAATGACATTAGGATTACTGCATGTGAAGCACAATTGCTAATGACATTAGGATTACTGCATGTGAAGCACAATTGCTAATGACATTAGGATTACTGCATGTGAAGCACAATTGCTAATGATATTAGGATTGCTGCATGTGAAACACAATTGCTAATGACATAAGGATTACTGCATGTGAAGCACAATTGCTAATTACATAAGGATTGCTGCATGTGAAGCACAATTGCTAATGACATAAGGATTGCTGCATCCTTGGAGCAACCAAAGTCTAAATGCATCAGACTGGTCGGTATATTTTGTGATGGTCTGGGTGCTACCTTAAGGATGATACGATAAACAGAGGTCCAGTATGCAATACCTGTACCACACGTAAAAGAACCCATAGCAGCAAGAAATTTGCCCCTGGCAAAATTGTGCCGGAAAAGAGCTTCCTGCATATATAAACGAGTAAATAATTATGAGAACAGGGAAAGGTGTGGGTTAATAATAATGGTGGCGCTGCTCTTGTAACGGGGTGATTTCCTGTGGAAAACCAGCCTGAATTCCACGCACGTGAATGATCCTTGGCTGAAACTGGTATTGTCTGAATAAGATACAGGGAGTCACAGTTCAACATCAGAATGTCGAAACCAATATGAAATTAATGTAGCTATCACGTGTCTTTTGAGATTATGATTCCTATCAAAATGCCTGTCAGTTTTGTAATTTGCCTTGATGGGACGATTAAAGTCTTTTGACTTCACTTGACTTGACTCCTTTGCTGTGAGAACATGCTCATCTGTTGACCTGTCGCTGACATTTTTTAAATACATGCACATGGGGACTGGATGTAACCAAAAAAAAAAGCACATGAGTGCTTATTCCACTATCCTCGACATCAAAAATAAATAGACAAAATAAATAGCTAAATGGTGCCCCATCCGCTGTCCCCATCCCCGGCATGATGTATGGCCTCCCAAACAAAGCACTGCATTGCAGATTCTGTAACCACTGTGTTTCATCACGCCATACTGCACATTGCAGATTCTGTAACCACTGTGTTTCATCACGCCATACTGCACACTGCAGATTCTGTAACCACTGTGTTTCATCACGCCATACTGCACATTGCAGATTCTGTAACCACTGTGTTTCATCACGCCATACTGCACATTGCAGATTCTGTAACCACTGTGTTTCATCACGCCATACTGCACACTGCAGATTCTGTAACCGCTGTCTTTCATCACGCCATACTGCACACTGCAGATTCTGTAACCACTGTGTTTCATCACGCCATACTGCACATTGCAGATTCTGTAACCACTGTGTTTCATCACGCCATACTGCACACTGCTTTTGCTCTCCTTAAAAAGATGGCCTTAATCTCTCTCTCTCCTCCTCCTCTCTCTCTCTCTCTCATCCTCTCTCTCTCTCTCTCTCTCTCTCTCTCTCTCTCTCTCCTCTCTCTTCTCTCTCTCTCTCTCTCTCTCTCTCTCTCTCTCTCTCTCTAAGAATGTGTATGTATATCTGTTATTTCGGGTTCGTTCCATTGAAGAATCAACAAAAGGAGCAGCAGCAACAATAGCGGTAGAAGCAGTAGCAGCAGCAGCAACAATAGCGGTAGAAGCAGTAGCAGCAGCAGCAACAACATCAACAACAGCAACAACAACAACATCAACAACAACATCAGCATCAGTAGCAGTTGAAGAAGAAGAACATCAGCAAAGAGGAGAACAAAATGAAAAAACATGAAGTGTCAAGGCACAGATGCAGAGCCTTTTTTTACGACGATTATCAAGACTTAAAAAAAAGACAAGAAAATAACTCTCATGCATCGATCACAACCTTCCTCTCGGCCAGTTCTTGACAGCAGAGCACTTCCAATCGACAAGAATTTAAAAACAACTATGATACGAAAAAGGACAAAATCAAGATAACAACATAGACATTGATTTTTTTTTATCACATTTTAGCACAGACTAGCCACCAGAGAGCAGGAGTGATTACCCCTTATCCAGCTAAAAATAAAACCTACACAATCTCAAAGCCTGTAACAATTTCACATTTAGTTCTGTCGTTATTTTTTTATATACGGCATTGTTAACAACCTTGCATACTGTACAATACCGGCAGATGGACAGACAAACAGACACACAGTAGACAGACAAAAGATTGAGAAGTTAGTCTAACCTCTGCGTCACGTTTATGGCTGGAGACTAAAGCAAAAGAAGGTGAAAGGTGTTGCAGGGATTACTTGGGCAGTCAGCAAACTCTTCATCAACACCTCAATCTGTCTTTATGAAATTTCACACCTGTTTCGATTTTTCCACCTCTGTGTGTGTGTGTGTGTGTGTGTGTGTGTGTGTGTGTGTGTGTGTGTGTGTGTGTGTGTGTGTGTGTGTGTGTGTGTGTGTGTGTGTGTGTGTGTGTGTGTGTGTGTGTGTGTGTGTGCGTGTGTGTGTGTGTTGAGAGAGAGAGAGAGAGGTGTGTGTGTGTGAGTGTGTGTGTGTGTGTGTGGTGTGAGTGTGTGTGTGTGAGAGAGAGAGAGAGAGAGTGTGGTGTGTGTGTGTGTGTTGTGTGTGTGTGTGTGGTGTGTGTGTGTGTGTGTGTGTGTGTGTGTGTGTGTGTGTGTGTGAGAGAGAGAGTGTGTGTGTGTGTGTGAGTATGTGTGAGTGTGTGTGTGGTGAGTGTTGGGGGGGGGGAGGGGGGAGGGAGGGGGAGGGAGAGGGGGAGGGGGAGGGGGGGGGGAGGGAGGGGGGGGAGAGGGGAGTGAGAGGGGAGGGAGGGGGAGGGAGGGGGAGGGAGAGGGGAGGGGGGGGAGGGGGGAGGGAGGGGGGGGAGGGTGGGGGGAGGGGGAGGGGGGGGAGGGAGGAGGGGGGAGGGAGGGGGAGGGAGGGGGGGAGGGAGGGAGGGAGGGGAGAGGAGGGAGGGGAGAGGGGGGGAGGGATGAGGGGGAGGGATGAGGGGGGAGGAAGATGGGGGAGGGGGGAGGGGTGGAGGGGGGAGGGGGGGAGGGGGGAGGATGGGGAAAGGGATGAGGGGGGAGGAAGATGGGGGAGGAGGGTTAGGGGGAGTGGGAGGGGAGAGAGGGGTAGGGGGATAGAGGGGTGGGGGGAGGAGGGGGATAGGTAGGGGGAAAGAGGTGGTTATTGAGGATTTAAAGTATCAAAATAACCCATTTCCAGGACTTCTGCATAACTTTACTGTTTACCATAACTCCCAGGGAGTACAGATTCATTGTTTCCCACGCCAATAGTGTTCAGTGTGATAGCAGGTATCTGTGTACAAACTGACTTGCTGTCACTCTTCATGTCAGAATTTAACCCTTGGTGGCTGTGCTAATCTCCTGTGTTATCTGAGAGCAAATTTTGTTTCAATGTTTCGAAATAGCCGTCTCTCGCGGTCGCCGCTTCTGGCGGTAAAGCAGCTGGCAGGCTGGACACTTGCCCAACACACTTCAAGTAGACGGCCCCTTCAGGCATCCTTAGTTAATTTTACTTTCCCCCAACAGCCCATTGCCTGTGCCGCCCTTTAGTCTAGTCAATATTTGCAAAAAAAGTGCCGAGAAAAGAATTAATTGTAATAGTAATGCTTTTGCGATGATTGGATAGAAAAGTAGCTAGCTATTAACATATTCAAACAGTAGGGCGATCTAAGTGTCGGAAGGTCATTTTTTAAAAGATTTTATGACGTCATAAAATTTGGATTTTACCATATTTTTTAAACAATTTGTAATATGGTCTTGTGGCATATCGTTGGTAAGCGTTCGACATACTGATTACGAATTTGACAATAGAATCACTATTAAACGCAAGATAAAGCAAAAAGCAATGAAAGTATACTGCACATAATGCTAAATTAAGCATTTGCAGCCCATAAGCATGCAAAATCATGTATGCTTTCCTGCATTTTAGCAGGATTAAACCGAGTTTACGACCACTGTACAGTCCCCACGGCTGAGTAAAGTGCTAGTCTCTCCTTGAAGGTCAGAACTTCACAATGAGTATAAAATAAAACAATGCAGGTACAGGAAAACAGCATCAGAGTTAGTTCAAATAATCACTGTGGCAAGTCACTTCAGTCGGCATAATCAGAACATAGTTCCCAACGAAGAATCAGTACACATCTGATAGTTATGGACAGCTCAGTTTATCTAGCGTACTCTTGCTGGGATGAAATGAAGCAGCAGAATCATTCAAAATCAGGCACACCCGGTGAATCAAATTCATTCACTTCCTGAAGCTTTAAAGAAAAAAAACACATACAGAGAAAGAAAGAAAAAGAGAGAAAAAGAATGGGATGATGTAACACTCACATATACACTGATATACATAAAAGAATAAAATAAAAATAAATAATAATATAATAAATAAAACATTCTTCTCCTCTCTACACTGCCCTCCTCCTTTCTCTTCAACTTGACTGCCCTCCTCCTTTCTCTTCACTTGACTGCCCTCCTCCAATCTCTTCGCTTGACTGCCCTCCTCCAATCTCTTCGCTTGACTGCCCTCCTCCAATCTCTTCGCTTGACTGCCCTCCTCCAATCTCTTTGCTTGACTGCCCTCCTCCAATCTCTTCGCTTGACTGCCCTCCTCCAATCTCTTCGCTTGACTGCCCTCCTCCAATCTCTTCGCTTGACTGCCCTCCTCCAATCTCTTCGCTTGACTGCCCTCCTCCAATCTCTTCGCTTGACTGCCCTCCTCCAATCTCTTCGCTTGACTGCCCTCCTCCAATCTCTTCGCTTGACTGCCCTCCTCCAATCTCTTCGCTTGACTGCCCTCCTCCAATCTCTTCGCTTGACTGCCCTCCTCCAATCTCTTCGCTTGACTGCCCTCCTCCAATCTCTTCGCTTGACTGCCCTCCTCCAATCTCTTCGCTTGACTGCCCTCCTCCAATCTCTTCGCTTGACTGCCCTCCTCCAATCTCTTCGCTTGACTGCCCTCCTCCAATCTCTTCGCTTGACTGCCCTCCTCCAATCTCTTCGCTTGACTGCCCTCCTCCAATCTCTTCGCTTGACTGCCCTCCTCCAATCTCTTCGCTTGACTGCCCTCCTCCAATCTCTTCGCTTGACTGCCCTCCTCCTTTCTCCTCACTTGACTGCCCTCCTCCAATCTCTTCGCTTGACTGCCCTCCTCCAATCTCTTCGCTTGACTGCCCTCCTCCTTTCTCCTCACTTGACTGCCCTCCTCCAATCTCTTCACTTGACTGCCCTCCTCCAATCTCTTCACTTGACTGCCCCTCCAATCTCTTCACTTGACTGCCCTCCTCCTTTCTCCTCACTTGACTGCCCTCCTCCAATCTCTTCACTTGACTGCCCTCCTCCAATCTCTTCACTTGACTGCCCTCCTCCAATCTCTTCACTTGACTGCCCTCCTCCAATCTCTTCACTTGACTGCCCTCCTCCAATCTCTTCACTTGACTGCCCTCCTCCAATCTCTTCACTTGACTGCCCTCCTCCTTTCTCCTCACTACACTGCCCTCTCACTTTATTCTCCTCCTTCTTTCTCCTCTCTCTACATTCCCCTTCCCTCTCTACATTCTCCTGAAGGGTATCATATGATGCCCATCTTCAGTTGGCTCACTTCTCTGACTGAGGAGCATCATTCACCGTTTGCAAGTCTCCAGGAAAGAAGGCCTGGAGTTGATTTTTTCAGGATAACCCCCCAGCGGGGCCCAGCTTAAGACAGGCTGCCCAGGGAGATGGTCTTTCTGGAGCAGGCCCTCATCATACCTGCCCCCATCATACTCCCCCATAACTTTCCTCCACCCTCCATGTACTTATATATATTTTTTTTCTTTTTCTTTTTCTTTTTTTTAATTAAAGGGCATACTTTTGTCAACTACAAGGTACATAGTAAAACTCCCACTGAAATTCGAACCCATGACACACGGGGACATACAGACCACAAAGTCTGTTCGTCTTATCCAACAGGCCACTGTGCCTGTCTATGAGGTAAGTGAACTTGGGAAATATATATCTGATTTCAGGCTGAGAAGCATGTAGGATATAGAAAATTCCTATTTGTGTTCTATTTTACCATAATGATCCTAAAATGTTGTTTTTCTTATGTTTATTCTTTTTTTAATTTCATTTTATTTTTTATCGTGTTTCCGGCAATATCCATACTTTCGGAGATTTCTATAAATAAACTGGAAAAACCCACAACCTATGAACTCTGCATTAAATATTTTTTATGTGAGCAGTCGTCAGTGGGGAGTGGAAGAAGCTGTTGCCAAATCTTCAGTGGTGCCCCCACGGGTCCACGGGACTACGGGACAGGTGAAGGTGAGGTGAAGGTGAAGTCAGTTGTTCAGTTAATGGGGCAAAATGTAAATATTGTCTTATTTCCTTCATTCCTGTTTCTGATGTTTGATATATATTTTGATCATTGGCATTGTAGATCAGTGTGTGTGTGTGTGTGTGTGTGTGTGTGTGTGTGTGTGTGTGTGTGTGTGTGTGTGTGTGTTGTTGTGTCTGTGTCTGTGTCTGTGTGTGTGTGTGTCTGTGTGTGTGTGTGTGTGTGTTGTGATTTTTTTTTATTCTGTTATATCGAGGATAATGGAATAAGCACTCATGTGCTTTTTTACGTCCAATCCCCGTGTGTGCGCAGTTTTGTAAATCTTGTGTTTTGATTTTTTAAAATATTCTTTTATATCGGGGATAATGGAATAAGCATTCATGTGCTTTTTTACGTCCAGTCCCCGTGTGCATGCAGTGTTGTAAATCTTGTCATCTGTTCCCACCGGCACACAATGGCCTACTCATACGAAAAGCGGAACATGATTTAACGTGTGCATAAGATGTTCTGTGTGCGTTCGCACACGGGGCCTCGGTTTATAGTCTTATCCAAGGACTTTTGGGGAGAGTGGAGTCAACACTGATGTTAACTCCAGAGGAAAATTCCCCTCCAACAGGAATCGAACCTGGGTCGTCAATTTGCCAGCACAATGTTCTGACCTCTAGGTTATCCCGTACCCGTGTGTGTGCTCTGTGTGTGTGTGTGTGTGTGTGTGTGTGTGTGTGTGTGTGTGTGTGTGTGTGTGTGTGTGTGTGTGTGTGTGTGTGTGTGTGTGTGTGGGAGAGAGAGGGGGGAGGGGAGAGGGAGAGAGAGAGAGTCAGTCAAGTCAAATTCTTTTATTTCAAGGATAATGAATAATAATAATAATGATAATAATAATGATAATGATGATGATGATGATGATGATGATGATGATGATGATGATGATGATGATGATGATGATGCTAATAATAATAATACATGGAATTTAGATAGGGCTTTATCTTGCAAAAACAAATCAAAGCACTTGCACTCGACCCACACAGCACACAAGCAACCAATGACAATAAATAGTTAGAGCAAATTCGAATGTAACACACACACACACACACACACACACACACACACACACACACACACACACACACGTGCGCGCGCGCGCGCGCACACACACACACACACACACACACACACACACACACACACACCACACACACACACACACTTATCGAGGTTATACACTTTGGCAGGGTGACGGGAATTTCAGATGTTGAAGGCAGTTGAATACACACTCATGTGTTTTTGTTACATCCAGTCCCCACCCTCATCAGGGATAAGGTCAAGATAAAAAAGCCATCTAATTAAACAACAACAATAATGAACCAAAGTAACAAAAACACAAGAGAGAGAGAGAGAGAGAAGAGAGAGAGAGAGAGGAGAGAGAGAGAGAGAGAGAGAGAGAGAGAGAGAGAGAGAGAGAGAGAGAGAGAGAGAGAGAGAATGAAAAATGAATATGAACTCAATGAATGAATGATCTTTAATACACAAGAATACAGATTCTAGGCCAAGCAAAGCCTTACATACCCTTCGTGTAAACACACATTTTTTTTAAAATCAAGGATAATATTGGGTGATCTTTATCAGTTGAATTATTCTTAAAGTAATGACATGTTAAGGTGAAAATTTTGTGTGCAACTTTTGTACTCTCTCTCTCTCTCTCTCTCTCTCTCTCTCCTCTCTCTCTCTCTCTCTCTCTCTCTCTCTCTCTCTCTCTCTCTCTCTCTCTCTCTCTCTCTCGTCTGTCTGTCTGTCTGTCTGTCTGTCTGTCTGTCTTCTGTCTCTCTGTCTCTCTGTCTCTCGTCTCTCTGTCTGTCTGTCTGTCTGTCTGTCTGTCTGTCTATCTATCTCTCCCCCCCCCCCCCCTCTCTCT
>CM060331.1:44362565-44375065 GCA_030674155.1 Stramonita haemastoma
AGAGAGAGAGAGAGAGAGAGAGAGAGAGAGAGAGAGAGAGAGAGAGAAGAGAGAGAGAGATGAAGGGAGAGAATCGATCAATCAACCAACTTTTTATTCAAAAACAGCAGAAAAGCAACACACTAACGCACACACACATACACATACACACACACTCACGCACGTACGCACGCACACTCCCTGATACACACACACACATTTTCGAGTGCACGTGCGTGCAAGCACACACGCACACACACCACACACACACATATACTCACATACACACACGCACACACACACGCACACACGCACGCACGTCGCGCACACAACACACACACACACGCGCACCACACACACAACACACCACGCACACGCACACAACACACACACACACACACGCACACACACACACACACACACACACACACACACACACACACACACACACACACACACACACACACAAGGCAGAAGAAAAGCACGGATACAGAGGAAGACAGGGCACAATCAGTCTTTGCTGTCACTGGGGACTGGGCGATTGGCCCCTTTCCTTTCATTCTTCTTCTTCAGGCCGGTAAAGTTCTGAGAATCTTGCTGGAAATAGTAGTATCTCTAGGAAGTGTAAAAAAGGCTCCATGACAAGAAGGAGAGAGGTGACAGTGAGAGAGAGAGAAGAGAGAGAGAGAGGAGAGAGAGAGAGAGAGAGAGAGAGAGAGAGAGAGAGAGAGAGAGAGAGAGAGAGAGAGAAGAGAGGAGAGAGAGAGAGAGAGAGAGAGAGAGAGAGAGAGAGAGAGAGAGAGAGAGAGAGAGAGAGGAGAGAGAGAAAAGAGAGAGAGAGAGAGGAAAATAATCTTTATTTTTCAAGGGCAACAGAGTAAGCATTTACGAACTTTTTTTCATCCGGTCTTTGCCCTGAGTAGGGAATAGAACGAAAGAAAAAGGACCCTACCAAACAGAAAAAAAACAAAAAGCAAAGAAAAAGCAGAAAGCATAAACAAAAAAGAAAACAAAATCACCATCACCAAGAATGGAAGTTCAACCTATGATTGTAAAAAGGAGATAAGTATGCATTCAACAAATGCAGAGAGAGGGGGGGAGAGAGAGAGGGGGGGAGAAGAGAGAGAGGGAGAGAGATGGGGAGGGAGACAGAGGGGAGACATAGGGAGAGAGACAGATACAGAGAGAATATGAAATGAATAATGATGAATGAATGAATGAATGAATGAATGAATGAATGAATTGAATGAATGAATGAATGGATCTATGTTTTTCAAGGGCAACGGTCAGTTACCCTTGGAAACAAAGTGAGAGACAGACAGACAGATAGACAGACAGACAGACAGACAGACAGAGAGTCAGACAAGGGAGACAGACAGATCATAGGCGAGAAACCATCAACCAAACTCACATTGTCATCATCCATAACAAGCTTTCACCCAAAAACTAATGTCTTTTCCATGAGACAAAAAAATCCTCTGAAGTCGGAGTGTGGCTACCTATACGGCGAGGTACTTGAAAACAGTCAGAACAGCAAGCTTCTCACTCAGTGTGTGCAATTTCAATCTCACAATGACTCCCAGGTGGGATGAGTGAGTCAGAGTGCACATTCTGGGTGACCCCGGAGTGTTAAGCTGGGGAACGCACAACAACAACAACAACAACATCCAGGGTATTATTACGATCTCACAGCTGTTCCCAGACGTGAGGTGTCAGTCAGAATGCATAGTCAGGGTAGAACCACTCCCTCTCCCCACCCCAACCACCTTCCCCCACAAGGTGTTTAGCCAGCCAACACTACAGCCCCCCCTCCCCCACTCCCCCCACCCCCCTCCATAAAAAGCACAAGGCCAAGCATCACCATCAAGACAAAGCTAATCACTTTTCTGTTATCACCTGCCCCCTTCACATAAAGGTCATTAGAAGCTCCGCCCTGCGTCCTTTGCCAGGTGTTAATGACAGGGTGCTGAGCCCATGACTGGTAAGTGGCAACAGGTGACATCTGTCCTCAGAAACTGACGTTGATAGTCATAGGTGGTGTAATGAGTCCTGCCCTTGTACTACAGTGGCAACGCCTACTTTTTGTTTACTTTGGACTCGGAATATTTTTGGCTATTGTTCATATGAGGTGAGTGGTTTAATTAAGAGTCAATGCTGTGTGGGTGTGTGAGTGGGTGGTGTATATGTGTGGGTGGGGGGGGGTGTTGTGTGTGTGCGTGGATGTGTGTGTCTGTTTTTGTCGGCATTCTGTGTCTGTGAGTTGTGTGTTTTATTTGTCTCGCTGTCTCGCTGTGTCGTGTTCCTCTTCTGTCTCTGCCATCTCTGTCTTCTGTCTCTTCTGTCTTCTGTCTCTGTCTGTCGTGCTGTCTGTCGTGTTGTCTGTCTGTCATCTCTCTCTCTCTCTCTCTGTCTCTCTTCTTCCTCTCTCTCTCTCTCTCTCTCTCTCTCTCTCTCTCTCTCTCTCTCTCTCTCTCTCTCGTGGGATTTAGGATTTTTACGATCTTCCAGATTAATTCAAAGTGCAAATCTCCAAGTACCTTAATCTCCAACAGCCAAGTGTTGCGAATACAAAGCCAGCAAGAGGAAGCTTCAGAACCACAATGGTCCACAGAGAGTCGTTAGACATAGCTTGGTTCCCTCTGAGGAAGATGGTGTCCAACAACTGACAATAATCATCAGCACCAATATAGGAGTGTGGAGGGATGCACATACCGTGAACATTTTGACAGTATTGACCTCATCCCTGCATCACATGAGAATAAATCTGAAAGGCAGGACATGATGACAAGTGATGATGACAATGTGCCAAGTGATGGTGTCAGTGTGCTAGGTGACACTGACAGCATCACAGAGCCTCAAAAAGAAACGTTCATAGCAGACTCATCTATCAGGCGTAGAGCAAACTGTATGTCCAGTGAGGGTTCTATAGACAGCAGTCATGCACAAAGACAACACACAGAAAGACACATGTGACTGGGAGCAATAGAGTCAAGACAAGCGTGACCACACAGATGATAAAATCAATGAAAGTTAAGTATCAATCATTCTGTTGATGAACAAGACAATGAACTGCATGTGATAAACAAAACCAGGCGCATGCATGTAACAGACACGACAAGGAAACTATAAGACACTGAATAAAAAATATATTAAAATAGAAATTATTCAAGCAAATGGAGACTTAAAAAGGGCAAAGCTAGTAGGATAGATGATATTTTAACTGAAATGCTAAAAACTGGTGGTAGCATGTAAAATTTTGAACAAAATTATTTAATGTTATTTTCGAACGAGTATTTACCCACAGGAATGTCACAAGCTATAATCATGCCATTACATGAAAGGAAACCTGAATTATGTTAATAAATACAGTGGAGTGTCTCTCTTAAGCATTACATCTAAATGTTATACTTCAATACTTAATACACGACTATATCCCAGGTTAGAGAGCAATATTTTTTTCAGAATGCCAAGCGGGGTTTTGAAGAAATTATTCAACAGTTGACCAAATAATAATTTACACTATACACTCCGTGCCTCTTTACGAGTGTACACAGGCTCGTGTCTTCTAAGTGTACACAGGCTTTGTGCCTAAGTGTACATAGGCTCTGTGCCTCTGTAAGTGTACACGCTCTGTTCCTAAGTGTACATAGGCTCTGTGCCTCTCTAAGTGTACACAGCTCGTGCCGAAGTGTACATAGGCTCTGTGCCTCTCTAAGTGTACACAGGCTCTGTGCCGAAGTGTACATAGGCTCTGTGCCTCTGTAAGTGTACACAGGCTCTGTGCCGAAGTGTACACAGGCTCTGTGCCTCTCTAAGTGTACTCAGGCTCTGTGCCTGTCTAAGTGTACACTGGCTCTGTGCCTCTCTAAGTATACACAGGCTCTGTGCCTGTATGTGTACACAGGCTCTGTGCCTGTCAAGTGTACACAGGCTCTGTGCCTCTCTAAGTGTACACAGGCTCTGTGCCGAAGTGTACACAGGCTCTGTGCCTCTCTAAGTGTACACAGGCTCTGTGCCTGTCTGTGTATACAGGCTCTGTGCCTCTCTAAGTGTACACAGGCTCTGTGCCTCTCTAAGTGTACACAGGCTCTGTGCCTCTCTAAGTGTACACAGGCTCTGTGCCTCTCTAAGTGTACACAGGCTCTGTGCCTGTCTAAGTGTACACAGGCTCTGTGCCTCTCTAAGTGTACACAGGCTCTGTGCCTCTCTAAGTGTACACAGGCTCTGTGCCTCTCTAAGTGTACACAGGCTCTGTGCCTAAGTGTAATAGGCTCTGTGCCTCTCTTTACAATGTACACAGGCTCTGTGCCTCCCCTAAGTGTACACAGGCTCTGTGCCTCTCTAAGTGTACACAGGCTCTGTGCCTCTCTAAGTGTATACAGGTTCTGTGCCTCTCTAAGTGTACACAGGCTCTGTGCCTCTGTAAGTGTACACAGGCTCTGTGCCTCTCTAAGTGTACACAGGCTCTGTACCTCTCTTTTACAAGTGTACATAGGCTCTGTGCCTCTGTAAGTGTACACAGGCTCTGTGCCTCTCTAAGTGTACACAGGCTCTGTGCCTCTCTAAGTGTACACAGGCTCTGTGCCTCTCTAAAGTGTACACAGGCTCTGTGCCTGTCTAAGTGTACACAGGCTCTGTGCCTCTCTAAGTGTACACAGGCTCTGTGCCTCTACAAGTGTACACAGGCTCTGTGCCTCTCTGTGTACACAGGTTCTGTGCCTCTCTAAGTGTACACAGGCTCTGTGCCTCTCCAAGTGTACACAGGCTCTGTGCCTCTCTAAGTGTACACAGGCTCTGTGCCTCTCTCTACAAGTGTACACAGGCTCTGTGCCTCTCTAAGTGTACACAGGCTCTGTGCCTCTCTCTACAAGTGTACACAGGCTCTGTGCCTCTCTAAGTGTACACAGGCTCTGTGCCTCTCTTCTACAAGTGTACCACAGGCTCTGTGCCTTCTTTTACAATGTACACAGGCTCTGTGCCTCTGTAAGTGTACACAGGTTCTGTGCCTCTCTAAGTGTACACAGGCTCTGTGCCTCTCTAAGTGTACACAGGCTCTGTGCCTCTCTCTACAAGTGTACACAGGCTCTGTGCCTCTCTAAGTGTACACAGGCTCTGTGCCTCTCTCTACAAGTGTACACAGGCTCTGTGCCTCTCTCTACAAGTGTACACAGGCTCTGTGCCTCTCTAAGTGTACACAGGCTCTGTGCCTCTCTTCTACAAGTGTACACAAGCTCTGTGCCTCTCTAAGTGTACACAGGCTCTTGCCTCTCTTAAGTGTACACAGGCTCTGTGCCTTTCTAAGTGTACACAGGCTCTGTGCCTCTCTTCTACAAGTGTACACAGGCTCTGTGCCTCTCTTCTACAAGTGTACACAGGCTCTGTGCCTCTCTAAGTGTACACAGGCTCTGTGCCTCCCTAAGTGTACACAGGCTCTGTGCCTCTCTAAGTGTACACAGGCTCTGTGCCTCTCTAAGTGTACACAGGCTCTGTGCCTCTCTTCTACAAGTGTACACACGCTCTGTGCCTCTCTTCTACAAGTGTACACAGGCTCTGTGCCTCTCTTCTACAAGTGTACACAGGCTCTGTGCCTCTCCAAGTGTACACAAGTATGCAGAAGACTATGTTCAGAAATGCAGGAGTCAACTTCATTAGTGGGTAAGTTAGAAATACAGCCAGTGTCAGAAAATATAAGCATCAGGCTTTACACAGGCACTGTGCTAGTTGACTGGTTTAATTTGTATATTTTATTCCTTTTTTGTCCCGGGGAGGTGGGGGGGGAGTCACCACAAGAGCAGCCCCACACTTAATTTTCTGTTCTTTCCCTGTCTGCATGTATATTTGTTTCCCTCTCAAATGGGTTTTTTTTCGACAGAATTTTGCTCGGGACAACTCTCTTGTTGACGTGGGGTCTTTTACGTGCGCCGAATGCGTGTTGCACAGGGGATCCGGACCTCAGTTTAACGTCTCATCCGAAAGACTAGCACCTAGACGTCTACTGGATGGGGCAGAAAGGTCTGGGCACTAACGGGGCTCGAACATGAACGTCTAAGTGTGTGGCAGGTGCTGTACCTCCAGACCACCGATTCACCCGAGTCCACTTTTTCCGTTTTTGTTTTTGTTTGGGGTTTGGTTGTGTTTTTTGGGGGGTGGATTGTTGTTCTTTTGTGTTGTGTTTTTTCTTTGGGCAGACGTTGTCTAACTTGTGACGTGTATAAAACGTTCTGCACGTGGTAACCAGAAGCTTTGAAAAGTCGAAAAGTGGAAGAAGAGGGGAGGGGGGGGGCTCATTTTCAAAGAGTAAATAAAAGAATGATGAAGATCAGTGTTGTTATTCATTGGCCAACACCTGATTCACAAGACAGCACGAGGGTTCAGATGAATGCCGTGTCACCCAGTGATGGATGCTAGAACATGTCTCTTTCTTTTCCTTTCAGCAGCTGCCGTCCAGTTTCTGTTTCTGGGGCGTCTTCTTTCACTATGTTTTACGAACCTGTGTGACTGCGTGCAGGTTCAGTCAGTCCTGGTTATTAGACGGCCAGACATCTCACCAGTGCTTCACTTAAACCACAAGCCCAGGAATTGGGGATGGGGGGCTTGTTAAATGTTTACTGGGTGGTACACAACATGTGTGCACAAAAGCGCACGTGTGTACACACAGTCATGTATGCACACAAACGTATGCTTATCATCATACATGTAGGCGTGTCACTGCACATTCATACACATTCGCACACACGCATGCATGTAGGATCATGCGCACACATAAACACACACACACATACACATATTCAACGCACGTACGCACGCATGCGCGCGCGCACAACTGCACACACACCACGCACGTATGCATGCACGCACGCACTTTCCTGGTGCCTTCTCTAGAAGTACCCGAAACCTCTGAGAGGTAAGTAATCCTGGTCTTTAAACTGATCTCCCAAATGGCAGTCCACGGGTAGGGGAGGGGGGTGCTGTCAGAAAGAGGGGCCAGTTTGCAGCCAAGCCAGTACAGTACAGTGCAGTCTCTCTCTGTCTCTGTCTTCTCTCTGTCTCTCGTCCTGTCTGTCTGTCTGTCTGTCTGTCCTGTCTCTTCTCTCTCTCTCTCTCTCTCTCTCTCTCTCGTCTCTCTCTCTCTCTCTCTCTCTCTCCTCTCTCTGTCTCTCT
Organism: Stramonita haemastoma; assembly: GCA_030674155.1. NCBI lineage: Eukaryota > Metazoa > Mollusca > Gastropoda > Neogastropoda > Muricidae > Stramonita > Stramonita haemastoma. The sequence continues at coordinate 44,369,706 of CM060331.1, forward strand.
GTCTTCTGTCTGTCTCTCTCTCTCTCTGCTGTCTCTCTGTCTTCTGTCTCTCTGTCTGTCTGTCTGTCTTCTGTCTCTCTCTCTCTCTCTCTCTCTCTCTCTCTCTCTCTCTCTCTCTCTCTCTCTCTCTCTCTCTCTCTCTCTCTCTCTCTCTCTCTCTCTCTCTCTCCTCTCTCTCTCTCTCTCTCTCTCGTGAAGGATTATCCAGATAGATGATTATGTTAACTTGCTAAGCGATATGTTAAAAACTTGGAAAATATTTGGTATTAGTAAACATTTATAGACCAAAGAAGATGTACATTTTTTAAAGAATATTCAAGTCAAAATAAAGATTGGAATATTCTAATAACAAAATAGCAGGGATTGGACTTTTATGGATGCAATTGTTGACAGCTGGCCTTATCTTGAAGCATGTTAGTAATGGTAAAAACTATCGTAGCTATGAACTTATGCCGTTAGTGTGTGTTTTTTTTTATTTCATGAGCAAAGTTTATAAGATTGAATATCCAAACGGAATTTCAATGCAAGAATTCAAAATATCAACGATCCGAAAGTTAAACCTTACAGAATTATAAGTAAAATTGTAAAGGTGTCCCATAACCTATGTGATTGTTTGGGAGCGAGGCATCAGAGACCTCAGTTTCTCCAGGAGCCAGCTTATTGAGGTGGCGCCCATTCCTCTCCCTCACAGCTTACTTCCTTGACCCTAAAGAGGGCAGGTACTCATTTACAGCTGGGTGAACTGGGGGACTTTACTGAAGCCAAGGCGTGCAAACGGTCACCCATCCACTGGGTAACCACGCTCAATGCTGCTTTAACCTTAGCTTTGGGAAAGTGAGTGTTCTGACCACTGAGTTTTCCTGTCCCCGAATCATACAGAAAAAAACCTAAACGAAAAAAAAAATACTGAGACATTAAATGGGATGGTCAGCACCAGACAAGCATGATGCTATGTATAGAAACAGAAATCTGAAGACTATCATATGTATAGAAACAGAAATCTGAAGACTATCATATGTATAGAAACAGAAAACTGAAGACTATCATATGTATAGAAACAGAAAACTGAAGACTATCATATTATGAAACAGAAATCTGAAGACTATCATATGTATAGAAACAGAAAACTGAAGACTATCATATGTAAGAAACGAAAACTGAAGACTATCATATTGATAGAAACAGAAACAGAAATCTGAAGACTATCATAACATTATTATGTATAGAATATAGATCTATGTATAGAAAGAGACTATCAGGCTGACAGGAACACGTGCTGACAAGATCATAATTGGAGGGAAAAGACCGCATTAGCTCAATAAGCAGAGCAGGAAAGCAGACAGAAGGAGGGAGCAGAGACATTCCAGAATAACCAACCCCCCTAAGACTTGCTTTTTCTTCTTTCCACGGCTACAAAGTGTTCACCAGGGTTCAATCATTCTACGTCTTTTCACTAAATGTGATATAGACATTAAAAAAAGAAAACAAAGTGTGTGAGTGTGTTTGTGTATGTGGGGAGGGGGGGGGGTAGGAGGAGGAGTTTTGGAAGTGGGGAAGGGGTTAATTCAATAAATCTACACAGAACAGTAAAGAAAAAAACTAAACACAACTGTAAATAATTCTTGAATACAGAATAGTAACAATTCCAAATTCTAAACAGAATCTAACGCATGAACAATAAAACTATTTATAACCATAACCAACAAGAGAAAAATCTAATCAGCAGAGGGAAATGTCTTTTAAGTCCGTAATAATCATAATACAGAACCAATAGGACAGTGCACTAATGATTTGAAAAATGTATACCTCAGTAATGGATCATTGAAAGGTTAAAAGGTTCAGATATAATTTTTTGTTGGATTCCATCTCACTCTGGTATATATTACAATGAAAAAGTTGATCTTTTAGCAAAAAATGGGGCAAAACAATTGATAGATGTGGAAAATTTGACACTTTCATTTGTCACTACAAGAAAGTTATCAGATTGTGGAAAAAGCACAGCAAAAGTTATTCCAATTTGAAAAAAAGAAAGTTGGTTGTCTAGGTGTATATGAAGGGATGGCAAAATTTCAGTCTTTTGTTAAAATATATGAAACACATTTTTATTGTATAAAAGAAATTGTTTCTCTGATTTGCAGATGGGAAATGAACTGATTTAAAACAAAATATGTTGGACATGTCTCTTGCATATGTGGACATAGGTATAACTGTTGATCATATATTGATATGCAGCATGCTGAAAAGTTATCTACCTGTTCTTACCTCATCATCCTCATCAGAGATATTCACCAGGGGTTAGATGTTTGCGTATGCCACTGGTTCTGCCCATCATCAAGGTAGCTGCATTCTGACTTCGGACAAGATGTCTCAGATTGATACTAGTGTGCATGCAGGGTTTGGGGGGGGGGGGGTTCAATATATCTTTTATCCTACATTCTTAGTGGAATAAAAGGACCTTCTCTTCAAAAAGGCAGAACTGGTATTAACGTTTGTGCGAGATGCTTTGCGTGGGTTCACACACAGAGCCTTGGTGTATAGTCTCAAATGGGAGACATTCACGAGAGCGGATTCAGTAGCGATATAAATTCCAGGAGAAAAATTCCCTTGAAGGGGGGAGGGGGGGGGGGGTCTAGGAGGGTAGCTTGACCCCAGGCTTGATCCAAGGAAAAGTGTGAGTACAAACTCTGACCACAAAGCTATCCCCCACCCCTCCCCTACCCTGCCCCCTCATCCAAATAAAGTATAAAAGGCAAGATACGGGGGGTGGGGGTAGGGGAGAGGAGAGAGAGAGAGAGAGAGAGAGAGAGAGAGAGAGAGAGAGAGAGAGAGAGAGAGAGACAGACAGACAGACAGACAGACAGACAGACAGACAGACAGACAGACAGACAGACAGACAGAGATGATGATGATTCATGATGATAATGGTGATGATGATGATGATGATGATGATGCTGATGCTGATGCTGATGCTGATGATGATGATGATGAATAGGCAGACGACAGAGGCAAGGAGATGCCGTGTGCCCTACACAACCACTCAGCGCCACAACTCTGGCCCCTGTAAGACAACGGCGGGGACCCGACGAGTCGTTATGAGCCACAGCTTCCACAGGCTGAGCAGACATCGAGCCCTCATCATTCCAGCAGAGAACAAAAACAGAAGCTCTCCGGGAGGAGGAGAGAGAGAGAGAGAGAGAGAGAGAGAGAGAGAGAGTGAGAAGAGAGAGAGAGAGAGAGAGAGAGAGAGAGAGAGAGAGGAGAGAGAGAGAGAGAGAGAGAGAGAGAGAGAGAGAGAGAGAGAGAGAGAGAGAGAGAGAGAGAGAGAGAGAGAGAGAGAGAGAGAGAGAGAGAGAGAGAAGAGAGAGAGAGAGAGAGAGAGAGAGAGAGAGAGAGAGAGAGAGAGAGAGAGAGAGAGAGAGAGAGAGATCGAAACTCGGAAACTCGGAAACTCGGAAACTCGATTTTAATTGTAAGGCCGCCGGCCTGTATACAAGGGGGTACACATTTTAACAGAAGACTAAAAGCAAAACATTGAACAAACAACAGAATTTTGGCATTGTCATGGGTTAATTTCCAAAGAGACATAAACTACATCAACTTTTCGTACACCGGTTGTACTTAACTAAGTTCTCTGGCTTTCATGGCATAAAATATATACATACCCAAATGTCTCAACTGACAAACATTTTCACTATTCAGAATAGTTTGCAGGCAATGTTCATTATCATTTGTGAAATATTTGGATAGGTATTTCTCCCTCAAGTCTGTAAACTTTGAACATTCAAACAGAAAATGGGTTTCAGTTTCAATTTTGTCACAAAAAGGGCACTTTTTAGATTTATCATTATATCTGTTATTCACGTTTAAATCACCAACTCCAAGTCGAAATTTGACCGAGAGAGAGAGAGAGAGAGAGAGAGAGAGAGAGAGAGAGAGAGGAGAGAGAGAGAGAGAGAGAGAGAGAGAGAGAGAGAGAGAGAGAGAGAGAGAGAGAGAGAGATGACAATGACAATGACAAAGATTTATTGTGTTAAGCTTTTCAGCCCATTCACAAACGGGTAGTTGGGGAAAGAGACCGAAATCGAAAGGTACAACAAAATCGAACACTGTACAATATCAATGATTCTTCGCGAGTGGTAACCAAAACGCGGTATTGTTTATATATGGTTACACATGTGTGTGAATGTCACTGGTAATAACCGGCTAACGGATGTCGAAGCAGGGACCGAAGAACTGTCGTGGTTGTACTGCTGGCTGGTTACTGGACGTGTCCGGAAGATCTTCAGATGATGCAGACTTATACACTCCACACTTAGTCAAAAAGTAACCAGTCCTGTTTATCCCAGAAATAATCTGACCACATCCATAACCATGTGTAAGTCGTGTAGTCCTGCACTGATCCCGTCTTTGATCTTCTTGCGGTCAGCAGGTGTCCACAGCTTCAGTCTGGCGTAGATTTCCTGTTCTTTCTGGTTCATGCATTTAGTGTCCCTTTTGGCAAACCAAAAGATATTGGTAGGCACGCCACTTTCAGCTGTCCAGTCAAACTGGAATACCACGTCATCACTTTCACAGATCACTGTAGAGGGCCTGTCTTCAGAAACCAACACACGGCGAAAGTCCCGATTCCTTGAAGTGTTCCGCAGTTTTCTCTGTAGAGATCTATCAGTCAGTTCACTGACATAGTCTCTGATGATCTCCACACTGTAGTCAGAGTCTTCAGCCTTCTGTAGCGCATCGTCACAGTCACTGTCCCCCGCTGTATCCACTGCAGGCAAACAAACAAGGTCAGTTTTGTTTTGATGATCAGCACCTGTGTCGGTTTCAGCCAGGGTGACATCAGAGGCCATGGGGTGAAATTCACGTGCAGAACGCAGCCATGCGGCGAAGTGTGGTCTGGAGACAGGGGCGTGTCGCTGTGCGGAACACTGCGGTTTGATGGAGGCGTACACATAAACAGACCGAGAGAATTTTCACAATTAAAATTTTCATTTTCGCTGGTCTTTAAATCTTCTTGCCTTGCTTCCTGTCTCCTTTCCTCTGCCTGTCTCCTCTCCTCCTCTTCTGCCTGTCTTCTCTGCTCAGCCTGTCTTCTTCTCCTCCGTCCTTCTGTCCCTGTCACGCTGACTGGAGGCTTTTTACGGTAACACTGCGGGACTGATGATGTTTGTTGTCCCGCCATGTTGACAGTGTCAGAACCGGTCTTCAGCCTGATAACAACAGTTGTGCTGTCTCCTTCTCCACAGATTTTCCAGGAGGTCAGGTGACTTTTCTGTAGCAGGGCACCTAGGATCACCTCCAGCGTCATGGGTAAACCAACAACGGGCATAGTGCTGGATAAAATCAGTTTTTTAACGAAA
>CM060331.1:44377565-44450065 GCA_030674155.1 Stramonita haemastoma
ATGATCTGTCACTGCTGTCATGCCTTCCACTGTCACAACTCCAAGTGATTTGTCACTGCTGTCATGCCTCCACTGTCACACCACGTGGCACGACCCAGTCACAGTGATTTGTCACTGCTGTCATGCCATGTCACAACATGTCAACTGTCACAATCAAAGTGATTTGTCACTGCTGTCATGCCTCCACTGTCACAACTCCAAGTCAAGTGATTTGTCACTGCTGTCATCCCTCCACTGTCACAACTCCAAGTCAAGTGATTTGTCACTGCTGTCATGCCTCCACTGTCACAACTCCAAGTCAAGTGATTTGTCACTGCTGTCATGCCTCCACTGTCACAACTCCAAGTGATTTGTCACTGCTGTCATGCCTCCACTGTCACAACTCCAAGTGATTTGTCACTGCTGTCATGCCTCCACTGTCACAACTCCAAGTCAAGTGATTTGTCACTGCTGTCATGCCTCCACTGTCACAACCGTCCAAGTCAAAGTGATTTGTCACTGCTGTCATGCCTCCACTGTCACAACGTCCAAGTCAAGTGATTTGTCACTGCTGTCATGCCTCCACTGTCACAACTCCAAGTCAAGTGATTTGTCACTGCTGTCATCCTCCACTGTCACAACTCCAAGTCATTTATGTATGTTCCGTCACTGCTGTCATGCCTCCACTGTCACAATCCAAGTCAAACAAGTGATTTGTCACTGCTGTCATGCCTCACTGTCACAATCCAAGTCAAGTGATTTGTCACTGCTGTCATGCTCCACTGTCACAAATAGTCATCTTAACACCCACAAGTGATTGTCACTGCTGTCATGCTCCACTGTCACAACTCCAAGTCAAGTCTTTAAGATCACTATGTTTCCTATTTACAAAAAGCAAACAAAAACAAAGATAATAGACAAGTCTTTAACATCACATGTTTCCATCCGACAAAAAGCAAACAAAAAAAGTATGAAGCATCATTACATTTCTATTTGACAAAAAAAGACCAAGGTCTTTAACATCACTACATTTATTATCAGACAACAAACAAACAAAAACAAAGACATTTTTTAAGTCTTTAATATCACTACTTTTCTATCTGACAGAAGGCAAACAGACACACAGACAGACAAGTCAACAACAGACAAAAAGACAAGCAAACCCAAGCCTCGAGCAGAAAGAAATATGTTCTTCCATGAGACCTCAGGAAAGAGAGAAATCACGCATAAAAATTTGGCAGAGACAGACATGCAAAGAATAAGACAGACAGGTAGACAGACAGACAAAACAGAAGACAGACAGTAGATAGACAGACAAGAATAAGATAGAATCATACAGACAAAGAATAAAGACAACAACAACATGACAAAAGCAAACACAGGTGAAACATACACTGTATGGTAGGATAAATCATTCACTTTTTTGCACTCCTTACAGTGTCACCGTGACCTCATGGGACAGGTTAGCTCAGTGATAAGAGCACTTGTTCAACCCAGCTAAGGTTAACCATCGTTGCCGGAGGTTACCTCTTGGATGGGTGACCGTCTGTGCGCCTTGGCTTCACTGCAGTCCCCCAATTCACCCAGCTGTCAATGGGTACCTGCCCTCTTTAGGTCAGGGAAGGTAAAGCAGCGAGGAAGAGGATATGGGCGCTGCCCTCAACATGCTCGGCCCTTGAGAAGCTGAGGTCTCTGATGCCTCGCTACTCAACGACCACACAGGTTATGGGACACCTTTACACTTTAACAGGGTTACGGAATTCGTCACTCAGTTTTGGAAGTAAAGGCAAGATCGATTGTTACCAAGACATTATGCTAAGTACACAAATACTTTGAAGTAATAAAAGCTCCTTACTTCAACAAGCAGGAAGCCTCGGTGTTGTTCAGCTGGTTGATTTTTTTTTAAAGAAATAACATAGAAAACACCGAATGTCAAATTAGCAAACAAGATGAATTGCCATTTTTGTTCGATGATTCTCTGTTGAGTTTCTGTGAGTGAATAATGGTGCACGCGTATTCAAGTTGTTCACTTTTGACTTTTATTTCTTGATAATTTGTGTAATCCTCCAAACCTAAAAAACATCAAGAGAAAGAGATGATAGAAAGAGAGTCATGCAGACACTTAAGAAAGAGAGCCAGACAGACAACCAAACCATCCAGACAGACAGACAGACAGACAGACAGGGACGAGGAGAGGGGGCAAGGCAAAAGCCAAAAAGGGTAGCGGTCATTGACATCAAGTAATAACATCAGGAAACAAACACGAACCATGGAGTGGCTGGTATGTGTCCAGAATGAGGCTAACTTCCGTACACAGATGTTCCTGATTGGTCCCTGTAGGGAACTATGTCTAAAAAAGATTTACCCTGTTTCCGGTTTCTTTGAAATGATAACCATTTTTGTTTTGGTTTGGGTCGTTTGGTGGTTTGTTTTTTTCGTTCTGTTTTGGTTTGGGTTTTTTTTTTTGGGGGGGGTTGAGGGGAGGAGGTGGGGGTGGGGAGAGAAGAGGAAAGGATTACAGCATCACATGCATAAATCTGCTTACACATGCACATTCATGTGTGTAGTGTATACAGATGCATGAACACACACACACATACACACAAGCGCACAGACGCACACATATAGTGCGCGCACCCACACATACATACACCTTTCTCTCTCTCTCTCTCTCTCTCTCTCTCTCTCTCTCTCTCTCTCTCTCTCTCTCTTCTCCCCTCTCTCTCTCTTCTCTCTCTCTCATCTTCCTTCTCTCTATCTCTATCTCTATCTCTATCTACATATCTATCTTATCTATATCTCTATATCTCTATCTGTTGGGTCACAGGACGCGAAGTGCGTACATTTTCTGTCAGCAGCTGTTAAACTTGTAATTCAGTCTAAAATTGCCAGTTACTGGACTTTCAGCAGCTGTGGAGAGGACCTTAGGCGCCCTGCTGACTGACAATGCAGCCTCCAGCTGGAAAGTGGCAGGAGAAAGGGACAGCGTGGTTTTTGTCTTGTGACTGAAGCCAGTGGACAAAGCAGTGTCAACTAACATGGGGGATCCAACAGTGAATCGCAGCAGGCAAGTATAGTACTACAGGAAATAAAACCTTCTCCCAAATTTGCCACGACCTGAAGCATTCCAGAAAGCATAAAGAGAAGCAGGCAAGTGTTGTGTGTGAAATTGACTGTATCTTCAGTGCCTACAGTCTGCCTGACAGTGGTGTAGAACAGATGAGTGCAGCATTTGCAAATAACCATGGAGTAGACCTACCAACAGTACACACACAGGACAGCAACTGAAATTATCAGTTGTGTTGCCTTTATCTGTTGATTAAGAACCCCCCCCCCCCCCTGCGTGTCTAATTGTAGTGCTGATGCGTGTGTCTAGTAGCCTGAGGTGAACTATGATAATATTGTTGGTGCATTCCACACAGGAAATGTCAAACAGTATGTGGCTACTCTGACTGATAAATCCTTACAGAAAAGACCGAGAGACAGCCAAAGAAACACAAACTTCAGAAACTCGGTCCTACATCATTCAGATAGTGAAGATATTGTGACGTGCGAGTCTGACAACATTGTGATCCAGCATGCATGCCAGTCTGACACTGAGCCAGCATGTGTGCACTGGTTTGTCACACAGCACAAGAAAAACATGTTAAAAGAGGAACAAGTCAAACTCCCCTTTGCAGAATGGGAAGGGAATCCAGGACACACTACAACTGGAGACCCTATGCGTGTGTCAAGGGATTTAGGGACACTTGAGACATACTACAGTTTCTATCTTGGCTAACAGTGTGTGACAAAGACTGGACACAAGAAAGGATCGAATGCTGTAACATATCTGGTCAGTAAAGATTTTTGTGTTTGGCTGTACATTACATTACATCAAAGACTGGACACAACGAATCTGGGTAGGCTGTGGCGGGGAGATTGAAATGAGCGGCGTGGGAACAGCAGTAGGGAGCGTCACAGAAGATGAGGCAGCAAAAAATAAATAAATAAAATAAAATAAAGACTGGACCGCCCAACCCCTGCAACACCTCCACACAGGATCGTGAAGCATGGAAAAAGATCTCTGTTGGTTTCTCTCATGTCCCCCCTACGTCCTTTGGGACATGGAACTGAGTGAGTGAGTGAGTGAGTGAGTGAGTGAGTGTACATTACAAAGATCAATGCTGTGGTTTCCATGTCATGGAATGGCGTTGGGCTGGGACGTTTAGTTGCTGTATGAGCCTTCCAGCTTAATAGTAATAAAAAAATGACAGTTATTGTTATTGCTCTCTCTCTCTCTCTCTCTCTCTCTCTCTCTCTCTCTCTCTCTCTCTCTCTCTCTCTCTCTCTCTCTCTCTCTCTCTCTCTCTCTCACACACAACACACACACACACACACACACCACACACACACACACACACACACACACACACACACACACACACACACACACACACACACACACACAACACACACACACTGAGGCAGATCGAGAGAGACAGACAGATAGACACAGACAGACAGACAGACAGGCAGGCAGAGAGAGAGAGAGAGAGAGAGAGAGAGAGAGAGAGAGAGAGAGAGGAGAGAGAGAGAGAGAGAGAGAGAGAGAGAGAGAGAGAGAGAGAGTGCAATTGCCTAAAAAGGAAAATTATCAGAATACTATTGAGAACATGTAAACAGAGGCTGCATTACACAGAGAGACCTGCACATCTTTATCAAAACAAGTCTCCAGTTTTAAAAGTCCAAACACACAGAATACTTATCAATGAAAACGGAGAAATGGAGGCGGAAACGGGGTATATTGGGGGTCAGAGCCAGACACCCGTTGCCAGTCATTCTCATCAGGAAAATGGCTGTTGTCAAAGAGTCAGGAGAAAGAAAAAAAAAAACACTACGAGATTCAATTCTTCACACACAACACACACACACACACACCACACACACACACACACACACACACACACACCACACACACACAACACACACACACACTTACTTTATAACCTTCCTAAATGTCTCTCAAGTAATGCCATCCTTGTCCAGTACGCTGATGACATGATTATGTGGATGAACGTCACAATGAAAAAGAGAATTCCAAATAGGCATCTAACTTATTTGAAAAATATGTGTCAGTTTGAGTTAAGCAAACTTAATGACTACATCTTTGAGAATGGACTGTTACTGTCTCCCGAAAAGATAAATCTCGTACTCTTTAATAATGGTACAAACCTACCAGTTCTACCTGTTTTCCAAATGGATGCGAGAGCTTTGGAATATAAATCTATATAGAAGATTTTAGGGGTACATTTCACACCCTCACTAAGTTGGAACTATCACATTCAATATTTAAATACTAAAGCTAGGAAAAGTCTAAACCTGCTGAAAGTTATAAGTGAACAAGAGTTTACTCATGATGTAGCTGTTTTAAAACATCTGGCGTTATCTCTTGTACGTTCTAGACTAGTATATGTCCAGGAAGCATTTTTAGTGCTCCAAAGTTTTTACTACAGAAAATGACAAGACTAGACTGTAAGGCTTTTCGATTAGCCCTGGATGTACCTTTTCTAAAGACATAGGTATTTTGCCATTACACAATTATCGACAACTTGCCATTGCTGAATATGTCTTACGTTGGTTCAAAACAAAAAACCAATGTGGACACCGAAATTAGTACAAGATCTCATGTCACCTCTCCTAAAATAGCACGTTCTATTCGGTTTCTTACCACAGTTAGAACCTATACTTTTCGTTTATTTGATAAGGTGTGTGTGTGTCTGTGTCTGTGTCTGTCTGTCTGTCTGTCTGTCTGTCTGTCTTTTTCTTTCATTCATTCATTCTTTTATTTCGAGGATAATGGAATAAGCTCTTGTGTGCTTTTTTTTACATCCAGTCCTCGTGTGTATGTAGTTTTGTAACTTTTGTCATCCGTCCCCATCCGCAATCAATGGCCTACTCTTCCGAAAAGCGGAACGGGTTTTAACGTGTGCGCAAGATGTTTTGCGTGCGTTTGCACACTTGACCTTTGTTAATAGTCTCATCAAAAGGACTTTTGAGGAGAGTGGAGTCGGCACTGATGTTAACTCCAGGGGAAAAGTCCTCTTTAACGAGATTCCAATCCTGGTCATCAGATCAGAGCACATCACTCTGACCACCAGGCTATCCCGTCCCCCTTACTGTAGTGTGTGTGTCTGTGTATCTTTCTGTCTGTCTATCTGTCTGTTTGTCTGTGTGCCTGCCTGTATGTCTGTCTGCATTTTGTACGTGTGTGTCTGTCTGTGTGTCTGTCTGTCCGTATTGTGCACATGTGTGTGTCTGTGTTTGTGTTTGTGCATGTGTGTGTGTCTGCATTGTGTGTGTGTTTGTGTGTGTGTGTGTTTGTGTGCGTGTGTCCATGTATATGTGTCTGTCCGTCTGTCTGTGTGTCTGTTGTGTGTGTGTGTGTGTGTGTGTGTGTGTGTGTGTGTGTGTGTGTGTGTGTGTGTGTGTGTGTGTGTGTGAGTGTGTGTGTGTGTGTGTGTGTGTCTACCTGTCTGTCTGTCTGTCTGTCTGTATCTGTATTGTGTCTGTATCTGTCTGTGTGTGTGTGTGTCTGTGTACAGGTGGGTGGTGTAACTGATCTCACAGATGAAGGCTACTTGGTCGTTATTGGCCAAAGCAGGAAGAGGAAGGCGGAGGAGAATGAAAGCTCAGGGGACCAATCACAGACACAGGACTTCCGTAAACAGATGGTTTGATAGTGGCGATGGAAATGAGCCCTAGGGATGAGCGGTGTAACTGGAACCTTAATGGACCTGTATCTGTTACAGTAACAGGGGTGTGTGTGTGTGTGTGTGTGTGTGTGTGTGTGTGTGTGTTTGTCTGTCTGTCTGTCTGTCTGTCTGTGAGAGAGAGAGAGAGAGACAGATTAAGAAAGAGAGAGAGACTGAGACAGAAAGAGAGAAAGAGCGCACGCACGCGCGCGCGCGCGCGTGTGTGTGTGTGTGTGTGTGTGTGTGTGTGTGTGTGTGTGTGTGTGTGTGTGTGTGTGTGTGCTCTTGAATCTTGTGTGTGTGTATGTGTGTGTGTGAGTGTGTGTGTGTGTGTGTGTGTGTGTGTGTGTGTTTGCGTTTGTGTGTAAGATAGAGAGACATAGACAGACCGACAGACAGACAGTTTGAGAGAGAGTTTGTGTACGTGTGTGTATGAGAGAGAGAGAGAGAGAGAGAGAGAGAGAGAGAGAGAGAGAGAGAGAGAGAGAGAGAGAGAGAGAGAGAGAGAGAGAGAGAGAGAGACAATGACAATGACAATGACAATGGTTTATTTGCGATAAGCATTACGCCCATTCACAAGGGGACAGAGGGATGGGGACTGGGCACAACACATAAATTGGAAACAAAAATACACTGTCAATGACAGCCCAGATGAACAACATGGCATGGAAATCCACAACATGGGTTTGCAATAATTGAATAGTATCAGTAATAACTATACATGTGATACAAATTATCATCAGATTCTAGTCATTTGTTTATGATTATACTGATAATTATACGATAACATCATCTGTCATGACACAATTTCAGACTGTCCATCGGTCATCATTGGAGCGACTATGACACATCTCTACAAACAAATTCTTTTCTAACAGGTTTGAAAGTTGTTGTCACTTGATCTAACTTACTCAAAAGATTATCCATTCTGTTGTTAAACAGGTCATTGATTTCTTTAAAGCTGTTCAAAATATGGCCATTCATGGTTTCTATGGCCTCACATGTCTGCTCCTCAATAAATTCACCCGAATATTCTGCCTCACTCTCCGCACATTCAGAACCAGACACGCTCACTTCTTCCTCACCATCCTCTTTTTCTCTCTCACACATCTCCTCTGCCCTTACTTCTGCACTCATGTCATCGCTATCACATTCTTTCCCTCCATTCCCATCTTCACCACACAACTGATCACTTTCTATATTGTCAAAGTTGACTGTCACTGTCTGTCTGTCTGTGTCACGTTGTGTCAAGTCAATCTGCTGACTGTCAAAACAGCTTCTTGAAGAAGGAGGGCACGAATTGCACATGGACACATCAGTTGGAGCGGCAATCTGTGCACGGTTTGCAGCATACACTAGACTGGGCAGGGTGGGTAAGAATAAACCAGAGGGAGACGGAGCCTGTTTGTTTACTTTTTCATCACGGTTTGCTCTGTGTGCTTCTGCACGATTTTTGGTCGCGGCACACTTGCCAGAGAGAGAGAGAGGAGAGAGAGAGAGAGAGAGAGAGAGAGAGAGAACATTACCACAACAACGACATTGCTTTTATTTCGATGATCAAAAGAGTATATCTGAATTCATTTTGCGTGAAAGCCCCTGTATGCAGCAATATGCATAAACACTTTTCCTACCAATAAGACTTGTGCAATACTGTCAGTGTCTTTCTGTGAACAAATCATTCAGATCCAAGTTGTTTTTTTAATACCAGATGTGCTTTATTTCTTTTGTGACATACACGGCTGTTGGTTTGGATAATATTGATTCTGTATCCAAAAAGGACATGCATTAAAGTGATATTTTTGCAAACCAGCTGTGCAAGTCTAGCTATATTCAAAGTCAGATTCTTTATTCCATAAAAACTCTTTGTGGGTACATGGAAAGCTTACACAAAACCATCCAAATCATTATCAGCAGTTAAAACTCGGATCATTAAAAATGTTGCCAATTGAAAACAGCCATCTACTGGAAAAACACCCTCCTAAATGGGAACCCACCACCACCACCACAACTGCAATAGCCGGCGCACGCGCGCGCGTGCACACACGCAACACACACACACACACACACACACACACACACACACTCACACACACACACACACACACACACACACACACACACACACACACACACACACACACACACACACTTTTCAGAACCACAAACAAGTTTCACACTTGATACAATCCCACACCGACAACAACAACAAAATCCTAAAACAGTTGATCAGTGAACAAAACACCATCTGTTAACATTATCAGCAAATCACATAAAAAACATAACAAAGACCTTTAAAGCCAAACAACATTGCACACAGAACTGGCACATCAAACCTGAAACAAAGACCAATAAAATCAAACGACATTGCACATAGAACTGTCACATCAAAACCATAACAAATACTGATAAAGCCAAACAACATTGCACACAGAACTGGCACATCAAAACCATAACAAAGACCAATAAAATCAAATGACATTGCACACAGAACTGACACATCAAAACCATAACAAATACTGATAAAATCAAACGATATTGCACACAGAACTGGCACATCAAAACCATAACAAAGACCAATAAAATCAAACGACATTGCACACAGAACTGACACATCAAAACCATAACAAATACTGATAAAGCCAAACAACATTGCACACAGAACTGGCACATCAAAACCATAACAAAGACCAATAAAATCAAACGACATTGCACATAGAACTGTCACATCAAAACCATAACAAATACTGATAAAGCCAAACAACATTGCACACAGAACTGGCACATCAAAACCATAACAAAGACCAATAAAATCAAACGACATTGCACACAGAACTGACACATCAAAACCATAACAAATACTGATAAAATCAAACGATATTGCACACAGAACTGGCACATCAAAACCATAATAAAGACCAATAAAACCAAACTACAATGCACACAGAACTGACACATCAAACCCGAAACAAAGACCGATAAAACTAAACGACAGTGCACACACAATTGATCTCAGCCCCACTCCGCCTCTCTTTAGCCTCCATAATCACTAACGGGAAGGGAGGGGGGGTGGGGGAGAGAGACCTCATGAATTTCCACCTGTTGGCAGCATTGATGTATCAGGACCCCTTGGCTGGTGGCCATAATCTCTGGTGCCAGCTGTTTTGTGTTTGGCTAACAAGGGGCCTGTGGGAGGGGAAGGAGGGGGGGGGGTGCTTTCTCCTCAGCTATCCAGCTTCTGATTGGATGGTTAGGAACATTGGCATTTTTTTTTCTCATTTTTATTGACATTTTTTTTATATTTACTGTAATGATAATGAATAGGCACTTGTTACCTTTTTTTTACATCCAGTTCCCGGCAGTGCGTTTGCAGTTTGTAAATTTTGTCATCCCTTCTCAGGCATATACAGTGACCTCTTTCAAAAGATGGGAGGGGTTTCAGCGTGTGCACAAAGATGCACACCGGCCCTCGGTTTGTAGTCTCATTCGAAGGACTTTCGTGGGGCGTGGAATCGGCACTGTTTGTTAACTCCCAGGGGAAAATCCCCTTCAACGTGGCAACCGGTTGTGGCTCGAACCTGGCCTCTGAGATCCTAAGCACAACACATAATGCCCTTCGAGGGGATTTTTCCGCTGGAGTTAACATCAGTGCTGACTCCACTCTCCCCAAAAATCCTTCGGATAACACTATGAACTGAGGCTCCGTGTGTGAACATACGCAGAACATCTTGTACATACGTTAAATCTGTTCCAGCTTTCGTTAAAGTAGGCTATTGTGTGCTGTTGGGAATGGTTGACAATATTTACAAAACTGCATACACACAGGGATTGGATTTTTTTTTTAAAGCACATGAGTGCTTATTCCATTATCCTCGATATAAAAAATAAATAAATAAATAAACCACCAGAGTATCCCGTCCCGTTTAGTGGTTTGGTGAATTGGGGGTCAAGAGATAATGCATCCGTCTGCAATGCAAGAAGTCGTGTGTTCGATCCTTCTTCGTTTGAACCCCAACTGCTGTGCTGTCTACCAGACTTTGTGATGGCTTGGTGCTTGACTTTGGGAGGAGAAGGTGCACTGTGGGCCGGTGTGTAACCCACATTCAGCAATGTCAACAGAACAAATACGAGGACAAGGGTAGTTGAACCTAAAAATTCATAGAAAAGCCACTTTCCAATAAAAAAAGACATGCCAACACAAGAAAACTTAAAATCAAATTTAGTGGCACTGCCCTGTGCCATGGAGAGACCTCGAGTTTCAGGCAGATAAATTGGCCTCGATGAAAGTGTATGGTATACAGTGCATTCAACAGTAAAGAAACAGCACTAGGAGAATTCAATGGGGTAAGGCCTATTCATTGACAGATAAAGGAGACAATATGTGTGTTAGTTATACACTGCAACAGTGAACAAATAGCCACTTGGAGAAATTCAATGGGGTTAAGTAAGGTCTGTATACATAAACACGAAAAGAGACAGTAGGCCTGGGTGTGTTTAGTTATACAAATTCACAATGAAGGTCACAAGGACAGACAAACCGAGGAAACCACACAGATCTTCAAGAGTAACTTTGATGTTTGCATGCACAAATGCATACACACACATTCATATATACACATGCCCACAATTATGGCTGTACACTGCATCGCCTACTCCTTACACTTTGTCTGTGTTGGTTGATGGTTGTTTTGTTTGGGTGGGGGTTGTTGTGTGTGTGTTTTTGTATTAGTGTGTTGTTTTTGGGTGTGTCTAGTGGTGGGCGAGATGATGAATAGAGAGAGGTTGGGTTGTCGTTTGGTTGGTGTTGTGTGTTGGAAGGTTGTGGTATTGTCTGAGTGTGTAGGTGTGTTGCTCACTCTGATTGTGTATGGGTGTTTACCTGTCGACCTACTACTGCGTCCTCTCTAGGATCTATGACCGTCAGTCGCCTTCTGGAAATCTGGATAGAGGCTTGTTTTGTATTTAGGGGATGGGGACAGGATTTGCTTTTTTTATTTTGTCATTAGCTTGTGTGTTTATTATGTGTCATTTGTTTGTGTACAAGAGCTAGATTGAAACATTTCCAATCAAGTTCTCTTTCATGTCTTAAATATCTGTTTGTGTTGTTTTGTTGGGTTGGGGTTTTGTTGCAGGGGAGGTGGAGGTGGGGGGGGGGTCTTATCTTTCTGAACTCTTATTTAACCTGCAAATAAAACAAAAAACAAAAAATGGGTGACCCCATACGCTGGCTGGCGTGCAATCATCCCCAAAAGGCTTTTCTTTTTTCTTCACCATCCTGCTTTGAATCAGGTTTGCAAAGGTTGCCGCACAGCAGTCAACATCCTTTGGTCTGTCTCTGTCCCTGCCTGAGACGGGTTTCACTGCCGCTAGGTCAGCCTGCTGTTTGCAAGACGGGTTTCACTGACGCTAGGTCAGCCTGCTGTTTGCAAGACAGGTTTCACTGACGCTAGGTCAGCCTGCTGTTTGCAAGACAGGTTTCACTGACGCTAGGTCAGCCTGCTGTTTGCAAGACAGGTTTCACTGACGCTAGGTCAGCCTGCGTTTGGCAGACAGGTTTCACTGACGCTAGGTCAGCCTGCTGTTTGCAAGACGGGTTTCACTGACGCTAGGTCAGCCTGCTGTTTGCAAGACGGGTTTCACTGACGCTAGGTCAGCCTGCTGTTTGCAAGACGGGTTTCACTGACGCTAGGTCAGCCTGCTGTTTGCAAGACGGGTTCACTGACGCTAGGTCAGCCTGCTGTTTGCAAGACGGGTTTCACTGACGCTAGGTCAGCCTGCTGTTTGCAAGACAGGTTTCACTGACGCTAGGTCAGCCTGCTGTTTGCAAGACAGGTTTCACTGACGCTAGGTCAGCCTGCGTTTCGCAAGACGGGTTTCACTGACGCTAGGTCAGCCTGCTGTTTGCAAGACGGTTTCACTGACGCTAGGTCAGCCTGCTGTTTGCAAGACGGGTTCACTGACGCTAGGTCAGCCTGCGTTTGCAAGACGGGTTTCACTGACGCTAGGTCAGCCTGCGTTTCGCAAGACGGGTTTCGCTCGCCTAGGTCAGCTTTTGGTTGATCTGAACATGTCTTTACTAAAGATTACACAAACCTGTGCTTGTTGGGGAGGGGGAGGGGGGGGGCTTTTCTTTGGGGGGTGTTTGTGTGGTTTTTTTTTCTTTTGTGATTCTGAAAATTCATCAATAAAGAAACCACGTGGTGTGCAGTGTTCGCGGGCTTTGCTTAAATTTCATCATGTCAAAATATCTGCCTGGATAACTTTTCACTGTTTATGTCGATGGGGGAGGGGGTATGTTTTGTTTGTTTACTTTGTTTTGGTGTGTGTTCATGTGATGTTGGAGATATAAGTATGGGTTGTTATATTGTTGCTGTTAAAATTTTTTTTTTTTCTCTGTCTCTGTCTCTCTGTCTGTCTGTCTGTCTGTCTCTCTGTCTCTCTCTCTCTCTCTCTCTCCTCTCTCTCTCTCTCCCTCACTCACACACACACACACACACACAACACACACACACACACACACACACACACACACACACACACACACACACACACACACACACACACCAGGCAAACCTATACACAAATCTGAAACTCCACTGCACTTCTAGAACTGGATCTGAAAAAAAAAGCCTGTGACAGTTGCAGGGAGGATGGGAAAGGCGGGGGTGGCGGGGGCGTCAGCAGCCAAGACAGTGAGAGAGGGAGGGGGGGAGGGGGGATGGAAGGAGAGTAGGGGTATTACAGCTAGCTATTGTGGAAGTAGGCAGTTTAGCTTGTGCCCTGTCACTGTACTGAGCGAAGCTGCCTTGCCTTGCCTGGTGTTGGTTTCCAGCCCATCCCAATGTCAGCCTGGAGTCTACACAGACTGTGTGATGTGAGCCAAGCAAGAGGTCATGTGGGGGGTGGGAGGGATAGAGACTTTTTTTTTTAATTCTTTCTTTTATTGTTCTTTTATTTTGAGGATAATGGAATAAGCACTCATTGTTTTTTTACATCCAGTCCCCGTGTTTACGCGGTTTTGTAAATTTTGTCATCCGCTCCCACCGGCACACAAGGCCTACTCTTCCGAAAATCGGAACGGGTTTTAACGTGCGCAAGATGTTCTGCCTGCGTTCGCACACGGGGCATGGTTTAAAGTCCTATCCGAAGGACTTTTGGGGAGAGTAGAATCTGTACTGAAAAATCCCCTTGAACCGGATTCTAACCCGGGTCGTCAGATTGCGAGCGAAATGTTCTTACCACTAGGCTATCCCGTCCCCCGACGGAACTTTTAGAGCTTCACACAGTACCCGCCAATATTTACAGCCTTTATTTGCACTTTTTTCAGTCAATTTTTATTCATATTTTTTATTTCGAGAATAATTAAGTTATGGAATTGGGATTATGGTGTTGTGAAAGAGGAAGGGGGGGGGGGGCGGGGTCAGGATGAAATAATTATAGGGTTGAAGTTGAGGACTGAGAAAACTGTTGATGTTTGTATCCTCAAGTCATCAAGATCTTGGCTTATAAATGATAACATAACTCAGAACTTCTAGAGAGATTCCTACACAAAATTGTGCAAAATATACTATCCTAGACGTAAAGGTAAAGGTACATAGACCACGTTTCGTAAAATCCAAGTTTTCATCTTACAAGACCCATTGTCTATTTCATGTTATCAGCAAATAGAATAACCTGTTACAACAACACGCCTTTCGTTTAATTTGTTTATTTAGCTTTTCATTTAGATCTCAAAAACAAACAAAAAACAAAGGTGCAAACGCACCTAAAATAACTATTGCTCAAAGCGAGACTCCGCTTTTTAAAATAGGTTATGGATTTGGGATTTTGCATGGTCATATATGGATGGTAACCACACAGTAAGAAACAAACTAAGTACAGAACTGGCAAGGCTAAGAGTAAAGGAAATGCACCCGGTATTACTAAGATCTAGAGCACCCTGGGGTTCAAAAGGTGAGAAAATTACAAAATATTTCTGCAATCTTGTAAAGAGACATTGTGTAAGTAATTCTATGTGTCATATAGTTACAAAAGATAAGACAATTTAACTGATCAAAAAGCAATTAGAGAAGACGAAAGTTCTATGGAAATTGATATCAAGCTAAAAACATTACAGACTTGGTGTCAGATATCCCTCAATTCTCAATGGAAGAAAAGCAGTCATTAGAAGGAGAGATAAGTCTTGAAGAAGCAGGATTAGCACTAAAAAAAAAAATAATTATATGAAAAATGGAAAAAGTTCAGGAACTGATGGGTTTACAGCAGAATTCTTTAAATTCTTCTAGAAGCAGTTGGGAACATTTGTTATCAGGGCACGAAATAGTTCTTTCAATGAGGAACAATTCGCCAGTACCCAGAAAGTGGGAATCGTTATATTATTATGCATCCCAAAAGGTGGTAAACCTAAAAACTATTTATATTAGTTGTCGTCCTATTTCAAAGCTTAATGCAATATTCAAAGTTGGCTCTGCTTGTATTGCTAATAGAATGAAGACATTTTCCCTAAACTGATCAAAGAGGATCAAACGGAATTCACGGCAAAAAGATACGTGGGAGACAATATGAGACTCAAATTTTATCTCATAGACTATCTTACATCAGAAAACTTCCTGGTATATTGATATGCATTGATTTTGGAAAGGCGTTTGATTCCTTGAATGGGGATTTTATCTTTATTTCCTAAAGGTGTTTGGATTTGGTAAAGATATATGCCGTTGGATTAAAAAATTTTATAATGATACTAAATCCTCTGTTATTGTGAATGGCCAGTGTTCATCTTGGTTTGAAATATTCAGGGGTTGTAGACGAGGAGACCTAATTTCACCGTACCTGTTTATCCTCTGTCTCTCTGTCTCTGTCCTGTCTGTCTGTCTGTCTGTCTGTCTGTCTGTCTGTCTGTCTGTCTGTCTGTCTGTCTGTCTCTCTCTCTCTCTCTCTCTCTCTCTCTCTCTCTCTCTCCTCTCCTCTCTCTCTCTCTCTCTCTTTAAAACGATTAGGGTTTTTTTTACTCACAGAGAGGTGAAAGACTTGGTGGCCGGTAAATGCACTCGACAGAAGCAACAAACACGAGGAACACTATCAAGACCTGATTATTTGCAGACTCTCAGAGGATGCTGTCAGAGACTACAGCCAGTTTCTTGTGAAAGACTGCGTGTGTTTGTTCCTGTGGCTCTGATAGGGTTAATGTGCGAGGCTAGGATGAAAACTAAAGGAGTTAAAGAATGAATTTGTGTGTGTGTGTGTGTGTGTGTGTTTGTGTGTGTGTGTGTGTGTGTGTGTTTGTGTGTGTGTGTGTGTGTGTGTGTGTGTGTGTGTGTGTGTGTGTGTGTGTGTGTGTGTGTGTGTGTGTGTGAGAGAGAGAGAGAGAGAGTGTGTGTGTGTGTGTGTGTGTGTGTGTGGTGTGTGTGTGTGTGTGTGTGTGTGTGTGTGTGTGTGTGTGTGTGTGGTGAGCGTGTGTGAGCGTGTGTGTGTGTGTGTGTGTGTGTGTGTGTGTGTGTGTGTGTGTGTATATTTATTTTTATTTATTTATTCTTTGATATTGAGGATAATGGAATAAGCATTCACATGCTTTTTTTTCATCCAGTCCCCGTGTGTGTGCAGTTTTGTAAATTCCATCTGTGTGTGTGTGTGTCTGTCTGTCTGTCTGTCTCTGTCTCTGTCTGTCTGTGTCTGTCTGTGTCTGTGTCTCTGGTTGTCTGTGTGTCTGTCGGTCTGTCTGTATGTATGTTTTTCTGCCTGTCTGTCTGTCTTTCTGTCCGTCTGTGTGTCTGTATCTGTGTATGCACTATTGATTATAAGCACTTGCTTCCTATGTTCAGAAACATGATTGCAGACACCAGCATAAGCGTGTAGGAATCGTCAGGTGTGTGTGTGCCTAATTTTGGAAGGATGCTAAGTAACGGTTGAAAGGTGTGTGTCTGTGGACTCTGGTGTTGCAGACTTCAAAGCTACAGGCAGAGGTATCCCATCCTTTGAAGGTGTAAACAAAAAGTCAACAGTTCAGAGCCACAGTGCTTTGCCAGAGACAAGTGTGCTGTTTGTAGTGTAAATTTCCCCATGATTGTTTTTCCCTGTTCTTCTGTACTTCTTTGCTGTTGACAAAGGTTATCTGAGAATCTGATGTTCGTCCTCTCCTTTGTACTGTTTTTCTCTCTTTACCTGGCTTCTGCGTCCTTGAATATAAAATAAATAAATAAATGTATTTATTTATTTATTTATTCTTTTATATCGAGGATAATGGAATAAGCAATCATGTGCTTTTTTTCATCCGGTCCCCGTGTGTATGCGGTTTTGTAAATATTGTCATCTGTTCCCACCAGCACACGATGGCCTACTCTTACGAAAAGTGGAACAGGATTTACGTGTGCGCAAGATGTTCTGCGTGCGTTCGCACACGGGGCCTCGGTTTAAAGTCTCATCTGAAGGACTTAAATAAATGAATAAATAAATAAATGATCTAGGAATCTTAAGAGAGGGGGGGGGAGGAGATTGGCTTTTCCTGGAGTTTGAAGGAGTGTGAGATGGAAAGATGATAAAAAAAAAGAACGCTTGAAACATAGCGTTAAATATCTAGATTAATCCTGTGTTAATTGGTTTGTTTCTGTTAAAGAAAAATGGCTGCCATTGCTGGTTACTCTGGAAAGGCTTTTTCTCGTATTCAAAAAGCTTTCCATCCAAAAAAAAAAGGAGTAGAACTTAAGTGTGATAAGTTGACTTTTTGTTCTATCAGGGTTATGGAACTCAGACCCAAAAAAGGGTGTCAGAATAGATAATAAATATTCTGTCACTGTGCAGAGGGAAGGAAAAACCAACGCGTGCCATATTCTTTAGGCCTGAATGATTGACAAAAAATCTGATTTTTATAGTAAAACTGCTGGCTTCTGTGCTCTAGAGTTTGAAACAAATATGGGGATTGTTGCTTGTATAAAGCATTGTTGTCTGTGTGAAATTTAAAATAACAAAACTTTTTTTAAAGAAAAAGAAAATAACGCATCATGGAAAGAGACTTTATGGGCCTTGTTATAAAATACTTATGATAAAAAACATTCTTGATTCATCACTCCAAAACTGAGGTGCTGGTTTGGCAACATGCTGTGGCGCCTATGAAACAACGATGGTTGTAGCTGACAACATTAAACTGGTTTTTTAAAAAATTAACACATATAAGGGACTCACATATTCGTGCAACAGGAACCCGGGAAAAAAAGAAGTGGGGCTGTACTGGACAAAAATGAACGGTGACAAGGACACAATGTTTCACAAGACTAATGGACAAACTAAGTGGCGCTGTACTGATAACAGTCAACAGTCACAAGGAAAGAACAGTTCACAAGAACAAGGGAAAAGTAAGGGGGGGGGGACTGTACTGAAAACAGTCAACAGTCACAAGGAAAAGAACAGTTTACAAGAAACAAGGGAAAAGTCAGTGGAGGCTATACTGGCAGTGGGCTCTCTATTAGAATGTCTTTCCCTGCACAAACACCTGCTGCAATGCGACTAATACAAGAGAGAAAAGAGGGAGACACCTGTCATTTAATCATCTGTTGGGCTCTGTGGATTAGGACAGAATACGCTAGAGGCTTTGTTTTTGGTCATTTGACTTTATTCTGAAACAAACTAATCTTTGCTAGGCATTCAGCACTTCTTCACACCCTCCCTCATACCCTTTTTTCTGATTCATTGAGCATAGGAGGGGATGTTCTGACAGATCGGGATACATCATGAAGTGATCGAAAACGCATTTAGTGAAATCCATATAAAATTAAGACCACGGATTTGCACAGAGATATTGCCTTAGAAATTGTGCACAGATTTTTTCCCCGAAACTGTTATGTTTAGAAGTGCTTAGTTGTCAGTCAGTTTCCTCTTCTTCTTTGCATTTGTCTTTTTTCCTTGCAATCTTTCTTGCATCTTCTAGGCAGTTCTCCTTCGTCTTCTTATTGCTGCATTCTTCTTTGCCTTCTTTGTTGCCCTCTTCCTTTTTCTTCTTCTTTGCATTCTTCTATTTCTTCTCTGCATTCTTCTTCTTCTTCTTTGCATTCTTCTTTTTCTTTGCATTTTTTCTTCTTTGCACTCTTCTTCTTTCTAATATTCTTCTTCGCAATTTTTGGGGGGCATTCTTCGCACTCTTCTTCGCAGTTCTTCTTCATAACTTTTCTTCGCGATTCGTCTCCTTCACAATTCTTCGCAATTCTTTTTCGAGTTCTTCTTTGCAGTTTTTCTTTGCGATTCTTTTCCTCTTCTTTTCCTTCTTAAATTCTTCACATTCTTCTTCTCCTCTTCAACCTGTCCTCCTCCTCCTCCTCCTCCTCCTCCTCTTCATACTTTTCCTCCTCTGTCTCTCGCACAGGATAAAATGCATCTGAACAGATAGGTGAAGACTTGGTGGCCGGTAAATGCACTCGACAGAAGCAACAAACACGAGGAACTATCAAGACCTGATTATTTGCAGACTCTCAGAGGATGCTGTCAGAGACTACAGCCAGTTTCTTGTGAAAGACTGCCTGTGTTTGTTCCTGTGGCTCTGATAGGGCTTCTGCGCTGGGCTGGGATGTAAACTAAATGAATGAATGAATGAATGAATGAATGAAATGAATGAATGAATGAATGATGTGTGTGTGAGCGTGTGAGTGTGTGCGTACGTATGTGTGTGTCTGTCTGTGTGTGGGTTTGTGTGCGTATGTGTGTGTGTGTGTGTGTGTGTGTGTGTGTGTGTGTGTGTGTGTGTGTGTGTGTGTGTGTGTGTTGGTGTGTGTGTGTGTGTGTGTTGCGTGTGTATGTGTGTGTGTGTGTGTGTGTGTGTGTGTGTGGTGTGTATGTGTCTGTGTGTCTGTGTCTATATGCAGACATTAAAATGACGTTGCATGGGAAAGTCATAGATAAGTTGTCAGCTATAGTTTTGTGCTGTGTACCGGTAAAGCGACTAGAGCTAAAAATGTCGATTTTGGGGTTTTAAATAGATGTACATTCTATGACGTTTTTTTCTGCTAAATTCCCAAGTATTATTCACAAATACGACTTGGACGTATCTTATCTTCATATTTTCCTGTTGGGAAAAAAGTGAGAGCCATTTGAATTTTGCCAAACATTAGCTGGCTTTTTCTCAAAACGGGGTCACAAATCATCTGGAGACTCAAACACGTGTATCTAAGAAAGTAATAAAGATAATTGCAATTGGAGAGGGGGGAGGAGGTCTTATTCAGAATGATCTCTTCTTTCAGGTTACACTGTTAATCTCTCTTTCTGAATGCACTGTCACATTTTTAGTGCGTGTCTTTGATTATGCACTCCTAATTTTAGGCACACCTCAGTTGTTTGTAGGCATATTTGCACACATCAGCATAGAGTGTGTGTGTTTGTGTGTGTGTGTGTGTGTGTGTGTGTGTGTGTGTGTGTGTGTGTGTGTGTGTGTGTGTGTGTGTGTGTGTGTGTGTGTGTGCCTATTTTGGAAGGATGCTAAGTAACCGTTGAAAGGTGTGTCTGTGGACTCTGGTATTATCCAATCCTTTGAAGAGTGTAAAAATCCACAACCCTTCACCAGTTCTTTCCACCCCTAGCTTCAGTTTGCTGTGCGTAAAATCCCTCTGACTGCTTCAGTTTGCCTGGCTGTAAATATCCCTCACTGCTCATTCCTGCCTAAATATCCCGACTGCTTCAGTTTGCCTGTGCTGTAAATATCCCTCTGACTGCTTCAGTTTGCATGTGCTGTAAATATCCCTCTGACTGCTTCAGTTTGCCTGTGCTGTAAATATCCCTCTGACTGCTTCAGTTTGCCTGTGCTGTAAATATCCCTCTGACTGCTTCAGTTTGCCTGTGCTGTAAATATCCCTCTGACTGCTTCAGTTTGCCTGTGCTGTAAATATCCCTCTGACTGCTTCAGTTTGCCTGTGCTGTAAATATCCCTCTGACTGCTTCAGTTTGCCTGTGCTGTAAATATCCCTCTTAACTGCTTCAGTTTGCCTGTGCTGTAAATATCCCTCTAACTGCTTCAGTTTGCCTGTGCTGTAAATATCCCTCTGACTGCTTCAGTTTGCCTGTGCTGTAAATATCCCTCTGACTGCTTCAGTTTGCCTGTGCTGTAAATATCCCTCTGACTGCTTCAGTTTGCCTGTGCTGTAAATATCCCTCTGACTGCTTCAGTTTGCCTGTGCTGTAAATATCCCTCTGACTGCTTCAGTTTGCCTGTGCTGTAAATATCCCTCTGACTGCTTCAGTTTGCCTGTGCTGTAAATATCCTTCTGACTGCTTCAGTTTGCCTGTGCTGTAAATATCCCTCTGACTGCTTCCAGTCCTCTTTCAGCCATTCTGAACTGTACTTAGTTCACTGTTTACAAAGAGGAATACAGCATCTTTTTGTCCTTGTGTCTCCATTGCCTCATTTGTCTCTTTTACGTGGATTTTTTTTTTCTAATGTATCTGAAGGGAAGAAGAGAGACCTGTTGTGAGAGAGGAAATGGTGTTAGTCTTTGATTGAGTTCGATGGGTTTTGGACCGGAGTTCAAAGGAACACCATTAAGCGTTCTTTCTTTTATGTCTAGACTCTTCTTGATTGTTGCTCCCAGTTCGTGTTATTCGTGTTTGTTACACACATTGGCAACAACGGGAGAATTTCTTGCTTTCATAAATGAACGGAAACTAAGATGCTGGCTATGCGTTACGAAAGCGAAATACGAACCTCGCGAAAACTGTCTTTCAAGGCAAGACTGAGGAGAAAAGACGATTTCAAGATTTCAAAATTTTCATATTTTATATCAAGAAAAAAAAAACAGGGGTACATGAAATTTAACAAAACCAAAGCTTGCAGATGTGGGCGTGTGAAAACAAAGGGCAGACGACCAGCTTCTCTCATTGGCAACATTGCTGAATCCTGTGGCCTGAGAACCCATGAAGTCAGCAGAGCCAGTGAAGACGGGAGCACATGGAGAAGGAAGGATCATGTCGGTGTCATTGTGTTGCGGCAGTGAGCAGCGAGCTCCGTGATACCGACAGGGGAAAGTGTTGACTTTGTTACCAAAACGAAAGAAACCTTTTAATTGTTGTTTGTAAACAATTGTGGGGGAGGGGCGGGGGTACGGGTCTTTTGAGTTTTTCTCTATCAAGGAGGAAATCCATGTTTTAGGTGTTGTCTACAAACAGGTGTTGACTGTCTGTGCATGTACTGTCTGTGGGGAAAAGGCCACACTCCTGTGTGAACGCCTGGTCTGTAGAACTTTGCCATGCCTTCTTTATCTGAGGAGAAGGAAGAAAGTCTCTCCTATCTCTTTCCATTCTTCGTCCTCTCCTTCACCACGCTACTCCCTAAACCAAGAACAGCCATAGACAACCAGCCGCCATGGCGCAGTGGTTAGCGCCTTGGATTTCAACTCGACTGAAAGGTCGCGGGTTCGATTCCCATAAGAGTCATAGGGATTTTTCGGACTCCGGCCGGCTCCTACCCAGAGTGAGTGTGCTGTGGGCTCAGTGGGGAGACTGGGACCACACAGTCGAGCTTCTATCCATTTTACGGTGCGAACTTGAGGTTGTTGCTCAAATTACCTGACCAACACTACTGGTGTCTATATCCCTTGGGCCCGGTTGACGCCGGGATATATTATGATAGTGAGCGTAGAGTACAACCCTGTCAAGTAGTCTCAAAGCAGATGCACTTCCACAGCAGCATCATTACATCATCCTCATCGCCATTGATTATCATGCAATAATATATTTTTAAAAATGTAAAAGCCTCTGATTCGGTAGTCCCCTTGCTCTGGTCTCATGGTGACCTCAGATTCGGTTTACCCATGCACTTCTGTGCCTGTGGTGAGTTTGTGTCAAAGTCTTGGGGTTAGAGATTCGCGGGGGACGGTCGTTGGAGGGACGTTGTGGTGGTTGCCACCTCGGGTGGGTGACTCACTCTGTCTGGATTCGCGACTGATCTAATACTGTCATTAGTAAGGGTGTTTAGTAGGTGGTGTCCTGCGTATGTTAGCTCAGAACTGGCACCACTGAACACCACCAAAGTGACCCAGCAAAGTGCAGGGCCCCTCTGGCTGGTGGCCCCACGGCGGCCTAATACTGATGGGCTCCCTGTGGACTCCCGACCCTGAGAACGAGACATAACGAATCTGGGTAGGGCTGTGGCGGGGGGGGGGGATGAAATGAGCGGCGTGGGAACAGCAGGATGGGAATGTCGCAGAAGATGAGGCAGCAAAAAAAAAAATAAAGAAAGAAAGAAGACTAGCCATAGATTCGCTGTACAGAGCTAGCTACAAACACCCGGTCTCCCAACTTGTGGCGGTCATAATTATGTCAATGCCGGGGTCTCAGTGAGGCTTTCTGGTGGTCCATTTAGTCATGTTGTCCTCCTGTCCATTTCTGTGTTCAAGTCTGCTTCGTTTTGCTCTTGGCTGTGTCCTGCAGCACTGCTGTGAAAGGTTAAAGGTTAAAGGTTCAAGGATGTAGTCGTGTGACTGACTTACCGCTTCAGCTTTCTCTTCCTGGAGACCGGAAGAATGTTTTCCTAGAGGTCAGGGGGTTGTGTGATGATGTTGCGCGATTTTTTTTTGGCATTCGTTTCGAATCATGCTCCAGGAAGATTTCCAAAATTGTTTAAGAATAAGAATTCATCTACTCGTATAGCAAGGCATTTCCGTTGGTTCCATTTTTGGTGCAGGTCTGCTGTGAACTCCGATACTGACAAGAAGATAGAAAGAAGCAGCGCACAGAGCAGTTTCGTTCTTTTCCTCACACCAAGCTTTCTTTCAAAGATAGAGAGTAAAAAATTTTCTTCTCCTACTCCTCTTCTCTACTTCTTTGCATTTTTCTTCTTTGATTCTTCTCCTTTGCATTCTACTTCTTTGCATTCTTGTTCTTTGCAATCTTCTTCTTTACATTCTTCTTCTTCTTCAATCTTCTTCTTTACACATCTTCTTCACAATTCTTCTTCTTTACACACTTCTTCGCATTCTTCTTCGCAGTCTTCGTCTTTGCATTCTTCTTTTTGCATTCTTCTTTTTCTTCTTCTTCTTTGCATTCTTCTTCTTCCTTGCATTCTTCTCCTTGTTTGCATTCTTCTAATTCTTCTCTTCCTTATCCAATCTACTGACAAAGTCTGACACTTATGTTTTAGTTTCAGCCTGGGAGGGATCGCCTAAAAACGAGGTGAGTTACTGAATAGTTTAATTGTTATCGCTCTTTCTGAAAGAATGGATTTGTATATAATATGTTCTCTCCTCTCTCTCTCTCTCTCTCCTCTCTCTCTCTCTCTCTCTCTCTCTCTCTCTCTCTCTCTCTCTCTCTCCGTGAAAAAAAGTATGTATGTACTTACTCTGTTACCTTGAAAATAAAGATTTTCATTCATTCATCATTCTCTCTCTCCCTCTCTCTCTTTCTCTAGCTAGAGGTGTCTGTGGCTCTTGTGTGTGTCTGTCTGTATTGGTTCACCAATATTGTGAGATTTTGTATAATATATGACCATTTTTTCCCACCGATAAGGTAGCTAGCTGTGTGCAAAGCAGTTTTTAAAATGCAATCCGCTCCTACAGGCATGCTATGTCGTTCTCTCTTCAGACAAGCCGAACGGGTTTTAACGTGCGCGTAAGATGTTCTGCGTCCGTTTGCACACGGGCTTCGGTGTGTAGTCTCATCACAAGGACTTTCGGGGGAATGGAGTCGGCAGTGGTGATAACTGTAGGGGAAAGGAGATATCTCCTCAAACAGGTGACTCGGTCGTGGTCGAACCCGGGCCGCCAGTTCACAAATTGAATGTTCTTACCGCTAGGCTCTCCCGCTTCCCAAAACATTCTGAAAAGTCTCATTTTTCAATAGCAGAGTTCAATCAAGTCTTTTGTCTGTCTCTTCTTTTCAGTACAACTGATAATACTGTTATCATCATCACCACTATCACTCTCATCGCCTGTAGTAGTAGTAGTAGTAGTAGTAGTATGTAGTAGTAGTATAGTAGTAGTAGTAGTAGTAGTGTGTATGTAGTAGTAGTGTAGTAGTGTGTGTGGTGTGTGTTGTGCTGCTGTGTGTATTGTGTGTTGCTGTAGTAGTAGTAGTAGTAGTAGTAGTAGTAGTAGTAGTAGTAGTAGTAGTAGTAGTAGTAGTAGTAGTTGTGTAGTAGTAGTTGTTGTATCGTTATTACTACGACAGTGGAAGTAACATGTCCTGGTGACACAGCCAAACATATCCACATGTAAATACCCAAAACCCATTTTTAAAAGTGGCGCTGCTCTTGTGGCGATGCACTGTCCCAGAGAGAGTGAAGCCTGAATTCCACACTGAGAAACTCTTGCTGATAAATTCAAGGTCAGATGTGCACTACAAAATGAGGGGAACGTCATGAACTACAATTTTTAAAAAAAAAGAAGCTTCAAAGGGCTAGATAAAAAAATTGTAAAATGAAAAGTGTAATATAAGCATACTTCACACAATATTGTTCTTTGTCTGTATGTTTACTCAAGGCGATCAGTCTGTCTTCTCGTCGTCCTGTCTGTCTGTCTGTCTGTCTCTGTCTGTCTTTCACACACACACACACACACACACACACACACACACACACACACACACACCACACACACACCACACACACACACACACACACACACACACACACACACACACACACCTTCACACACACTCAAGAGAGAGGAGAGAGAGAGAGAGAGAGAGAGAGAGAGAGAGAGAGAGAGAGAGAGAGAGAGAGAGAGAGAGAGAGAGAGAGAGAGAGAGATTTAATTTTTGATTTTTATTTTAATTTATTCTTTATATATCAAGGATAACAGAATAAGTAATCATGTGCTTTTTTTCATCCGGTCCCCGTGTGTATGCAGTTTTTGTAAATATTGTCATCTGTTCCCACCGGCACACGATGGCCTACTCTTACGAAAAGCGGAACAGGATTTAACGTGTGCGCAAGATGTTCTGCATGCGTTCGCACACGGGGCCTCGGTTTAAAGTCTCATCGAAGGACTTGAGAGAGAGAGAGGAGAGAGAGAGAGAGAGAGAGAGAGAGAGAGAGAGAGAGAGGAGAGAGAGAGAGAGAGAGAGAGAGAGAGAGAGAGAGAGAGAGAGAGAGAGGAGAGAGAGAGAGAGAGAGAGAGAGAGAGAGAGAGGCCAAGCCGTTCTTTACCCAAAGGGAGCTATGGTCGCGCCACAGGCACTTAACAGAATCAACAAACTCCACAGCTCTGTCAAAACTTGGACAGTTTGTGAACACCCTCAGAGACTACTTTTGGAGGTTTCTTATCTAACACCGTGTGTGTTTGTTCCGGAAAGCATGTGTGATTGTTTGGGGGTGTGAGCAAAGGGGTGGTCTGGGGCGTTGTTTCATTCATGGGGTGTAGTATGCTATGGTCGATACCATGGCTGTTCTCTATCCCTGCTTCCACCTAATGTGCACTCGCACACGCGCGCGCACACATAAACACACACGCACACACACGCACGCACGCGCGCGCGTGTGCAACTTACTTATAGATTGATGGTCCAAAAGTAAGGCTACTACCTAGAAATCAAAAGGTCTGGGTTCAGAATGTATGGTGGTTCGAACTCAGTTTGTGCCCAAAACTTTTCCCCAATCCACAAGATCGTGATCGTAAGTGGTGGTCTGGATGTGCAAGTCTTTCGGATGAGACAATATACTGATGTCCCGTATGTAACACGTATTTAGCGCACGTAAGAGAACCCACGGCAACAAGAGAGTTGTGTCCCTGGCAAAGCTTTGTGCAAAAAGCCACTCTGACAGAGAAACAAGAGGCAGACAAGAACCAAAAAAATATTGGGTGGCGCTACTCTTGCGGCGACGCGCTCTCCCCAGGCGAGAGCAGCCGAAATTTCAGGTAGAGAAATCTGCCCTGACTTTAAGTGGTATACAAATCCAGATGATTTTACACACGTACCTAGGGCATGAACAAGGTTCTTACCAGGCAGTAGGGTATAAACAGGGGGGGGGGGGGGGGTGCAAGTTTGCTCTGCACCACTGCTGCATAGTAGTTTCTTGTACAGGAAAACAGTCTCATTGAAAGACTTGCAGGGGAGAAGTGAAGTCAGAACCAACTCTTCTCTCTCTCTCTCTCTCTCCTCTCTCTCTCTCTCTCTCTCTCTCTCTCTCTCTCTCTCTCTCTCTCTCTCTCTCTGCCTCTTGTTTCTCTGTCAGAGTGGCGTTTTGCACAAAGTTTTGCCAGGGACAACTCTCTTGTCGTGGGTTCTCTTACGGGACGGATAGCCTAGTGGTCAGAACATTTGTGCTGGCAATTTGAAGACCCGGGACCGCATGAAAAAAAGCACATGATTGCTTATTCTGTTATCCTCGATATAAAGAAAATAAATATAAACTCTAGTTCCTTCCTCTTTCCCCTTTCCCTCTTTCTTTCTCCTTCTCTCTCTCCCTCTCCCCAATCCTTGGATGAACTTTAAACGAGCCGTGTGCGAACGCCGCAGAACATCTGCGCACACGTTAAATTTTCGTTTATCGTGTGGTCAGACACATTCGGCTGTGCCAAGTGTGACAATGACCCGCTGGAAATTTGACGACCCGGGTTCGAATCTGGTCGAGGAGATTTTCTCCTGGAGTTAACATCAGTGCTGACTCCACTCTCCCCACAAGTCCTTCGATGAGACTTTAAACCGAGGCCCCGTGTGCGAACGCACGCAGAACATCTTGCGCACACGTTAAATTCTGTTCCGCTTTTCGTGAGTAGACCATCGTGTGCCGGTGGAACAGATGACATTACAAAACTGCATACACACGGAACTGGATGTAAAAAAAAAGCACAAAATGCTTATTCCATTATCCTCGATATAAAAGAATAAATCTAATCACTCTCTCCTCTCTCTCTCTCTCCTCTCTCTCTCTCTCTCTCTCTCTCTCTCTCTCTCTCTCTCTCTCTCTCTTCGTGGCGCTATGAGGGCCTTTTTTTAAAACTTTTATTTCGAGGATAGTGGAATAAGCAATTATGTGCTTTTTTACATCCAGTCCCCGTGTGTATGTATAATTGTAAATGTTGTCATTCGCTCCCACAGGCACACAATGGCCTACTCTTACGAAAAGCGGAACGGGTTTTAACATGTACGCAAGATGTTCTGCGTGCGTTCGCACTCGGGACCTTGGTTTATAGTCTCATCCGAAAGACTTTTGGAGGGAGTGGAGTCGGCACTGATGTTAACTCCAGAGGAAAAATCCTCTTGAACGAGATTCGAACCTGGGTGAACAGATCGCAAGCACAACACTCTGACCACCAGGAAAGAACCACAAGGAAACTCCAATGGCCTAACCACTGAATCTACTAAACTGCCTCACTGGAGGAGAGCAGAGCAAACAAGAATTCTGGGAGACTTTTTATTATTTCGCTCCTCTGCAAGAGCTCTGGGGTTCACCAAAGTTGAAAGTTTGTGTAGGCCTACTCCACCCGTTTTTTACCCACCATGAAAGTAGCGGCATTCCAACTGCGGGGAAATCTGGAAGATAAACCCGATAAGATGGACAAAGGGTAGATAATAATAAAATGGGGAAGACGAAAGAAATAAACAACAACAAAAACCGAAATAAACAAACAAATCAGGCAATGCAGTGAGTGTCTTCTAGCTTACCGAAGTTGCCTTGGTAAAACCTCACCCAGAACAAGCACTTAACTGAACAAACATTGCAAGACTATCAAGAATCGTTTATTTTAAGACATCAGAAAGCAAGCTCTCTCTCTCTCTCTCTCTCTCTTCTCTCTCTCTCTCTCTTCTCTCTCTCTCTCTCTCTCTCTGTTTGCCTGCGTGTGTGCGTGCGTGTGTGTATGTGTTTGTGTGTGTGTGTGTGTGTGTGTGTGTGTGTGTGTGTGTGTGTGTGCGTGTGCGCGCGCGCATGTGTGTGTCTATGTGTATGTGTGTGTGCACGTGCGAGCAAGTATGCATGCATGCATTTGTATGTGTTAATCTGCTTGTCTGTCTATCTAGATGCCTGACCGTCTGTCTGTCTGTGTCTGCATCTGTCTGTCTGTCTGTCTGGGTGTGTGTGTAAAGGGGCAACAGTGAGTGGTGTGGACGGCCTGTGTCCATCAATACACACTGTCTGTGTCAGGCCTTTGAAACCCAACTTTTAACGGCTGGACGACAGACATCTCGGTGGCCAAGTGAACTTGGCCTTTTGCAGACCGACCGCCTTGAGTTTTTACGACACAGGTTGCCAAAGCCGCTGAACGTTTGGCCACCTTGCACTAAATGACATCGCACCAAAGACTGTACAATAAATAACAGAGTTCTGGGTGAACCCAAGTTGACAGAGACAGAGACAGACAGAGGGAGAGTGTCTTTAATTCCAAAAAAAAAAATTCCAAAGTTCAACACATTTTTAAGGTACTATTTTAAACACACACACACGCACACACGCGCGCACGCACGCGCGCGCGCACACACACACACACACACACACACACACACACACACACACACACACACACACACACACACTGGTGTGTTCAGACATTATCCCTGAAGTCGGAATGCGGCTACCTTCCTGGTGGACTAAACACAGTCGCAAACGTAAAATCTCACCATCGCTGAACCTCAGAGCTCTAGCTGAGGCACAACCCCCCCCCCCCCCCCCCCCCCCCCCCCCCCCCCGCCCCCACACACACACTTATTTTTAAAACAGTTCAGTTTCCATCTGCAGGCCAGAGAAATAATATGTTTTATGCGGTAACAATCAGTTTCTTGTTTTTTAACACACGACTCAAATTGTGCCATTTCTCCATAGACATTTCGACAACTGACTGTTTTTCTCACACTGGAATAGGCCTAACGTTTGTTGTGATTTTTTATAACGATCTGGTGGCATTCTTGCAGTGACAAATGAACTTTCAAATTTGTAACATCTGATAAACCTCTTTCTTTTTCTTTTTTTAATTTTTTTTTGGGGGGGTTGTTGCTAAAACATCTACTTTTTCATTATATATACCAGAGTGAGATAGAATCCAACAACAACAAAAGTTAGATCTGAGCCCTTTAAAGAGAGGACATGGACAAATATCAGTGACTAGTTTAGATCTAACTTTTATTTGCATAGATCTGATAGAGTCTAGCTTGAATGACTGGTTTTGAATCGACATTAAAAAAAAGTATTTCAAAAGCAACTGTCGGAAAATCAGTTAAGAAATCAGGGAGCCATTCATACTGCTACGAGTTGTGCTGTAAAAACTGATATACTCTCCCCTGGATGAAATTTGTTTTCAGTTTTTAGATCTAGCATAAATTGTATGCAGCACCAACTTTTTGTTCAAGAATGAACTAACTGTTAAAACTTTTAATTAGGTAGAATTATTTTCTTCCAGATGAATGTCTGTAAGAAGACAGTAAAGTAATATTAGTATTCTGTATCAGGTCAATATGGTCGCTGTCAAATTTTGCTCTTTTGATCTCCCAAGCTGGAGTGGGGGATACTTCATCTCTTTTAGCAATACTTGCATTTGATTCAACCCGGCTTTTATTAACGTTTTAGATGTATGTGTACCTAGTGGGGTATTAGAAGATATCGATTTTGCTCTCTTTGGAAAATCTCTGCCAGACTTAAAGTTTACCACTGATTGTAAGTCCTTTGAAACAGTTTATTTTCTCAGGACAAATTGACTCCATGCAACATTTCTGAAAGTCCTGATCCACTGTTATGTTTTTACACACGAGGCATGAACCGGTAGACCTAGAGCCAGTTTGTATGCCCTGCAGTCAATACTTTGAAGATTTCTTGATAGATATTTTAGAGCATTAAAAAAATACTTCTTTGCCATAAGTCAGTTTTGAACATATTATGAAAAAATGCTGAAAGGTGTTATTATATTTTTGCATATGTGGGTGACGGCATAACTGTTGATCATATATTAACATGCCAACTGTTCAGAGTGCATACCTGTTTTTACCTCATCGTTGTCATCCGTTATCTTCAGTGATTCTTTTTTTTTTATGTGGGTTTTTTTTTTTTCAAATCTGCACAGTCCAATTGGTCTCCTATTATAATTATTACGGACTTTGTACACATTCTCTTTCAGTGGAATACATTTTTTCTGTTTATTGTTGTTAGACATATGGGATTGTTTTAACTACTGTCCACTTGTTAGATCTGGTTACAAATAAAGGCGGGGGGGGGGTTGTTGGTTTTGTTTTGGGAGGGTTTTTTGTACTTAAGTATTATTCAAGAGTTGCATATTCTAGCATTCATCGCAAGTCAGTTAGTTGATGTACATTTATTTGTTCATTCGGATGAGACTATAAACCGAGGCCCCGTGTGCAAACGCACGCAGAACATCTTGCGCACACGTTAAAATCCCATTCCGCCTTTCGGAAGAGCAGGCCATTGTGTGCCGGTAGGAGCGGATGACAAAATGATTTTTTTTTTTTTTAAACCAGCATGCACACAGGTGTCGTGTTTAGATACCATCCCTGAGGAAAAATCGGAGAGTTGGAGTCTCCAGGACGACTCGGGGCTGTATATAATCTTTCTTTTTTTTTTAATAATAATAATGGGTAGGCGCTGCACTTGTGGCTATGCGCTCTCCCTGGGGAGAGCAGCCCGAATTTCACGCGGAGAAATCTGCAGTGACATAAAGTGATATAAAAAAAATTTTTAATTATTTATCCACTGATATTCAAAACAGTGCGTATCCACCCCCAAAACCCTGATCCAGACCCCCTCCCCCCCCCCCCCCCTCTCTCTCTCTCTTCTCCTTCTATCCCTACCCACCCTAGATTTTTCCAGTGCCGTCTCCCCCTCCTACGTGCCTGTACCCCACCAGACCACACACACACACACACACACACACACACACACACACACACACACACATACACACACAATCACTCACCCACTCACACAGACGCACGCACACAGACGCACACACACACACGCGCGCGCGCGCGCGCGCACGCACACGCACACAACCCACTCGCACAAGCACACGCTAACACAGACACACAAATGCCCGCGCATGTGTGCGCTCCCACGCACACCTTCCCACCCATCCACCCACAGACAGGCATGCACACACACCACACACACACACACACACACACACACACACACACGCGCGCGCGCGCGGGGCGCGCGCGCACACACACACACACACACACACACACACACACACACACACACACACACACACACACACACACACAAAGATTCCATATTCAAAATTTAATTACTCTCACCCATTTTGGGATATGAAAGATTACAAACAAATTCAAAAGGAGAATAATATAGCCCACTTAACAGCAATACAACCCAAAACATCAATACTAAGAGAAACTGAAAAGCAAGGGATCGTCGCAAAATGAGAAACAAACACTATTAAAAACTCGAGACATTGTTTAAGTCTGTGAATTTCTTCAAAAGACACAATCTACACTTTTGAAAAATAAACACTGAAATTTCAAGAAACACCTGCACATCTTATGAATTTCGAGAGAGACCGAGACACTTTTCGAGATTTAAATTTAAACAATTTACACAAATATAACTGGACATGGGTTGAAGAAAATGTTGAACAAAATTTTGTCGTAAATGTTTAAAGCCACACACACACACACACACACACACACACACACACACACACACACACACGCACGCACGCACGCACGCACGAACGCACGCACACACGCACGCACGCACGCACGCACATACGCGCGTACGCACACACACAAATACACACACACACACATACATACGCGCCCACGCAAACACGCACCAGTACATGTCCAAACAATTAGATTTTTTTTAGTTAAAAGATCATAAAATGTCCACGCACACACACACACACACACACACTTCCTTGAGAGAATCATGGCTAATGCACTGGAACACCATAAAGGATCAGTCAGCATTAGTGGCAGAACGATCACAAACCGCTTCGCAGATGACATTGACGGACTAGCAGGATCAGAACAGGAGTTTGCCAGCCTAACAGAACACCTGAACAAGGCCTCTAAAACATACGGCATGGAAATCAGTGCAGAGAAGACCAAACTGATGACCAATAACGCCAAGGGCATCAGCACTCATATCTGGGTCAATGACCAGAAGCTGGAAACGGTTCAAAGCTTCAAGTACTTGAGAACCATTTTATCAGACAAGGGGTCCAAGCCAGAGGTAGTATGCAGGATTGCATAAACATTAACAACACTGTCAAAACTGAACACCATCTGGAAAGATAAAAATATCTCATTCAACTCAAAGATCAGACTAATGAGCTCCCTTGTCATATCCATATTCCTGTATGCCTGTGAATCGTGGACCCTGACTGCTGATTTGGAGAGAAGAGTACAGGCAGTAGAGATGAGATGCTTTCGAAGACTCCTTGGCATCTCCTACAGACACCACATAAGCAACGAAGGGGAGCGTAACAGAATCCAGCAAACCATTGGTCCCTACAAAAATCCTCTCTCAATTGTAAAGAAGCGTAAACTTAAATGGTACGGGCTTGTCACAAGATCAAGAGGACTTACAAAAACAATACTGCAAGGCACTGTCCAAGGAGAAAGAAAAAGAGGCAGACCAAGGAAGAGATGGGAGGACAACATCCTCAAATGGACAGGCCTAGACCTCGACAACATTTTGAGAGAGGCAGAACAGAGAGAGGAATGGAGGGAAGTGGTTGTCAAGTCTTCAGGGATGCCCCCACGGTCGCCAGACCAAGGGCTAGTTAGCTAGATGTTCAGATTAAACCAGAGCTTGTGTTTAAAGCACAGTTCTCACACCTGCATTTCCTTGAATGCTATAAATGACACAAGAAACAATCTTGACATCGCCAGACAAGGGGAACAAACTCTCCTGACTCATTCCCTTTGCTGGGAACTCCCACTACCTTGTTCTGAAATCAAGCTGAAGCACTTGTCGTGTACGTGGACCTGGCCCATTTTTCCACAGAAAACACATCTCAGTTAGGCGTTCCATGGCTGGATGATGGGGTCCACCCTATCAAAGCGGACATCTGAGATCACCTTTTTGCTAACTTCCAAGATGGGTTGTCTCAGAGGAACAGCAGAAGATGTTTGTCCTGCTGTGAGGAGACAGACCCTGGCTGTAGAGTGTCTGATGGTGAGGAGATCCTTGGGGTCTGTGGCTGAAGCTGATGTGGCTCTGTACAGACACTCAGCTTGGTGGACCCTGACATCAAAACAGACAGCAAACAGGGGCCGCCGCCACTTCTTTGAATGAGGGGATGGAGATCCCGTACTTGTCCCTGTTCTGATCCATCCCATCAACACCCACAGGGTCTGGCTGTGGTGTTGATCAAGAAAGGCTGTGTCATGCCTACTCCCTGTCATTCTGCTCTAGACCAATTCTTTGCTGTTTGGACTGCTTCAACTCCCACTTTGTAGGTGGAGTTGGGAGACAGAGAGAGAAAAACAAAGACGTAGACAGAAAAGGGAGGAAAAGAGAAAGAAAGATAGAAAGAAAGAAAGAAAGAAAGAAGAAAGAAAAGAGAAAGAAAGAAAGAAAGAAAGGACAGACAGACAGACAGACAGACAGACAGACAGACAGACAGACAGACAGACAGAGAGGGGGGGGGGGGCAATTATAAGAACTTGTAATTAGTAAACAGTGCAAGTGAGATACTCATTAATCAATAATTACACAACAGAGCTGCTAGCCTCCAAAGATATGAAATGCTTCTTGCTAGCAGAAAAAAGAGTAATAGATGTGGAACACAAAGTAGTGTCTAATAGCATTCAATACTAAAATAAACCAGATAAAAAGATAGAAAACCTATGGACATCCTTTTGTTAACAAAACAACTTGCCGATTTCGTTTGATGGCTTTCATCTGTAGCCTTGTTTTTTCTGACAGATTACCGCAGAGGATTTAGAGCTACAAGGATATGTTTGCCACCTAGACTGATGCAATAAGTTTTTACCATAATATAGGACCACACAATCATCATCGGAATTGTACTGGTTTTCTCTCCAAAAAGTGTGACCTTGTGGGCGTGGCATAGGCTGATCATTGTTCCAAAGATATAGGCTACTGTCGGTTGGTGACTTCTTGGCACCAAGGAAGGTGGTCATGACTGTCACATCTTGTGAGAAGAAAGTCGTCAGATAGTCCGCCACTACCTCATTCATTGAAAAATCTTTCAGAATTGGCAGTGTTCCGTTAATAGCTTCACATAATGCCTGGCTTGCCGAGTAATTTTCCTCCTGTGCATAAGCAAACAGGCACAGGTTGCCTAAAGCGAGTCGGTGAAAACACTTCACAATGGGACAGTTCTGGTCAAAGATTTCGAAATGGAGGAAGCCCTCTACCCTCTCCATAAGGATTGTTGACAGAAACAGCACTCGGTTCACAAGGCATTGCCTGCCAAAACAAAAAACAGTCCTTGGTTTACAAGGCATTGCCTGCCAAAACAAAACAGTCCTCGGTTTACAAGGTATTGCCTGCCAAAACAAAAAAACAGTCCTCGGTTTACAAGGTATTGCCTGCCAAAACAAAAAACAGTCCTCGGTTTACAAGGTATTGCCTGCCAAAACAAAAAATAGTCCTTGGTTTACAAGGCATTGCCTGCCCAA
Organism: Stramonita haemastoma; assembly: GCA_030674155.1. Lineage (NCBI taxonomy): Eukaryota > Metazoa > Mollusca > Gastropoda > Neogastropoda > Muricidae > Stramonita > Stramonita haemastoma. Next base: position 44,412,797 of record CM060331.1, read on the forward strand.
ACAAACAACAGCACTCGTTTACAAGGTATTGCCTGCCAAAACAAAAAAAACAGTCCTCGGTTTACAAGGCATTGCCTGCCAAAACAAAAAACAGTCCTCGGTTTACAAGGTATTGCCTGCCAAAACAAAAAACAGTCCTCGGTTTACAAGGCATTGCCTGCCCAAACAAACAACAGCACTCGTTTACAAGGCATTGCCTGCCAAAACAAACACAAATTAATGACCTGCCAAAATGGCACAGGGGACAGCATCTGTGGATTATGAACTGGCAGATCGTGGGTTCGAATCGCATATGAGTCATCGGGATTAATTTTTGACCAGCTCCTACTCACTGAGCATACTGTGGGCTCATTGTGAGGACAGTCCATTTCATCCACTTTAGAGATGCGAGTTTGAGAGTGTTGCTCAAATTACCTGATCAACACTGCTGGTGTCTGTATATCTCAGCCCAGTTGACGCTGAGATATATTATGAGAGTAATCTCAAAGCAAATGTACCTCCATAGCAGCATAATTACATCATCCTCATTGTCATTGTTCGTCATGCCAAAATCTGCCTATGCTTCCCTTGTTTTCTTTGCTCTGGCCCAGGCTGACCCCAGATTTCGTTTCTCTCTACACTTCTGACTGTGGCCAGTTTGTGTCAAAGCCTTTGGGGTTGGGGTTCTATGGGTGACTTGGTGGTGGGATGTTGTGGTGTTTGGTACCTCATGTGGGCAACTGGGTCTGTAACTGACCTACTACTGAACAAAAAAAATCGAACTGAATGTCAAAGTCATTCGGATGAGACTATAAACCGAGGTCCCGTGTGCGAACGCACGCAGAACATCTTGCGCACACGTTAAAATCCCGTTCCGCCTTTCGGAAGAGCAGGCCATCGTATGCCGGTAGGAGTGGATGACAAAATTAAAAAACCAGCATGCACACAGGTGTCGTGTTTACACACCATCCCTGAGGGGGGGGGGAAATGGGTAGGCGCTGCACTTGTGGCGACGCGCTCTCCCCGGGGAGAGCAGCCCGAATTTCACGCAGAGAAATCTGCTGTGACATAAAGTGGTATAAAATAAAATAAATTAAATAAAATACTGTTCCTAATGGGGGCCTTAGTAGGTGGTGTCCTGCGTATGTTAGCTCAGAACAGGTACTAATGAATACCATCAAAACGACCCAGCAGCAGTGCAGGGACCCTCTGACTGGGGGTGCCATGGCAACCTGATATTGACAGGCTCCCTGTAGTCTTCCGACCATGGGGACGCTACATAGAGAATCTGGGTATGCTACTTCTTCTTCTCATTGGTTTAACGTCCATTCACTACGATGTGATTCAGACAATGGTACAGCCACATTAAGAATGACTCTGGGTATGGCTGTGGCAAAGAGAGCGAAATGAGAGGCGTGGTAACAGTGGGACAGGCACGCTATAGAAGATGGAGCAGGAAAAAAAAATGATACAAAAAAAACTAAAAGAATAAATGCAAAACAAGCTGTTCATTCTTGCAACAGACAACTGTAATACAATATATTTATACACATACATTATTTTTCACAGATATTTTTCTACATGTGCTGTGCTGGTGACTTGTTGTGTTGTAAGAGAATACCAATATAGACATGGGAAGGTCTCTGTGTCGAAAGGTGAATAAAATTGCTGTCATGTGTGTGCCATTTGCAGTAAAAAGATCCTTATTGCCTGAAAGAAGCTGGGTCTGCCTCTTTGGAAAGGATGGATGACTACAGTCCTTTGAACTGATTAAATGGAAAGTTTTGTTTGCATTTGAATTTACAGGATGATTGTTTTACACACACACACACACACACACACACACACACACACACACACACACACACACACACACACACACACACACGCACACATTGTGTTGTGTTGTGTTGTGCTGTATTGTGTTGTGTTGTGGTGTGTGTGTGTGTGCGTGCGTGCGTGCGTGCGTGCGTGCGTGCGTGCATGCGTGCGTGCGTGCGTGCGTGTGTGTTTATGTATTATGTATATATATATATAAATATTCATATAATTATACATATTATAGATATATATATTATGTGTGTTTGAGTGTGTGTGTGTGAACTGACTGCAGACACATGCCACTGTAGAGGGCCATCGTTGCCCTCCAAGACACCAGGTTCCCAAAACAGGATTTGTGAGGGAGAGAGACTTCTCCTTGTTCTTGTTGAGCAAACAATCACCTGTTATATTCCAAGCCTGACTGGATACTTGCCGGGTACCTGTTTTTGAAAACTTGCGATGTAAAACTTCTTCCAAAGAAACCCAATCCCTCTTGGCCTTTTGGTTATAGCCCTGTAGCTCACCTTTCTTGTGGTGGAAACATTAGAAAAGACTGTAACATCTCTCAGTCTTTCCGTTAGAGAGAAAGATCTTGATCCACTACGATTTACGCACAGTATTTTATCATTCATTTTGAACAAGCTGCACAACCACTTAGAAACCTTTGAGTCTTATGCCAGAATACTGTTTGCTGACTTTAGTAGTTCAGCTTTCAATACAACGCAGCCTCACTAGACAAGAAACCGTAACATTTAAAAACAGACTAAAAAAGTAGCCAGCCATCCGTCTGTTCACTATATGAGAACTCTCACTCTACCTGATGAATAATGTACCGTATGATAGAAGAAACCTCCCGCGCAAACATTCTATACACATTAACCCAGTAAACCATCAACCCAAGCACTGAGTTAACATGACAAGACTCTCACAACCGTCACAACCATCAAAACAACCCATGGGAACCACCTCTGAATCCGAACAGCCTGGCCCCTCACCTGTCACTGGACAGAAAGCGGAAGCCCCCCCTGCAGGCCGAGAAGGCCACTGACCAGACAGACGAAGAGGAAACGCGAACAAAGGCTGGAAGATCCGTTGACAAGCAGGACCTCAAACCCCTGACCCCCTCCAAAGGCAGCTCCTCCTCCTCCTCTCTCCAAGAGCAGCACGGCCAGGCGCCCTACAGCCGACGCTGGAAAGGCCAGCACCTACTCTTCCTCTGGCCAAAGGCTGACTCTCCTCAGGACTACTCAAGACAAGGCCACCTCCTGTTCCAAGGCTACAGCCACTGAGCTGACCATCCCCAACCTTCACTCACCCCAGCAACTTCACAAGAAGTTCACCTGCAAGCAGGAATAGAGAGACGAGGCAGTGGGCGTACAACCCAGCTGGAGTTCACCACAACATTCTGTGAAAATTGTGTATGTGCAGAAGGGACACTGGACATAAACAAACAAGACACACATATATACGCGCGCGCACACACACGCACGCACGCACACACGCGCGCGCGCGTGCGCGCGCACGCACGCGCGCGCGCACGCACGCACGCACGCACGCACACACGCACACACACACACACACACACACACACACACACACACACACACACACACACACGGGATTTTTCCCCTGGAGTTAACATCAGTGCCGACTCCGCTTTCCCCAAAAGTCCGGATGAGACTATAAACCGAGGCCCCGTTTGCGAACGCACGCAGAACATCTTGCGCACACGTTAAATCCTGTTCCGCTTTTCGTAAGAGTGGGCCATTGTGTGCCGGTGGGAACAGATAACAACACTTACAAAACTGCATACACACGGGGAATGGATGTAAAAAAGCGCACGAGTGCTTATTCCATTATCCTCGATATTAAAGAATAGATAGTGCAAAACATGGGTAAGTATGGAGGGTAAGCTGGTGTCCATGCAACAGACCCCCCCCCCCCCCTCCTCTTCTCACGTGGCCGGAATGGTCCATTGAAAAGGCAATCGCCCATACCAATGGTTCCAGTGCCATTGAAAAGGCAATCGCCCATACCAATGGTTCCAGTGCCATTGAAAAGGCAATCGCCCATACCAATGGTTCCAGTGCCGTTGCAGGATCCGCCAGAATGTTGCCATATTGGCTTACAGCCCCGAACTTATTACCATTTTATGTCACAGCAGATTTCTCTGCGTGAAATTCGGGCTGGTCTCCCCGGGGAGAGTGTGTCTCCACAAGTGCAGCGCCACCTTTTTTTCCTGTTTGCAACTGTATTTGTTTCCCTATTAGAGTTGCTTTTTTCTACAGAATTTTGCCAGGGACAACCCTCTTGTTGCCGTGGGTTCTTTTACGTGCGCTAAATAATAATGTGTAACACATAGGACCTCGGTTTATCGTCTCATCCGAAAGACTAGTGCCCAGACCACCACTCATGGTCTAATGGATGGGGGGTAAGTTTGGGGCCCAAACGGGGTTCGAACCACCGCACACTTCGACCCGGACTTTTCGCTTTCTAGACAGGCGCGTTACCTCTAGACCACCGATCCACTGCCCTGGGGACTCCAACTCCCCGAGTTTTCCTCAGGGATGGTGTCTAAACGCGACACCTGTGTGCATGCTGGGCTTTTTTATGTTGTTTTCATCCGCTACTACCGGCTGACAATGACCTGCTCTTTCAAAAGGCGGAACGGGTTTTTAGCATGTGCGCAAGATGTATACATGTATAAAGAAATATTTTGTAAAAAAAAAAAAGAAAGAAGCTGCAAATTACTAGTTGCACCTCTTCCTGTGTGTGCATGCTGTCTACGCTGTATTTCTTCTTTCTAGAGTCCATACACTTTATCGCCCTCTGCTCCTACATAGATCTGGCTTGTCCCTCTTCAACCCACTGTCACTAGTGTCAGTCACACCAGGAGCAGACAAGATCATAGACTAACGTCACAAATGTACGGTGATTCCAAAGCAAGTGATGCACAGAGAGAGATACAAATATGGCAGATACCCAAGCACACGTCCATAAGGGGGGACGGGATAGTTTGGTGGTTAAGGATGCTCACCGTACTTGCGGTTTGGTTTACCTGGGTTCGAATCCAAATGAATATGATTTTCCCCCCTGGACTTCACATCAGTTCCGACTCCATTCTGCCCCAAAGTCTTTCAAATGGGGCTATAAACCGAGGCCCTGTGTGCGAACACACGCAGAACATCTTGTGCACACATTTAAACCCGTAGGCCACAGTGTGTCGGTGGGAATGGATGACATTACAAACTCCATACACAGGGCCACTGGGTTTGTTTGTTTTTAAAAGCACATAAGTGTTTATCCATTATGCTCAAAATAAAGAATGAATAGATATTTTTTTAAATGAATAAAACCAAAAACATCAACTTGTCTAGTTCTTGGCTTACTTGGTGATTCTATTATACGCAAATGATGAACCTCGCTGCACAGAAGCCAGTGCTGCACACTCTGCAAGAGTACTGTCCTCTTCTGCCTTAATTACTTTCCAACCTCCTTTCGCCTTATGATGGGCAATATCTGGCTGCCGGGTCCACAGGATATCAGGAAGCTGGGTCTGTGCAGGAGTCAGGATGACCAGGAAGAGGACCAGCCCCAGATTGGAAATACACTTCATTTTGGTTTTGTGCAATGCAGCTTCAAGTCGTGGCAAGGTCTAGCTATAGGCTACAGTTAAGAGTTATCACTTTGCTGTAAGACAGAATACGTCAGATTGATTATGTCGTCATTATTAGTCTAGACAGATTGATTATTTCGTCATTGTTAGACTACAGTTGTCGGGTTTTGTTTTGGGTTTTTTGTTTTCTTTTTTGTTCTTTTTGTTTTGTTTTGTTTTGTTTGAAGTCGCTTCCATGTTGAGAGAGAGAGCGTGGATATGTATTGTATACAGGCCGTTATACAAACACATGAGGGGTAGTGGTTGATGGTTGGGACAAGTTTTTTTTAATAACACCAAAGAATCATGCAACAATTCTAAACACACCAAATAGTAATGCATCAAGGAAAACAACTTCCCAGACCAAAATGAACGGTATTAATAACACCTTTGGTTATTTGGCGAAATATCGTTTTTCTAACTAGGCCTGCTTGATATCCAGTGTGCTTTCAATTACAACAATAAGCGCACGCGCGCGCGCGCGCGCGCGCACACACACACACACACACACACACACAGATATATATATATATATTCATTCATGCTTATAAATATATATTCATTCATGCTTATAAATTTGTAGGCTTATGCAAATTGATAGCTTCAAGAATAACACATAAAAATAAAAATAAAAAAAACTGTGCAACAACAAGGAAATTAAAAAAATAGAAAAGAAAATTAATGAAAAAGTGTTTTATATATAATTTTATATATATATATATATATTATGTATATGATTAAAAAGTTATATATATAAAAATAACAATAAAAACACGACTGTGTTCAGCTTCATCCCTTTATTTTCACCCAACTTTCGCTTCTGTCCCGAAGCTTCCTCAGGTGAATGGGACATGTAGAGAATAAATAAGAATAAATAGAGCAAGCTGAACACAGTCGTGTTTTATTTTTATTTTATATATATATATATATATAATATATATATATATATATATATATATATATATATATATATTAACGCACGCAGAACATCTTGCGCACACGTTAAAATCCCGTTCCGCCTTTCGGAAGAGCAGGCCATCGTGTGCCGGTAGGAGCGGATGACAAAATTATATTTTTTTTTTTTAAAAACCAGCATGCACACAGGTGTCGTGTTTAGACACCATTCCTAAGGGGGAAAAAATAATGGGTAGGCGCTGCACTTGTGGCGACGCGCTCTCCCCGGGGACAGCAGCCCGAATTTCACGCAGAGAAATCTGCTGACATAAAGTGGTATAAAATAAATTTTATATATATATATATATATATATATATATATATATATATATATATATATATATATATATATATATATCTAGCTGATGCCGGAAAGAACTCAATTCACAGCCAGTTGTACGATGTATACCAGTCGTACAGTCATCATGAATATGAAGCTGTACGCCAACTTCAACAGGACTGGTTTCAAACCACGTCACGGCAACTGGCTGCAAAAAAGAAGAAAAAGCTGGGCAAACTTCTAGATAAGGCTGGTATCAACATCAACCACAACAATGCTGACAACAAGAAAAAGAAAAACCGCAGATTTAAAAGAAAGAAAGCGCACAGCCCTACTAACCACTCCACGGGGAGAAAAACCAAGCAACTGAAAAAAGAAGTCATAAATTTATCGTCTATCATCCTGTCTGACGACCAGGCCCAAGTTCTGTCTCTGGGACCTAAGTTCTGCCCCACACCGCTTTCCTGTGATCAGCTGCAGGTACAAGAAGACGTGGCAGAGGGTTGCAGACGACTGCGTCTAAAGGAGATGTTTTTAAATTCAGAAGATGAAGAAGATGAGCCTCTCCCCTCTCCTCGTTTCTACAAAAAAAACTTTCTACTCACCTCCAAGCGGAAGAGATTTGTCTCTGGATGCGTATTGTAACACCATCCAAACTCTTACCAACAACTTTGTCACCAACAGGAAGATCAGAGACAACCTCTCTACCTCAGAAAGAAGAGCCCTTCACGAATTAAAAGATCTGGTGAAGGAGAGAAAAATACGGATCTCCAGGGCTGACAAAGGAGGCGCTGTTGTTGTGCAAGATGTGGACAGCTACATCAGGGAAGGCCAGCGGCTACTGAACAACCCTGACCACTACGAACAAGTAAAGAAAGACCCCACACCCCAAATTGCCACTGCCACCAACAACATTGTGGACAGACTACAAGCCAAGGAATGCATTGACGCAAATACGCATAGATGGGCTCGACTTGACCCTGGCAACGTCAGACCACATGTGTTCTACCACATTCCCAAAGTCCACAAATCGCTTGTAGACCCTCCTGGACGTCCCATCGTATCTGGAGTCAACGGCCCTACAGAAACGCTGTCGAAACTAGTGGATTCCTGGCTGCAGCCCTACGTCACCTCACTTCCCAGCTACGTGAAGGACTCCACGGATATCTTGAACAGAATCCTTGACTGGAACACCAGACTTGGGCCCTTCACAGACAGTGTCATGCTCGTGACAATTGATGTTGTCAATCTGTATGGTACCATTCCTCATCAGGACATGATGGACGCTATCCGCTATTTCATGGAGTCCCATCCACAGGATAGTGCACCTCCTGTCAGTACCGTACTGGAGATTGTACAGCACATTTTAGACAACAACTACTTCACCTTTGAAGGCCAGGTATACCGGCAGAAGACAGGTACTGCCATGGGTACACCTATGGCACCCACAGTGGCCAACCTGTTCATGGGTCTGCTGGAAAAGTCGCTGCTGGAGGAAAGCCCTGTAGCAGTAGAAGAAGAACTGTGGAGACGCTTTATTGACGACATACTGGTGGTGTGGATGGGGACGGAGGAACAACTGGACAGTTTCAGTGAGTTCATCAACTCATTCCACCCGTCAATAAAGTTCATTGTCCACAGTTCTAAGACAGAAATGCCCTACCTGGACATTCTCCTCAGAATGGAAGGTGGATACATCACCACCCAGCTCTTCTCCAAAGCAACAGATGCCCACAACTACCTTCCATTCCGATCATGCCATCCTCATCATTGCATCAACAACATCCCTGTTGGTCAGTTCTTGCGAGTACGCCGCCTGTGCTCCACAGAGCAAGACTTCGAGCGACACAGCATGGAGATGTGCCAAGCCTTCCAGGATCGTGGCTACCCTGACACCATCATCATGGCTGCTAAAGCAAGGGCAAAATCCACTCCACGCCAGGCTACCCTCCATTACACCAAAAGAAATACCAACAACAGAGTCCCAGTAGTCCTCACACACAACCCACGAAATCCCCCCATCCGAAAATGGTTGCAGGACAATCTCTGTACACTACACTGCAGTGCAAGAATGAGGAAAGCAGTTCCCGAAATTCCGGTAGTGGGGGAAAGAAAATGCAGGAGTCTAGGGAACATGCTCATGCCATCGGTCCTGCCTCCTACAAGCACAACTGGCAGGCGTGGATGTTTCTGCTGCACCAAGAAATGCGCCACCTGCAGGGACCACCTACTAGAGGGCAGTCTCTTCACCAGTTTCACTACTGGTGAGAGATTCACCATCAGAGAGGCCTTTTCCTGTAGCAGCAGCAACATCATCTACCTGCTCAGCTGCAACCTCTGTGGACTCCAGTACGTTGGCGAGACAAAAAACGCCCTGAAAACCAGGCTCTACCTTCACCGCAGTGACATCACCAGGAACACTGGCACGAGAGTGACCCAACACTTCAACCAGACGGGACACTCTCTCAACAACGTGAAGTGCCAGGTGATCGAACGGTGTGAATGGGCAGACGCACGAGGCCAGACTCCGCCGAGAACGTTTCTGGAGACACAAGTTGCAGACTGATGCCCCTAAAGGCCTCAACACACGTGACAGTTGAGCTTCCCATCCTGTTCCTGTCCGTGGCCACTATCTACCACCTGGCAACTTGACTTGAACAATCTATGTGTGTGTGTGTGTGTGTGGTGTGTGTGTGTGTGTGTGGTGTGTGTGTGTGTGTGTGTGTGTGTGTGTGTGTGTGTGTGTGTATGTGTGTGTGTGTGTTTATTTATTTATTTATTTATTTATTTATTTATTTATTCTTGTATATCGAGAACAATGGAATGAGCACTCGTGTGCTTTTTTACATCCGGTCCTCGTGTGTATGTAGCTTTGTAAATCTTGCCATCTGTTCCCACCGACAACAATGGTCTACTCTTGCGAAAAGCGAAACAGGCTTTAACGTGTGCGCAAGATGTTCTGTGTGGGTTCGAACACGGAGCTTGGTTTATAGTCTCATCGTAAGACTTTTGGGGAAAGTGAAGTTAGCGCTGATGTTAACTCCAGGGCAATGTGTGTGTGTGTGTGTGTGTGTGTGTGTGTGTGTGTGTGTGTGTGTTGATGGATGCATGTGTGCATGTGTGCATGCGTACGCGTGTTTGTGTGCTTCCACCTGTGTGTCTGAGTGTATGCATGTGTGTGCATGATTGTGCATATGTGTGTGTGCATGCTATATCAGTGTGTGTGTGTGTGTGTGTGTTTGTGTGTGTGTGTATGTATGTGTGTGTGTGTGTGAACTTGACTTTATGACCATAATTGTTCAATGTAAGCTCTCTCTCTCTCTCTCTCTCTCTCTCTCTCTCTCTCTCTCTCTCTCTCGCTATGTGTGTCTGATGTCTCAGTATGACGTTTAAGTATGTCAAAACAAAAGTTTGTAAAAATATCAAAACAAAGTTTCACAATGACGTTAATCAAAATTGATGTCATACCATCACGTCATCGTAATAAACACCCCCTGAGGAAGGCGAAAGCCGAAATATTGGGGAACCATAATATGCTGGTTGTTTTACTTTCGCTATGTGTTTTATATATATATATATATATATATATATATATATATATATATATATATATATATATATATATATATATCATTATATGTGGTGCACTTTCACAAAATGTATATTTTGTGCCTTTTCATAATTTTTGTTCAATTTTTTTATAAAGTGAGAAAGTTCAGTCATTTAGCTTTCCAACGATGTAGGCCTACTCGTTTTGCTGTAGCTTGACTAAAAGCAAAGTCAAGGTAGTTTGAATTCACAAAGATGTGATGCGGCCTTTTCAATAAATTTGGGTTTGAAATTTCTTGAACAGTGTAGGCTACTTGTGTCTTGATCAGAAGACCTTAGCAAACTGGCTTTTAAGCTTTATAAACTGAATTGAGGTCTGATACTTTGGAATGTGACTTTTAGATGTTTGAAGAAAACAAAACTGCAAAAACATGAAAATCGCTAATAATAGCTGTAGCCGCTTTTTTCGGCCTGTAGGTGAAAACTCTCCCTGCAACTTAATGTGCCTTTTGTGGTAGTGTGTCATATATATGTATATGTGTATATATATATATAACCGACACATACTATCATAAACCATGAGCAAATGTCAATAATCGCCATCAACAATCATATGGAATAGAAACAAACTAAGTCAAGCTGAGTGACCGAGCAAGCACAGGCATCATATCCATCACTCACGATTAGTATGGAGATCCTATAGAGATAGAGATCCACGCTCAAGTCTGAAGCGGATGCGGGACCCAGCCTGTGGGGCGCTCGACATCAGTGCAATAAGCACAATAAGAACATTGTATCTAAACATTGGTGTGTGTGAATGCGTGTGTTTGCGTGTGTGCGAGCGCGCGCGTGTAGAGTGTGAGTGTTTGTGACATTTTTATTTGAAGGTATATAATGTTTGAACAAATATGAAATGTAGTTACTTCGTGTGTTTGATTATGATTTGTATCAATATGCCTGTCAGTATTGTAATTGCCCTTCAGGGATGATTAAAGTGTTTTGACTTGACTTGACTTGACTTGACCACCTCCTCCCTCACGGTAGAAGTCACCACAGTCCGTCAGCCTCAAAGACCATGACGCTGCGCTCTGGAATTTCGGCACAGAGCTTGGTTATTAAGTATAGAGGGCAGGCAAGCCGCTACCCATGCAGGAGGCCTCCCCTCTCCACATCGCTGGAAGGGTCCATTGGAAAGGCTATCACCGATACGAATGGTTCCAGCGCCGCTGCAGGAGCCGCCAGAACGTTGCCGCCATTAATTTAGGCATACAGCCCCTAGGGACTCCAACTTCCCCCGAGTTTTCCTCAGAGATGGTGTCTAGACATGACACCTGTGTGCATGCTGGGTTTTTTTTTATGTTATTGTCATCGGCTTCTACGGGGGGAGAGAGAGAGAGAGAGAGAGAGAGAGAGAGAGAGAGAGAGAGAGAGAGAGAGAGAGAGAGAGAGAGAGAGAGAGAGAGAGAGAGGAGAGGCAAGGCAAGGCAAGGCAAGGCAGGGCAAGGCAAGGCAAGGCAAGGCAAGGCAAGGCAAGGCAAAGTCTTTTATTCGAGGATAATAGATAAGCACTCGTGTGCTTTTTTACGTCCAGTCCCCACCCTTTTCATGGATACATCAAGTTGAAAAGATACTAAACGATAAAACTTTAGCAGTACCAAACATCACACAAGAATAAGGACACAAGAACAAGAACAAGAGAGAGAGAGAGAGAGAGAGAGAGAGAGAGAGAGAGAGAGAGAGAGAGAGAGAGAGAGAGGAGAGAGAGAGAGAGAGAGTTTGTGGGCGTATGTGTGTGTGTGTGTGTGTGTGTGTGTGTGTGTGTGTGTGGTGTGTGTGTGTGTGTGTGTGTGTGTGTGTGTGTGTGTGTGTGTGTGTGTGAAACTTGGTTTTTTTCCGAGCTACTTAAACATATATATATATTTTTTTAATATAATCTTAAATAAAGAAAACCCTCAGAGGCCGATAACCAGTGTAATATAACCTGGATTACATAACTAGTAAAACATAACTAGTAAAAACATAATCTGTATAACATAACTAGTAAAACATAACTAGTAAAACATAATCTGTATAACATAACTAGCAAAACATAACCTGTACAACATAACTAGGATAACATAACTAGTAAAACATAACTAGTAAAACATAACCTGTACAACATAACTAGGATAACATAACAAGTAAAACATAACTAGTAAAACATAACCTGTACAACATAACTAGGATAACATAACTAGTAAAACATAACTAGTAAAACATAACTAGTAAAACATAATATGTATAACATAACAAGTAAAACATAACATTTACAACATAACTAGGATAACATAACTAGTAAAACATAACTAGTAAAACATAACCTGTACAACATAACTAGGATAACATAACTAGTAAAACATAACTAGTAAAACATAACTAGTAAAACATAATCTGTACAACATAACTAGGATAACATAACAAATAAAACATAACTAGTAAAACATAACCTGTATAACATAACTAGGATAACATAACCTGCACACATGTAGTTGTTTTTAGTCGTGGTTTTTTTTACATCCAATGAATCAACAGTTTGATTCAGCAGTTTGATTCATGTGGACTGTACAACAACGAGGGAACCCCCACCACTCCCAGTGATGAGGGAAGAAGTGGAAAAAGCCATCGCAGCCTACCAGCAGGAAAGTCACCTGGAGCAGACAACATTCCAGCAGAGCTCCTCAAGCATGGAGGAGAAGAAGTAGTCACAGCAGTAACTTCGCTCTGTCAGAAGATCTGGGAGACAAAACGATGGCCCAGAGAATGGACCCAATCACTCATCATCCCTCTTCCTAAAAAGGGAAACCTCCGCCAATGTCAGAACTACAGAACAATCAGCCTCATCAGCCACCCTAGCAAAATCATGCTACGAGTCATCCTAAACCCGGCTCAAGAAAGAGGCTGAAGAACACCTAGCTGAAGAGCAAGCAGGATTTAGGGCAGGCAGAAGCACTGTGGAGCAAATATTCAACTGCCATATTCTGATGGAGAAACACCTACATCACCAGAGAGACTTGTTCCACAACTTCATAGACTTTAAGAAGGCCTTTGATAGAGTGTGGCACGGTCTATGGCGGGTCCTGAGAAACTTTGGCACAGAAGAGGGTCTAGTCCAAACCATCCAGGCGCTGTATGCCACATCCAACAGTGCAGTCCTCCTCAACAGCCAGATAGGCGACTACTTCAAGACCACAGTTGGTGTCCGACAAGGTTGCCTGCTATCCCCAATCTTGTTCAACCTCTTCCTGGAAAACATCATGAGAGATACCCTCCACGACTTCCATTCTACCATCTCTTTAGGAGGAAGAACGATAAACAACCTACGCTTTGCCGACGACATCGATCTGATGGGCGGCAGCAACACCGAGCTACAGGATCTCACAAACAGACTAACAGACAGAGCAAGAGCATACGGCATGGAAGTGAGCACTGAAAAGAGCAAAGTCCTGGTCAACAGCACAAATAACATCCACGCTCAAATCTTCATGAATGGAGAACAATTAGAAGAAGTGGACACCTTCAAATACCTTGGTGCCACTGTCACCAAAGATGGCCGCTCTGCAACAGAGATCAAGACCAGACTAGCCATGGCAACATCGGCAATGGCAAAACTCAGCAAGATCTGGAAGAGCAAAGACATCAGTTTCCACACCAAGATGAAAATCTCCAAGTCCCTAATTATATCCATACTGCTCTACGGCTGTGAAAATTGGACTCTGACAGCTGAAACCACCAAGAGAATTCAAGCATTCGAAACAAAATGCTTCAGACGTCTCCTTGGGATCTCGTGGAGGGATCACAAGACCAACGACTTTGTGCGGGGCCAAGTTACACAGCTGGCAGGCCCCCAGGAACCCCTCCTGTCAATACTAAAAAGGAGGAAGATGTCTTGGTTTGGGCATGTCACCCGACACAACACGCTGCCCAAGACGGTTCTGCAGGGAACCTTGGAAGGGGAAAGACGCAGAGGAAGGCAACCCAAGAACTGGATGGACAACATCAAGGAGTGGACCGGGATGGACAGCACAACGCTGATCCACAGGGCAGAGGACCGGTCTGGATGGAGGAGAACAACGTCATCAACATCCTCATGTCTCCTCTACGACCATTCGGTCAGGAGAATGAGGTGAGGGTGAGGTTACATCCAATCCCGGCCTTATCAGGAATGACATTATGATGGAGATTGATTTGATTTGATTTGATTTATTCTTTTATATCGAGGATAATGGAATAAGCACTCTTGTGCTTTTTTACATCCAGTCCCCGTGTGTATGCAGTTTTGTAAATGTCATCTGTTCCCACCGGCACACGATGGCCTACTCTTACGAAAAGCGGAACAGGATTTAACATGTGCGCAAGATGTTCTGCGTGGGTTCGCACACAGGCCTCGGTTTAAAGTCTCATCCCAAGGACTTTTGGGGAGAGTGGAGTCTGCCAGACTTCTTCAGACTTCAGACTTCAGACTTTTACTGTACATTGGCCTTAGACCACAATACAAAAGCAAAATGGGCATAGGGAATGACACATAACAAGAGTTGTAAACATACGACAACCATCCTATGCTGAAAATGAAAGTGTCCCAATGTTTATGAAAACAAGATTATTACATCAGCCATTCCATGTATATCCAACAGTGAAAAGGCTACATCATGATATTCATAGTCAATAGTGTTTTACATATCTATATGTAATTAATCAACACGAGAATCCATTCTTACAAATTTATCTTACTTCTTCTTTGGATTGCATGAAAGACGAAACTCGATAAATTATATCTATCCTTTGGATTTACAGCTTGCAGTAACAGGTGTAAAGGCAGTCTTGTTGAATCTTTGAGAAATTTGTTTCTTAAATCTTCATAAATGGGGCAACTTAGTAAAAAGTGTTCTTCATTCTCAACTTGGTTTTTACAAACATGACAATTTTTAGTCCCAATTACACTACTATAACGGTGTGTATTATTGTTCAGTGGTAAGACATTAAACCGTACTTGTGAAACTGCCACACGAAAACAGTATGTATCCAGTTCCCCAATATATTTTTCTTTTTCAAAAATGACCTTAAAGTTTCTATAACTATCATATCTATCTCAATCCCCTATAGTGCCTGTCCATTCTTGGATAAAACAATCTACAAGTCTCTGTTTAAAGCCACCTAAAAACATTTTTACATCTCCTACTCCTTGGTTTAACCAAACAATATTGTATCCAGTTAAACATAATATTTCCCTAACTTTTGAAACCCAGCATTGCTTACTTTATATATAATACATTATTCCTTGATGTTTTGTTTATCTGTTATGTTAATATGATCAATAAGTGTTTTACTGGTAGATGTTATGCGTGTTGGTGTATCTACAATTTGTGTAAGGTTGTATGTGTCTAATTTGTTTACCCATGAAGGTTGGGGTTTAAGTAAATCTATATTGAAATCACCAAACACTAGAGTTTCTGTGGTATTAAGAAATGCTGAGTCCATCAGTCTAGAAAATCTATCTGTCCAATCTATTATTTCAGATGGATTTCTGTAAATAAATCCTACTCTGATAGGTTTTTTTCATTTTAGTTTCACTTCAATCCATATTGATTCAACCTGATGATTTTCTAGGTTTTGAATTCTTTTATAGTTTACTGCGTCACTGATATATACAAGCATCCCAGTGGACTTGGGGGATACTGGATCTTTTTGTATGAGTTTGTAGCCAGGAATTATAACATCTTTATCCGGTACATTGTTTGAAAGTCTGGATTCAGTGAATCCAAATACATGAAATGGTTTATCAGAATTGTATAGTAGAGTCTGTACATCAGATATTTTGTTTAGAATACTATTTACATTTAAGTGTCCAATGCGTAGTCCATCTTTTCTTGGCCAGTTATTAGATGAGATAACCATGCTGGTAAAATTATGGATGTGATCTACAAACAAAACAAACACAAAAAAAAAAAAAAAAACAACAATAAAACCCTCACAAATGCTAAATTGAAGACAATGGCTTAATTAAACAAAATTACATAAACAGTTAACTACAGTTCAACACTTTGAGTAGTACAGACAATGAATTATAGTATATATGTGTAACAATACAAAGCAAATCAAACCACAATAAAGGAAAAGATAAACGCAATTACAGTAGAGAATTAGAGTATACATGTGTAACTTAATACAAAGTAAATCAAACCACAACGCAAATCAAACCACAATAAAAGGAAACAGGAGAAAGCAACAACCAAATTAGAATGAATAGAAAAGGGAGATTGTCTTTCAATGGTTATTTATAACCACTAAGCACTAACCACTTAGGACTGTCTTTCAATGGTTACTCATATCCACTAGCACTTTCATATTCACAATGAATTCAAGTTCACAATTCAGTGTTTGTGTTGTTTTGTTGATGGTTAAATGCCAAATTCACATAAACCCGTCTTTTGTTTGTTTCCCAATGTCACAGCAACAGTCAACACTGGCCTATTTTGTTGTTGGCCTCTTATTCCAGCTAAATTGTACAACAACAGAGTGATACTTCCAAGAACACTGTCCAGTTTTTTTGTTGTTTTTTTAGAGGAATTCAAAGAGCACAGTCCTTAGAGTTTGTTGATTTTTTTCCTTTCTTCTTTTTTTTATGACAGTCTGTAAAGATTTGGCTTTCTTTTTTTTTTCCTTTTTTTTTTCTTTGGTATCCAGTTGGCCACGGCAACAATATGATATTCACCTTGTCACATACACAGTAAAAACATAAAAATATCACATTCACACACTTGCACATATATGTACAGACACACACACCATGCCCACCCACCCATGCCAATATGGCAGGCTAAAATGTTCCTGTGGGGGGTTTCATATAAGTGGGGTAGAATGGAGGAGGCATGAAGTAAGGCCAGTTTGGAGGGGAAGGATAGAACATAGGGTAGGGAGGGAAGGAGGGTTTGTTACTCTGAGTTTGGTTCACTGGGCTATCAGAGGGGTTCTTCGGAGTGGTGGGGGATGGAGAGTATGGGGATCCACTCCTGTCCATTGGGATGGACCTAAAATATTCAGCTAAGAGCTGGTTATTCAGGTAAGGGTGGAATGGAAAGAAATTGTCTTTGCAGGAAGTGGGAAGGGAGGTGGGATGATGATCCTTTTGGGAAGGTGGGGATGAGGGAGAAGAGCCTGTAGGGGAAATTTTTTATGCCAGTTTGGGGTTTTTTGAAGTTGGAAGAGGAGGAAACTCTTCAGGATACTCCTGATCACTGGCTTGTGAGGGCTGGTGGGGGCAGATAGTAGAGTTTTGGGGGGGGAATGGGTTGATGTTTGTGATTTGTAGGGAGTCTCTGTTTACTCCTAGACATGTCATTAGGAAGATTTTTTGGTAGGGAGGAGTGGGGATGGGGATGAGGGGTTTGGTATAGGGATGTACGATGTTTTGGTAGTACATCAATGCTTCGGTTGTCTCTTACACTACTATTTCTACTTTGGGGTTGAGAAAACAAATTGAGGGGTAATCTAGCTGTGCCTTTCTTTGAAGGATAGAAGGCATCTCTATACAGTGCTAACCGGGGTGCTCCATTTGCTGTCTGAAAAACAGCACCATTGTCAATGCACTCTACTTTGCTTTCTAGGGTGTCACAGGCTGATTGCAAATTCTTGTTGCTTGGACTTATGACAGCATTAAGGGCATGTCTGCCTTTAGCAGGTATTATGGTAGAGGCTCTGATTGTAGCCTTTGGGAATGTACAGAGGCACTGACTGAGCAGCTTCTGCCATGTGTCAGTGCTGATGCCATCCTTTGCCGATGCAGAATGGTGTGAGCAGTCAGTCAATCCGACATGTACAGTGACTTGCTGCATAGTCCAGTTTGGCCTTTGCTGACTAAGCCAGTCTGTCAGCTGGGTAACTGTCAACTCCTGTATACACACTTTTGGGGAGAGACTACGAGGATGGCAAGTACGGGAAAGGTTTACACCCTGGATGGCAGAGTCACCCAGCAAAATTGTTGTAGCACTTTTATTGAGTGCTACATGTTATAGAGGGTGAGCAGGTGGGGGCTGCACATGTTTACCAGTTTTGCAGGGGTGGTGTAACCACTTTCCATTTGTCTGGCTGAGGGGGATTTGGACTTAACACAGGCAGTTTCTGAGATGGGGATATTTGTTGGGTGAGAAGGGAGTTCACTAGATGAGTGGATATGTTTTGAATCAGACCTTTTTGGATGTGATGGGGTAGCTGTTTTTACCTGGGAGGGTTTTGGTACTGATTGCTTTTGGGCAGAGCATTTGAGGTGATTTAGTTGAGTATGGATGGAATCTATTTCTATTTTTACATACTGTTTTGTTTGTTGATTAACAGACCTCAAAGCAGTAATCTCAGCTTTGAGGGCCTGTGTGTCAAGTTCATATTTCTCCATGGGCACGCATTCATCATGATAACAAACTGATTCACTGCTGTTTGTCTGGCATGCAGTACTGGCTATGTTGTAAGGGGGGAAAGCGAAACTTCACACAAGACTCTCTCTCTCTTGCCTTACTGGGGGTGATGGAGTCTGAAGATAGGCCTACACACCAACTTTGTTTTTGTGGTTCTGAGGGGAGGGAGGGAGAGGGGTGGACTGGAGAGTTGAGAACATCTGATTCTTTCACTGGGTCACTGTTACACACACAGGGAGAAGACAGGGGTTTGAGAGAAGGGGAGGGGTGGGGAAAGGAGGGAGAGGGAATGGGAGAGGAGGAGGGAGAGGGGGGGCAGTTGATGGTGTTGGGCTCACATTTTGTGTCATTGCTACTTGTCCCACCCTCACTGAGGAGAAGGTGGACTGGAGAGGGGGAACACTGGTTTCTTCCATTGGGGAGGGTTGTTCATCTGGGTTGTCGGAAGGGGGTGGAGGAGGGGTGACGGGCCTCTTGTTCTCCATGCTGGTGATGGTGGGCGAGAGAAGTGGAAGGTGGGGTGTATTCATAGGCCTAGGCCTAGTACACACCAAGCGGGAGAGTGGTGGTGTTGGGGGTGCTGTATGGGCTGTTGTGAGGGGATGGGGACTGTACCGTTGCTCCACACACTAACAGGTCTCCTGCTTGGGTTTGGTTGTGGTGTGTCAAGAGTGTGTTGTCACACAAAACCACCACACTGCTGTTTGTGTCATCATCAGCGTAGGTTTCGGCTATGGACATGATGCCAGCAGCAGTAGAGGTCTCTGGCTGTTTGATGTCAGTGACTGACAGCTGAACGCCACTGGTGCCACTTGTAGATAATGTGTGGACTATGGCACTCAATCTTGTGAATTCCCTGTCCACCCATGGCTTACAGCTTTTTCCCTGAATCAGTATTTTACTCGTGGTATAGTAAACATGTATTTTTAACAGTTTGTTTGTTTTTCTTTTCAGCTCTAGGGTAGACTGGTAGAGGGTTGGTGGAACAGGGGTTATGTAGTCTACTACGCACAGTTCATTCAAACGCCTATGTTGGGGACCATAGTCTGTCCATGTAGTTGTCAGGTACTTGGGGGCATATTCTCCTACATATCTCAGGTATAGTGTGTACCTCCAGTGTGGCAAGTAGTAGGGATCACAGACAAACATTTTTTTGTATGGGATCCAGGGTATGATGTATTTCTTCTACATTGTCACTGGTTTGGAAGGTAAAAATATTGTCCTGGGCCTTGGATCTTGTTGTAGGACCCATTGTAAACTACTATATATTTAATTGCCGTAAGCCATCTGGGATGTTAAAAGGGCGGTAATGTTCCCATCATGATTATAATAACAAATTGATGTAGTTTACAGTCCCATTCTGCCCTGGCCGCTGATCGGCAAGGCAGAACAGGTTTTTCCCACACAGCACACACAGTAAAATTTTGATAGGTTAATCTAGCTGAGGTGTAGGGCTACACAGGAATCAGTAAGCTGTAGCCTAGCCTAGCCTAGGCCTAGGCCTAGGCCTAAGGAGGGGTAGGCTAGACTAGGGCTGGCCCACACACATTTTCACATCGCAGAACACAACCAACGTGGTGGGTCACAAAGCGTGATTGGTGACGTCACAAAGCGTGGCTGGTCACTAAGTGGGTCAAGTAGGGCTGGCCCACCACTGGTCATGTCACACGGCGGCATCTTTGTCTTCCCGGTCTTCTTTCACACACACATTTTTTTTTTTCACTGATGGTCACTCACTGCATAATCTGTCACAATGTTTATACTGGAATCCTCCACTGACGTTACTGCATCATTGGGAAGAAGCACAACACTCACTTCATTATGGAAATGGTTGTAAATATAACATTTTGTAGAGCTCTTTCAGCATACGTCCGACGTCCGATTGATAGATTGAGACAGACAGACAGACAGACAGACACAGACAGACACAGACAGACAGACAGACAGACACAGAGAGAGAGAGAGAGAGAGAGAGAGAGAGAGAGAGAGAAGAGAGAGAGAGAGAGAGAGAGAGAGAGAGAGAGAGAGAGAAGAGAGAGAGAGAGAGAGAGAAAACAACTAAACACAACCAAACAAAGTACACAGACACATTGATAGCAAAACACTTCAACCAGCAACACCATAATTTAAACCTCTAAAACATAAACCCTTTAAAAGTAGGCTTATACACAGACAGAACTGACAAAACATGATAGTAGGGGGGCTGTTCTGGGCGAGAAAACGAAAAAACATTCCTTGTTTCGTCTCAATATCCTAGTTTTTGTCGTGTATTTTTTTTTTTTTTTTTTTTTTGCCTTGTTATTGTTTTTGTTTTTGTTTTTTCTGTTTGTTTTTGTTTTTTGTTTGTTGTTGGTTGGGTTTTGTGTGTTGTTGTTGTTTTTTAGGGGGAGGTTAACAGCTCAAGACATTGTTTAACATATAGGTAAATGAAAACACAACACAAAATAATGGCGATAAAAAATATATCTATTCAATAAAGACTCAAGTTTATCTAATTGGTATTTTTGTTGCCATTATTTTGGGTTGTGTTTTTATCTGTATTGATAAAGGTAATTTCCAGTTTCTTTTGGACGGGACTCAAGGAAACCTCATTTGATGATCATATCCAACTTTCTCGCGACCACCTGGTATTGCTCTATGTCCTCATTCCGAAAAAACATGTACATCGTGAATTTTTTCATACTTTAAAAAAATGTGTGAAAATCAACACACACAAAATCCGACTGGAACTCTTTAGGCCTGCAAGATACTATCTGCCCCGCATGCAAGTACCGGAGTATAACCTATATGACGTAGCAGCTAGTGGAGGAGTGTAGCCTGCAGAACACTACTTGTGGAGTGCGGCCATTTGGACACAACAAAATTCAAAATGGCGTCAAGTGAGAACTCGGAGAACATGGCGACAAACAATACAGCGGTTACCAACGCGCAGAATGTCGGAGGATCCACCCAACAGCAGGACAAGTCACCTGGAGCACCTCTCAGTGATTTTGTGTTGCAGCTTGAAGATTATTCGTCAACGGTAGGCCGAAACTTTTCGCTTTTATAAAAAAAACTAAACCCAAACCCTCTCTCTCTCTCTCTCTCTCTCCTCTCTCTCTCTCTCTCGTTTAAATCCCCCACTTCCTTTCTCCCTTCCGCTATCTTACAATAGAACTGACCAAAATTGTCTGAGAAATACATTATGTAAAGATTTTTTTTATCATTAGTTTTTGGAGATATTGGGTTTTTTTTCTTTCTTCTCATTCAACTACAGGTACTGGAGCTCCAAGTCCAGGCAGCAGTGGGGCTGTGTGTGGACAACAGAACGTTGTCCAGTGTCAGGGTGGCCGCATTCCAAATTCCGAATAATAATATATATATATATATATATATATATATATATATATATAATATATTGTAATGCTTGATTTTGATTTCATTGTGGTTTTTTTGTTTGGGTCTGCTTGTTTTGTTTTTAAATAAAATGAAATCTGTGTGTGTGTCTGTGTGTGTGTGTGGGGGGGGGGGGGGGGGGGGTGGATGGGTGTGGAATGGTATGGGGGGGGGGAGTGTGTCACTGTGTGTGTGTGCGCGCAGCGAGCATGCATGTATACGTGTGGGTGCGAATGTGTGTGTACAATGCATATGATATATATATAATATATTAATAATAATAGTGATCATGATTCATGTCTTTTCTAGTCAATGGTTTTAATAACATTGTATCCAAACATTGGTGTGTGTGTATGTGTTCGTTTGCGTGTGTGTGAGTGCGCGCACGTATGAGTGTGAGTGTTTATGACATTTTTATTTGAAGTTATCATATAATGTCTGAACAAATATGAAAGGTAGCTATTTTGTGTATTTGATTATGATTCATATCAATATGCCTGTCAGTATTGTAATTGCAATTGCCCTTCAGGGATCATTATTTAAAGTGTTTTTGACTTGACTCTGTTCTTTTTTTTTATTTCAAGGTTAATCATTATTGATTAATCAATTTAATGGAATTTAAGCACTCATGTGCAATTAAATTTTTACATCCAATCCCCGTGTGTATGTAGTTAATTGTAAATATTGTCATCCCTTCCCACAGGTGCACAATGGCCTACTCGTCCAAAAAGCTGAACAGGTTTTAACATGTGCACAAGATGGTTGCACACAGGACTTCAGTTTAACTTTATAAAAATGATACTAGTTAGTTGAAAATAAGTTATGTAGTATAAATAGGAGGTACTTCTCATCCGAAGGACTTTTGGGCAGAGTGGAGCACTGATGTTAACAACTTTACTCCAGAGTCTCTCTGAGTCTGAGTGACTCAATAAGTTAGTGAGTGAGTGACTCTTCTCTCTCTCTCTCTCTCTCTCTCTCTCTCCTCTCTCTCTCTCTCTCTCCTCTCTCTCTCTCTTCTCTCTCTCTCTCTCTCTCTCTCTCTCTCTCTCTCTCTCTCTCTCTCTCTCTCTTCTCTCTGCTCCTCTCTCTCTCTCTCTCTCTCCTCTCTCTCTCTCTGCTCTCTCTCTTCTTCTCTCCTCTCTCTCTCCTTCTCTCTCTCTCTCTCTCTCCTTCTCTTCTCTCTCTCTCTCTCTCTCTCTTTTTTTTTTTTTTTGGGGGGGGGGGGAGGGGGTCATAGTCCCTAAAATCAGGGCAAGGGCTGGAGGAAAAGTATGTGAAACTGAAAGCTTATCTGTCACCCTTGAAAAATAAAGATTGAAATTCTTTCATGAATCTCTCTCTCTCTCTCTCTCTCTCTCTCTCTCTCTCTCTCTCTCTCTCTCTCTCTCTCTCTCTCTCTCTCTCTCTCTCTCTCTCTCTCTCTCTCTCTCTCTGTCCAGGGGACAGGAAAGCCTAGTGCCGTAGTGGTCAGAACATTGTACTCGCAATTTGACGACCCAGGTTCGATTCCCGTTTTCCCCTGGAGTTAACATCAGTGCTGACTCCACTCTCCCCAAAACTCCTTCGGATGAGACTATAAGCCAAGGCCCCGTGTGCAAACCCATACAGAACATCTTGCGCACACATTAAATTCCATTCCTCTTTTTGTAAGAATAGGCCATTGTGTGCCGTGGGAACAGATGACAAGATTTACAAAACTGCATACACACGGGGCCATTGGATGTAAAAAAGCACATGAGTGCTTATTCCATTTATCCCAGATATTAAAAAAACATAAATCTCTCTCTCTCTCTCTCTCTCTCTCTCTCCTCTCCTCTCTCTCTCTCTCTCTCTCTCTCTCTCTCTCTCTCTCTCTCTCTCTCTCTAACACACACTTTTGACATGCAAACAGCAAAGATAAGTTCACTGAATGCAGTGAATCTCTGCTTTTGATGATATCATAGATATCATATCTATATAATATAGAGATTAAGAAGATTCTTAATCTTAGAATAATTATAATGGCTGACATACTTGAAAATCATGAGGGATCAGTCAGCATTGGAGGTAGGACAATTACAAATTTATGTTTTGCTGATAACATTGATGGCATGGCTGGAGAATCTTGAGCAAGAGCTAGTCAACTTGGTAAATCACCTTGATAGTCTCTTCAGCATATCAATGGCATGCACTGAGTGATGCAGATCAGTGCAGAAAAAGAACCCTCAGCTGATGACAAATACTGAAATAGTGAATACTATAGTATAGTGCTAGTGGCGTCAGCACTGACAATGTGACATAATATATAATTTATAAAATGACAGATGGCAAGAAAATGGAGACCATCCAAGCTTTAGATATATTTTAGAGCTGTAGTCTGTAGAATGTAGACTGTAGTTATCGAATTAAGGGTCAAAACCGGAAATTTTCTCCAGGATAGCCCAGACCACAGCTGCAATGACCGAACTGAAAGTCCTCTGGAATGACAAGAATACATCACCATCAGCTTCAACAAGTTCAAGATCAGACTATTGTGTTCCCTGACCATGACCCTATTTAAGTATTTTTGTTTGCTTGTGAAACATTGATATCAACAGCTGACATTAAAAGGATCACATCACTAATATTACTATTTGTAATAAAACCAGAATTTAAAATGCTGTTGGACCATATAAAGTCATTAAAGAGCCCTCAATTTTGGGGAAAATACTCAAACTTAAGTGGAACGGGCACGTCACATGAACATCTGGACTGGCCAAGACTGTCAGGACTACATCAAAATCATAACTTAGCAGTGAGTAAGTTAACTCATTATATGAATTGCACTTTTGAAATCACTGTGTGCAGATTCCTGATTTAGTCACTGCATACTATCTGAGGAGATCGGGCTTTGAAACATCAGACCCCAGAATGTAAGTACTTTTTTTCTTCCCCCCCCCCTCTCTCTCTCTCTGTCTCTGTCTCTCTGTCTCTGTCTCTGTCTCTGTCTCTCTCTCTCTCTCTCTCTCTCTCTCTCTCTCTCTCGTCTCTCTCTCTCTCTCTCTCTCTCTCTCTCTCTCGGAGTTGGTCACGAGACGCGAAGCGGACAGGGCGTACATTTTCTGTGAGCTACAGTAAAACTTGTAATTCATACAAAAATGCCAGTTACTGGACTTCCAGCAGCTGTGGAGAGGACCTTAGGCGCCCTGCTGACTGACAATGCAGTCTCCAGCTGGAAAGTGGCAGGAGAAAGGGACAGCGTGGTTTTTGTCTTGCGACTTAAACCAGTGGACACAGCAGTGTCAACCAACATGGCGGATCCAACAGTGAATCGCAGCACACAAGTACAATACTATAGGAAAAAATCCTACTCCCAAACCCGCAGGGATCTGGAACGCTCTCGAAAGCATAAAGAGAAGCAGGCAAGGGTTGTGTGTGAAAATGACTGTGTCTTCAGTGCCTCGAGTCCACCTGACAGTAGTGTAGAACAGCAGAATGCAGCATGCGCAGATACCCATGGAGTAGACCTACCAACAGCACACACACAGGACATCAACACAAAAACATCAGTTAAGTTGCTATCATCGGTTGATTTAGAACCTCCCTGTATGTCTGATTGTAGTGACTGTGCTGATATGTGTGTTTTGCAGCCTGAGGTGAACGATGATAATATTGTTGGTGCATTCAACAAAGGAAATGTCAAACAGTACGTGGCTACTCTAACTGATAGATTCGTACAGAAAAGGCTGAGAGACAGACAAAGAAATACACACTTTAGAAAATCTGTGCTACATCATTCAGACGGTGAAGATATTGTGACGTGTGAGTCAGACGACATTGTGATCCAGTACGCATGCCAACCAGACACTGAGCCAGTATGTGTGTACTGGTTTGTCAAACAGCAAGAGAAAAACATGTTAAAAGAGGAACGCGTCAAACTCGCCAGTTTGCGGAATGGGAAGCGAATCCAGAACACACTACACACGGAGACCCTATTGCGTGCTTCAAGGGACTTGGCGACACTTAGAGAACTATTACAACGCTTTCTAGGCTAGCCTAGGCCGAAGGGCATGTGACAAAGACTGGACGAAAGAAAGGCTCGGAATGCCGTAACATATCCGGACTGTAAAGAGTGTCGTGTCTCGATGTACATCACAAATCAATGCTGTGGTTTCCATGGCATGGAATGGTGTTGTGTGTCAGCTTAAAGCAATTATCGTTATTCGGCAACCCCCTTCATGTATGGGCCAGTGGCCTTTTTTCATGAATAAACCTTTCGAGTTCGAGTTCGAGTTCGAGTTCGAGTTCTCTCTCTCTCTCTCTCTCTCTCTCTCTCTCTCTCTCTCTCTCTCTCTCTCTCTCTCTCTCTCTCTCCTCTCTTCCTCTCTCTCTCTCTCTCTGTCTCTCTCTCTTCTCTCTCTCTCTCTGTCTCTCTCTCTGTCTCTCTCTCTCTCTGTCTCTCTTGTCTGTCTCTCTCTCTCTCTCTCTCTCTCTCTCTCTTCTCTCTCTTCTCCTCTCCTCTCTCTCTCTCTCTCTCTCTCTCTCTCTCTCTCTCTTTTTGACAAAATCTCCATTTTGACGTGCATTTATATGATGTTACAACGATTATTTATGTTATTATTCTTTTTTGTTTTTGCTTTCATAAATTTGCAGTTGATTTGTTTCCATTGCTATGATTTTCTTTGATTGAGGGCTGGATGTAAAAAAGCCATTGTGTGTGCTTATTCTTATCCCTTAATAAAAGTGTTTCAAAGTGTTTCTCTCTCTCTCAGTCTCTGTCTCTGTCTCTCTCTGTCTCTCTCTCCGTCTGTCTGTCTCTCTCTCTCTCTTTCTCTCTCTCTCTCTTTCTCTGTCTCTCTCTCTCTCATACACATGGGGACCGGATGAAAAAAAAACACATGTTGCTTATTCTGTTATCCTCGATATAAAAGAATAAATAATAAAAATAATAATAATAATCTCTCTCTCTCTCTGAGCTCTCTCTCTCTCTCTCTCTCTCTCTCTCTCTCTCTCTCTCTCTCTCTCTCTCTCTCTCTCTCTCTCTCTCTCTCCTCTCTCTTCTCTCTCTCTCTCTCTCTCTCTTCAGCAACACTCCATCAACCCCTTTGTTTTATCTTTGCTTTTGGCTTTTCTTCCTTTGGATGAGACTATAAACTGAGGTCCTGTGTGCGAACGCACGCAGAACATCTTGCGCACACGTTAAATCCTGTTCAGCTTTTTGTAAGAACAGGCCATTGTGTGCCAGTGGGAACAGATGACGAGATTCACAAAACGGCATACACACGGGTACTGGATGTAAAAAAGCACATGAGTGCTTATTTCATTATCCTCGATATAAAAGAATAAATACAAATAAAATAAAATAAAATAAAAAATTTTAAATATCTCTTTTCCACTATCAGGTAGGGTGCATAGTAATTAGTTCCTGGTCTTCTCCCGTGCTTGTAATTTTGCAGGAGGTCTGCTCGTTGGCGTCAGCCAACACTTTAGACTTCAGAGCAGCTCATTTCATTATATGAGTTGCATGCTATATGTTTATGTTTCCATAACCCATCAAACACTGGCATGAATTACAGTATCTTCAACATGCGTGATCTTCACATGTGTACATATCATACACTCCAGTAATTAATTTAAAAGGCACTGGCAGGTGTGCTCTTGAAGTTGACCTGGGATATTGTAAACTTCCTCACCCTTAAATTCACCAGACCCTGACACCACTGACATTTGAACCCGTGATTTCATAGACCCACAGGATTGAAGTCAGTCTGAACCACTTAACTATAGTGCCCATCATTTATTTCAGTTCTGTTTTTAAAATCAATTCGTATTGATTTGGTGTCATTATCAGTTACTTAAAAGGTTGGTTTCATTAACTTTAAGTAGGCAAAACGGATTCAGAAATACTGGAGTGAATGCTACCAGTTTTTTGCTGACTAGTGTCAGTACTAGTGGTGCATTGAATACCTGTAGACCCCTTCAGTCCCATTAGCGGTTTTTTTTTGTTTTGTTTTTTCACTATATAATATTTACTTTTGTGAGTCACCTACATACATGTGCACTCACCAGACATATATACATGTACATGTATACATGTCCAAATGCAAACATACTTGTGAACACACTCATGAGCGCTCAAGTGAACTCATGCATGCTTTTTCACACTCACATACGCATTCGTTGAGTGTATTTATAAATGCCTGTAAATTGGTTGAATGTGCTGTGGTGTTGCATCAGGAATTGCAGGCAGCTTAACTTTACCAAGGACATACAATGACACATGTTCATGTTTCTTTCAGGTTGGATTGCCAAAGTTTTCTAAAGTCTGAAAGCTTTCTCTTTTATTTCCAGAGAGCTGCTTTACAGATCATTCCTGTCATGCCTTCAATTTAGTTTAGTTATCTGTGATTACAAAGGTATTGAGTTGACAGTTTCAGAGTTCAGTTTATCTCTTATTCAGTTATCTAACTTATTTTTCAGACAGGTTGTGATACTGAAATATAAAGATTAAAACCTTGCACTTTATTTCAGAATACGGCTGATATCCATTGCTTCCCAGAAGTTTATCTCTGACATCGCCAATGACGCATTGCAACACAACAAAATGAAGGCCTCGGGACAGAGCTCAAAGAAGCAAGGAAAGGTACGCAGTGCGTGTGTCTGTCTATCAGTGTGTAGGTGGAGAAGGTTGGATCGGATATGAGAATGAATATGTCATTATGTGTGTTTCTGTGTATGCTTATAAGTGCTTGTGTGACTGCAAACCATTTTCATTTTTGTGTGGTTCTGTGATTGAAATCTGTTTTTGAAAATCAAATTTGAAAAAGATAGCCAAGTTTACTTTGCCTGGAAATTTATTTTAATCTAGAAGAGTGTGTGTATTATATGTGTGTGTGTGTGTGTGTGTCTGTGTGTATACTCTCTGTATACTCTGTGTGTGTGTGTGTGTGTGTGTGTGTGTGTGTGTGTGTGTGTGTGTGTGTGTGTGTGTGTGTGTGTACTCTCAGTCTGTGTGTTTTTATATTTTATATATTTTGAAATATTTTATTCTTTAATATGGAGGATAATGGAATAAGCATTGTGTGCTTTTTTACATCAAGTCCCCATGTGTATGCAGTTTTGTAAATCTTGTCATCTGTGCCCACCGGCACACAATGGCCTACTCTTACAAAAAGCGGAACAGGATTTAACATGTGTGCAAGATGTTCTGCATGCGTTCGCACACGGGGCCTCAGTTTATAGTCTCATCCAAAGGACTTTTGGGGGAGTGGAGTCAGCACTGATGTTAACTGCAGGAGTGTGTGTGTGTGTGTGTGTGTGTGTGTGTGTGTGTGTGCGTGGCGTGCGTGCGTGCGTGCGTGCGTGCGTGCGTGCGTGCGTGCGTGCGTGCGTGCGTGAGAGAGAGAGAGAGAGAGAGAGAGTGAGAGAGAGAAAGAGAGAGAGCATTCATATTTAACATTTTTTAGTCTTCTTTCATCAACAGTTGCTTAGTTTCACTAGAATCAGGTTTCTATCCATGTACAGCATAGTGTTCATTGATTGAATTAGTTTGGTGGTGTGAGCTGTACAAAGCTGTGTGTTTGTCTGTGACTGTGTTGCAGGACAAGAAATTCACCCTGACCATGGAAGACCTGACACCAGCCATGTCTGAGTATGGCATCACAGTGAAGAAACCATGTTACTACATTTGATTGTGTTTACTTTGGGTGATCAGAGACCAGTCTTCATCGTCGTCACCTTTGCTCTTTCTTGGAGTCGGGGGAGTTGTGTCATCATGTGTCAGCATCTTATCACAAGTTCTTGAAGTCAGGGAGTGAGACACGCCGTTTTGGTTTATAAGCAGACTTAGTCTCCTCTTTTTTTTTTCTCTGATCATGGACATTTCTGTAAGGTGCTTTTTGTGTGTCTGTCTGTCTGCTGATGTGTGATGTGGGTTTTTGAGCCAGAGAAGGTTTATTTTGTATTTCTGTGTCAATGACTGAATGAGCTTCAATAAAAAAAATAATAAAAAAAAATAAAAAAAGGGAAAGTGTGTGTGGTTGTGCGTGTGAGCACAGGTGTGTGTGTGTAGTTGTGTGTGCATGTGTGTGTGTGTGTGTGTGTGTGCATTTTATGTGTAGTGCATGCATTCTAAGTGTAAGTGTGGAAGTTCTGTATGAGAGATCTATATTGCATGTATGTGCAGTGTTGATTCTAGGCTAAGGCATTGTAGGATTCCTGCATTTTCTGCCTCCTGGGTGCAAAACGATTCATGCAGTGTGCCCCTTCAGGCAAAAAAAAACAAACCCAAAACCACCAGAGCCCTCATCTCTGAATGACAGGTGCTGTTTGCCATCACAACTGCTGTGTGTATGTATAGCCTGAATGAAAGTAAAATCAAGGGCCATCTTCTGCCAATATTTCTGATTGGCTGAGTGCTTCATTTTTAACCAACCATTGTTTCCCTTTAAACAAGATGACAAGCAATGTGAAAGTCCAGAGGTGCCATTCAGAAAATATGAGCAAAAGAGGATAATATCAGTGACAGAATCAGAGGGCCAGAGTTTAAATCTGGCAATTATAAAAGGTTTTCACTGTGTCACCTGGTCAATACTAAGTACTTCGCTTTGTGCACTGGCCGATGGGATGTAATTGCTCTCTGGCTTTAGTACATCCCCAATCATTTCTATTTTGAAATAGGAAAGAGATAGCAGATGTCTATCTTGGAACAAAATTTCCCCTTTCTCTTTAATACAGGTATGAAAGTTGGCTGGGGAAGGGGGGGACAATGCCTCCTTTTTTTCATTCCATGGGGCTGTCGGGGCCCCCCTTTTTGTTGGAAGTCCTAGAATCAGCACTGTTTGTATGTGTGAAAATGATTACCTTTTAATGATATATATAGTGAAAATGAGCTCCAAGGTTCAGCAATGAGGATATTTTGTGTATGTTGCTGTTTTTTGCCTCTTGATTACAGTGTTTGTATAATCCTAAAAGGCCCCAATTTTTTAAGAGCCCATTTAGGGCCCCTGAAAAGCCCTAAAAATGATACATACATCCCAGGAGGCCCTAAAAAGCCCTAAAAATGGGAATTATGAGTGAGAATTTCTGTTGAAATGTAGACTTTAAAAAATATTCAAAATAAAACTTAATGAAAAACAAAAGCAAGAAGGGTATTCAAAGATCATGATTTCGCGGATACAGTGTCTGTCATGTGCTATTCGCATCACACCATCTATTCTGCCAAGGGAGGTAATTTGCCTCCATTGGAATCCCATGATCGCTTTTTATGATTGAGCAAAATTTGAAAGATGCACTGTGGGTTTTTTGTTTATTATTACCAGTTTTAGTACCTGATCTTGTAATAATCATCTGCATCTTTGATAAGGCAAGGATATTTTGTTCATACCAGATGAAGTTTGAGGGATAGTGTCGTTAAGTTCACCTTGCTAGTTGTTTATGAAAAACATCTGAAAATCAGAGACACTTATTTCAGTTTTCACTATATTGGTATTTCATGACATGGAGACTTTCATCACACCATGACTTGAAGTTTTACTGTGTGAGGATTTTAATTCATGGTGTTATCAATGGTTGAACTCAGACATTCTTCTCTAGAAGTTGAATTTGTGTCAATATCCATCATGCAGTTTTACTCAAGGAGACTGAGTTTGAGGTTAGTTTATCAAAGTAAATGTGTACGCAGTTTGATATAGTTTTGATACCCTGGGGCTTGGCCCTAAATTTAGATTTGAAGGCCCTAAAAAGCCCTAAAAATGCCCCAATTTTCCCCCACCAAGTCTGTATGAACCTTGGATTATGCCTTGGATTATGTAAAAGGGAAAACAATAAAACATTGACATACAAGTATGTTACTTTGTGGTATTCAATGTGAATATGATTATTTGGCTGGCTGTATAGCACAAGAATTAAATTCTCAGATGAAGAATGACAGCAAACTGGTTTGCATTATGATATATACATGTAAAATTTTGTTTACAATTATGGTAAACAATATCAGCATGAGAAACAATGAATCTGTGCCCCCTGGGAGACATGGCCAACAAGAAAGTTATGCAAAATTCTGACAGACTCAGTTTGCCCTAGTTAAGCCCTGCGCATACCAGGGGATAACCAACACCCTCCCTCGTAGCCTACCCCCTCCACCTCCTTCCCCTGTAACTTCCCCCTCTTCTACCCCCCAACCTTCCCCTTCCCCTTAAACTATCCCTCTCTCTTTAAGTTGAAGTGAATGTTTTTCTACTTACTAAAACTAAATAAGGTGGCAGTCCTGATATGGCCTTTGTGGTCAGTGGGGCAGTAAATAACATGGAGTGTAAAAAAAAAAATTTGTCTTCTTCTTTTTCTTCATCATCACCATCATCATTGAATGCTCAGACAGCAACTGTTGTTTGTTTGTCATATGACAGGGTTCGTACGGTCCTAAGTCTTGAAAGTCCTTGAATTTGTGGACCTCCCTTTTCAAGGCCTTGAAAGTTCTTGAAAATCAGGCATATGCCTCCAGGTGCTTGAAAAGTCCGTGAATTTTACTGTTACCAAAGAAAAAAAAAGGACTGTACTCTTCAACCTCTTCCTCGAAAACATCATGACAGAGACACTGCAAAACCACCACACTTCCATCTCCATTGGTGGAAGACCCCTTTGCAACCTCAGATTTGCAGATGACATTGACCCCATGGGCAGCAGCAAACAAGAACTGCAAATCCTCACAGACAATTTAACAGATCGAGCGAGCGCATACGGCGTGGAGGTCAGTACAGAGAAATCAAAGATCATGGTCAACAGTGCGAGTAGTGACATCACGGAAATAAAGATGAATGGAGAAATACTAGAAGAGGTGAGCCAATTCAAATACTTAGGTTCCATCCTAACAAAAGATGGCACATCAAACAATGAAGTGAAAGCTCGCATTGCAACAGCAACATCTGCTCTAGTCAGACTCCAGAGGATCATCAGAAGCAACAACATCAGCTTCTGCACCAAATACCACCTTTACAAATCCCTCGTGATATCTATCCTCCTATATGGCTGTGAATCATGAACTCTTGACAGCAGAGTTAGAGAGGAGAATCCAAGCATTCGAGAACAAGTGCCACAGAAGACTCCTCAGAATATCATACAAAGAACACAAGACCAATAACTATGTGAAAGAAGAAATCAAAAAGCGTGTGGGCCCCCAAGAGCCTTTGCTCTCCACCATAAAGAGGAGAAAGCTGATGTGGTTTGGTCACACCACAAGACACAACACCCTAGCAAAAACCATCCTGCAAGGAACAGTCGAGGGCAAGAGAAGAAGAGGCCGCCAAAAGAAATCATGGGTTGACAACATCAAAGACTGGACCGCCCAACCCCTGCAACACCTCCTACTAGCCACACAGGATCGTGAAGCATGGAAAAAGATCGCTGTTTCGTCTTCTCTCATGTCCCCCCTACGTCCTTTGGGACATGGGACTGAGTGAGTGAGTGAGAGTGAAAGAGAAAGAGAGAGAGATTGGCATGGTGAGATCAGATATGGTACTGACTGTAAGTTCGTGGAATTTTTATAAAAGTAAAAAAAAGAGAAGGAGAAAAAATAGGAGAAAAAAGAAATCTACGAAAGCAGGCCAAGGGAACTAACTCTTCCATGCCGGTTAGTAATTACTCCCTTTCTCTGCTTTATGTCACAAGGCAATTCAAGCCTAGGTAGGCCTAACGAGACAACTTTTTCTGTTGAAAGACCATGTGTACCAACAATGGGTGTCAAGTTTCATGATAGGGATGGACTAGCAGCTCTAATAAAAGGCTTTCACTGGCTGTTCCACATGGGGTCAGAGAGCAATGGTTATATTAAATTAAATACAACAGTCAGCAGGCCACTGGCCTTCCCTTTTTCATGGATAGTTCCCCCCCTCTCTCTCTAGCTCCTCTTATCTCCTCTCTCTCTCTCTCTCTCTCTCTCTCTCTCTCTCTCTCTCTCTCTCTCTCTTCTCTCTCCTCTCTCTCTGACACCACACACACACACTGAAGATAAATGACTGACTTACACAGGCATGCGCGCCACACACACACACACACACACACACACACACACACACACCACACACACACACACACACACACACACACACACATTTACAAGGTAGGTTTACTTGCCTTCAGCCCCAAGGGTGTAGTATTGTGGATTATTTTATTTGTTCAAAATCATTTATGAAACAGGTAAAACATATGAAAGTTAAAGATTTAATGGATTATTCTGATCATTGTCCACTTGATTTAGATATAAATATACCAAGCGTAGACATAAGTCAGAAGTCCGTCAAAATAATAAGAGATACACAGGCAGATTGTATTACTAAAGATTCACCAGAACAAATACGTTTTGTATGGGATAAAAATTCCAAGGAACAATTTCAAAAGTCTCTTTTACTACCATCAATGCAATTACATATAACACAAATAAAAACTAAAACACATGCAGTTTTAGAACAAATAAATCAAAATACAAGACAGTATGATTCAACAAATGTAGTGAATGAATGTTCCAAGCAACTATCTGATATCTTTATCAAAGTGGCGAAATTAAGCTTGAAGACCAGAAAGTCAAAACCTTTAAGAAGAATTAAACGCAATAAAAGATGGTTTGACTTAGAATGTGTAAGTACGAGAAAAGAAGTAAAATCTTTACTAAATGCAATGAACAGAACTCCATATAAAATTGAACTTCGACAAAAATACTTTTCAAAAAGAAAACAGTATAATACTTTGATAAAAAATAAAAAGAAATTCTACAAAAATAAGTTAGTATCGCAGTTACATGATGCCATTGAAGAAGATCCGAGTATATTGTGGAAAACTTTACAAAAATTAAAAGAAAGTGAAGATGATGGATTGAAACATCAAAATCACATTAGTAGCAGTAAGTGGACTGAACACTTAAAAACACTTGGAAAAGAATCGCAAATAGATCCAGACCGCAAAAAGCAAATACAAATAATGTTTGATGAATTGAAAATAACTGATAATCCACTCCTAGATAAAGAAATTACAACGGAGGAAATTACAAAAACAATCAAAAGACTGAAAAATTAAATATCACCAGTAGTCTAGTCAATATTTGCAACAAAAAAAAGTGCCGAGAAAAGAATTAATTGTAATAGTAATGCTTTTGCGATGATTGGATAGAAAAGTAGCTAGCTATTAACATATTCAAAAAGTAGGGGAATCTAAGTGTCGGAAGGTCACTTTTTTTAAAGATTTTAAGACGTCATAAAATTTGGATTTTACCATATTTTTTAAACAGTTTGTAATATGGTCTTGTGGCATATCGTTGGAAAGCTTTCGACATGCTGATTACGAATTTGACAATAGAATCACTATTAAGCAAAAAGCAATGAAAGTATACTGCACATAGGGCCTAATGCTAAATTAAGCATTTGCAGCCCATAAGCATGCAAAATCATGTATGCTTTCCTGCATTTTACCAGGATTAAACCGAGTTTAGTCCCCACGGCTGAGTAAAGTGATAGTCTCTCCTTGAAGGTCAGAACTTTACAATGAGTATAAAATAAAACAGTGCAGGTACAGGAAAACAGCATCAGAGTTAGTTCAAATAATCACTGTGGCAAGTCACTTCAGTCGGCATAATCAGAACATAGTTCCCAACGAAGAATCAGTACACATCTGATAGTTATTGAAAGCTCAGTTTATCTAGCGTACTCTTGCTGGGATGAAATGAAGCAGCAGAATCAATCAAAATCAGGCACACCCGGTGAGTCAAATTCATTCACTTCCTGAAGCTTTAAAGAAAAAACACATACAGAGAAAGAAAGAAGAAGATTCGGATTCGGATTCGGATGGTTTATTCATTTATAGGCCAAGGCCCCTTATGAAGGGGTATACGAACATGATAACAAACAAATGCAGTAAGATCAAAATACACAAAAAATAAATAGATCTACATACTGGTTGCATGTGACAAAAGGAAAATTCTTACGACATAGCAAGGTCTCTAAGCTTAAATGCTTTGTATAAATACAAGGCAAAATTACGGACAACTTCCGGGGAGGATGATGACATCAACAAGGTTAATTTAAACATTGATGGCTTTCTATAATATTTGGGCTTGATAAAATGTTCTCGAATGGTTGTTAGAACAGGGCAACAAAGAACAAAGTGAACTTCATTTTCTTCTGCCTCTTTACACAGACGGCAAATTAAATCATCATTATTAGCATTTCTATATCGATAATAATGAACAGCTAATTCCGATACACCTAATCTAAACCTTGTTGTCATAAACATTAAATGTTTATCCATATCCAGAAGAAAGAAGGAAGAAGAAGAGAGAAAGAGAAAGGGATGATGTGACACTCACATATACACTGATACACATAAAAGAATAAAATAAAAATAAATAATAATATAATAAAATAAAACATTCTTCTCCTCTCTACACTGCCCTCCTCCTTTCTCTTCACTTGACTGCCCTCCTCCAATCTCTTCTTTTGACTGCCCTCCTCCAATCTCTTCACTTGACTGCCCTCCTCCAATCTCTTCACTTGACTGCCCTCCTCCTTTCTCTTCACTTGACTGCCCTCCTCCAATCTCTTCACTTGACTGCCCTCCTCCAATCTCTTCACTTGACTGCCCTCCTCCAATCTCTTCACTTGACTGCCCTCCTCCAATCTCTTCACTTGATTGACTGCCCTCCTCCAATCTCTTCACTTGATTGACTGCCCTCCTCCTATCTCTTCACTTGATTGACTGCCCTCCTCCAATCTCTTCACTTGACTGCCCTCCTCCAATCTCTTCACTTGACTGCCCTCCTCCAATCTCTTCACTTGACTGCCCTCCTCCAATCTCTTCACTTGACTGCCCTCCTCCAATCTCTTCACTTGACTGCCCTCCTCCAATCACTTCACTTGACTGCCCTCCTCCAATCACTTCACTTAACTGCCCTCCTCCAATCTCTTCACTTGACTGCCCTCCTCCTTTCTTCTCTTCTTTTGACTGCCCTCCTCCAATCTCTTTCTTGACTGCCCTCCTCCAATCTCTTCACTTGGCTGCCCCCCTCCAATCTCTTCACTTGACTGCCCTCCTCCTGTCTCTTCACTTGACTGCCCTCCTCCTGTCTCTTCACTTGACTGCCCTCCTCCAATCTCTTCACTTGACTGCCCTCCTCCTTTCTCCTCTCGCTTTATTCTCCTCCTCCTTTCTCCTCTCTCTACATTCCCCTTCCCTCTCTACATTCTCCTGAAGGGTATCATATGATGCCCATC
>CM060331.1:44455065-44467565 GCA_030674155.1 Stramonita haemastoma
GATAAAGTGCT
The DNA here is from genome assembly GCA_030674155.1 of Stramonita haemastoma. Lineage (NCBI taxonomy): Eukaryota > Metazoa > Mollusca > Gastropoda > Neogastropoda > Muricidae > Stramonita > Stramonita haemastoma. The sequence goes on from CM060331.1 coordinate 44,455,077, forward strand.
AAAAGTAAAAAGTAAAAGACTTTTATTGCTGCTTTGTAGATTTTCAGAAAGTTTTCGATAATGTGTGGCATGAGGGTCTTCTAATAAAGCTAAACGAAATAGGGATAACAGGTAAAACCTATAATGTTATTAAAAACATGTATTGGAATGCAACAGTAATTACAAACAGGCAAGGAAAACACACTGGTGAAATCAGAGTGAAAAGAGGGGTGCATCAAGGAAATACATTAAGCCCTACATTATTTAATATATATGTCAATGATATAGTTCAGTATATTGACGAGAAAGATTCACCATATATAACTTTGAGAGACCGAATTCCTTGTTTACTATATGCTGATGACCTAGCATTACTATCAACAACCAAAGTAATCTTCAAACTAAACTGAATAAACTTCAAGAATACAGTTCAAACTGGGGCTTAAAGATAAACAAAACCAAAACAAAGGTAATAGTCTTTACGAGATCACCACCTAAAATTCCCATACATTTTAAGTGTGGAGAGCATGTAATTGAAACAGTAGAAACTTACAAATATCTAGGTGTCATCTTTCATCAGAATGGTAAGTTTCAAGCAACACAAGAACATTTAGTAAAACAAAGTAATAAAGCATTGTACGCCTTTAAAAGAGCAGTTCATGGACAAAATTTAAAGACTACTATAATAATGCGTTTATTTGACTCATTAATAACTCCTGTTTTAACTTATGGAGCAGAAGTTTGGTTTCCTTTTTGTTTTCATGGGGAGACAGAATTTCATATTGATGAATTGTTCAAGACATGCTTATCAAATCAGTTTCTGTATGAAACTTTTCATATAAAATTTTGTAAACAAATACTGGGAGTTCATAAAAAAGCATTGGTACTACCCACTCCGGGTGAATTAGGAAGATTTCCACTGACTCTTAAAATCATATGCCAGATAATATCCTTTTGGATTCATTTAACAGAATCAAAACCAAACTCTTATATTAGAATAGTATACGATTATTTGTATCAGACGAATACATGTGATAAATGGATCAATACAGTAAAAAATATCCTTTACACAATTGGGTTTAAACGTGTATGGTAAAACCAGAGTACTTTTGATGTTCATCAGTTAAGTTATGCTGTTCAAAGAAAGCTTCAGACTATGTATAAAACAGTCTGGAACTACCAGAAAAAACAGTTTGCAAAACTAAAATTTTATGATTTTGTAACCAAGGAATACAGACTGGAACCATATCTTATTAACTAAGAAAACAAAACTCATAAAAATACTTTTTGTAAATTTCGCTTAAGCTGTCACGATTTAATGATAGAGAAAGAGAGACACCAAAATATGCCCAGAAAGGACAGAAAATGTAAATACTGTAACAAAATAGAAGATGAATTTCATGTACTCGATGAATGTGTGTTATGTGATGAACTCAGAAACAATTTGTTATTTAAAGTTAAAACCAAAGACAAAGAACGTAAAAAACATATAGATAAGGTAAGCGACATAATCGCAGTTGATATATATCAAGCAGATATCATTAGATATGTGAATGAATGTTTTGAGAAAAGAGAAAAAGAGAAGAAGAAGAATGCAACATGTTTTTAGTGGACATCATTTTGGGCAGAAAGATAATTAAAACTGATGTTTGTTTTGTTGTGTCAAATAAGTCTGCATGACTTAAATGGCAATAAAATATTTTGAATCTTGAATCTTGAATCACACACACACACACACACACACACACACACACACACACACACACACACCACACACACACACACACACACACACACCACACACACACACCACACACACACACACACACAACTTCTCTCTCTCTGTCTCTCTCTATCTCTGTCTCTCTCTCATTTTCTCCACCTCTCCCTGTCTCTTACACACACAGACACACACACCTCTTCCCCCCCCCCCCCTCTCTCTCTCTCTCTGTTTCTCTGTCTATGTGTGTCTGTCCTTTCTTTCTCTTTCTTCCTCTATCTGCGTTAGTGCAGCCGCCGCTGTAGTCTAGTGGTTAGGGTGTTGGACTCGTAATCTAAAGGTTGCGGGTTCGATCCCAGCTTTCAGCTATGGTGTTGTGCCCTTGGAAAAGGCACTTTACGGCTATTTTCTCACCCCACCCAGGTGTAAAAGGGGTACCAACCTTGTGTTGGGGGTTAACCCTGCGATAGACTGGGCGTCCTATCCAGGGGGGAGTCTACGACTCTCAGTCGCTTAACGCCACAGAAACCGGGATAAGCACCGGCCTGATGAGCCTTAGGCTCGGGACAGACTTTAACTTTTAACTGCGTTAGTGCACATTTGTCTAGAAATATACTCATTTTTGCTATGTGATTACTTGGAATAGAACCTCCTTTAGACTGAAGAAATGACAGAAAAAGTCATACTTGGAGAGCTTATTTCAGGGTAGAAATTGCTTAGTATCAAGAACTGAAATTAGTTCAAGGAGAGGCCGTTAAACAGGCTAGAATTGTTGAAAAATCTTCAGCTTCAGGGGGCGTTGCCCCCGGACCCCCACAAGGAGCTCTGCCCCTTCACCCCGCCAGGGGGCAATGCCCCCTGGAACCCCCCCCCCCTTTCACGATTTTTGGAGTCTGTCAATTCCTATCCCTGCAACACTGAAACCTGATGGGGCATCAGAGACACGCGCCGGATGCGCATACAGTAATATAAGGGGGGAATTATACTTAAATTGCTTCAGGATTGATTTTTTTTTCTTCAGGATTTGGAATGTCCAGAGGACAAAAAAATGTGGATTGAGAGATTTTTTTCACTTTCACCCATGTCAATGTGTTGTGATGTGAAAATCTGTCCACAGCAATACCATAAGCTATTCCCCCTTTCCAGCCCCTCCCCCCTCCCTTCCAACCTGTTATCCAGGAGGATGAATGTTTACTATTGTAAACTATTAGTCTCCTGGGTAAAGTAACTCACAGGGAGCTTTACACATATTTAGACTTTGAGAACCAGCATGCAGAGAAATTATGAATGAACAAATGGGGTGATCACTTAGATTGAAATTGTTTTAAGCGAAGTGCACACTTTAGGCCAACGATTGTTTTTGATTTAGCCCAGTTAACTGCTGTAGAAATATTTCTTGTTATGAAGAAAATTTGGACCAAATGGCTATAGATATTTTCTTTTCAGCTGTAAAGTGTGTAGACATTGTTAAAATGTAAGCACTATTTGTCGATGGAGGTCTTTGAAAATTGAGAGTGAGGTCCTTGAAAGTCCTTGAAAAGTCCTTGAATTTTCTTCCCAAAGATCTGTATGAACCCTGTATGAGTGGATACATGTTGCATTGCCATTAAGCTCCTGACTGTTCAGGCCCAGTGCATCTGACTTCGCCTTGGTACTTTTTTTGGTAGAGAATTGTTATCTCTGAAGTCTTTCTGGGAAAAAAAGGCAGAAGAATGGACCAAGAAAGCACAAAATAGACTTTGAGGTAACAGGAAGAAAAGGCAGAAACAAAGAGAGGGATAGAAAAGAGGGGATTTCTAGCACAGAATTTCCATAAGGGGGAGATACTATTTAAACTGATGGCCTAGGCCCCCAAGCATCCCCGCAAAGAAGTGACCTTTCAAGTGTCTAGGTTAAAAAAAAAAACCCACAAAAACCTTGATTTGCTGGCCATGTTCTTTTTCTGTTTTTTGTTGATGCAGAATTTGGTTCAACTCCAAGGGTTCAGGATATTTTAAAGTCCTTTTAACAACTTCTCAAACCATTTTTTTTCTTTCATTCCTTGGTTAGAGCTGTAAGGTACATCAATGGTGAGATTTTTGCATATTTGTATGCATGCAGTCGTTTTGCCCTCCACTAAAAAAGTTTCTTTCTGACTTCTGGGATGATGTCTAAACACAAACACCAGTGTGCATGCTTTGCAAAAAATATTTGCCAACCGCTCTCACTGGCATGAATGGCCCAGTCTTTCAAAACGCAAAACTGGTTTTAATTTGTGCACAAGGTGTTCTGCATACATTCGCACACCTCAAAAAAAAGTCTCATCTGAAGGACTTTCAGGGAAGTGGAGCCGGTACTGATGTTAACTGCAAAGGAAAAAATCCCTTTGAACAGTGTCTTGGTACGGGCTTGAACAGGGGAATCGATCCTGGGCCATCAAATCGCATGCTCAACTTTATTTTTATTTTTTATGTATTCTTTTCATATTGAGAATAATGGAATAAGCACTCATGTGCTTTTTTAACATTCAGTCCCCATGTGCATGCAGTTTTGTAAATCTTGTCATCTGTTCCCACTTTCATCCCACCCCCTTGCCTGGCATTGAAGTTCCAAGACATAAAACATGTGGCCACAGATCGTGGAGAGCACATGTAAAAGTAAACCATAACCCATCCTCATTCCAGCCTCAGGACTTGAAAAGCTTTTAGCCATCTTCTTTACGGGGCTGAGGAAGAGGCTTTTTCAATTTTCATGAAAACCTTTTAGAGGTCGTTTTAAGGTCCTTTTTGATTGCAGTCCTAGTGCCTATAAACCCTGCTTTATCTGCTGATCACACTTGGTGTAATGGGTGTAATACAATGTAAGTGTAACCAGATGTAAAAAAAAAAAAAAAAAAAAAAAAAAAAAAGCACATGAGTAGGAGTGCTTATTCCATTATCCTCAATATAAAAGAATAAATAAAGATAAATAAACACAAACACAGGTGTGTGCGAGTGCATTTCCACACAACATACACACAGACAGAGCAAATCTTAGGTTCTGGCTTTGAAGGAGGAAGTTCTTAGAAGAGGTCAGTGTACCTCTGATATTCCATGCACGTGCAAGCATGCATGCATGTACACACACACACAGACGCACAAATGCACGCACTCAAAAGTCACCCGAAAGTCCGGATGAGACTATAAACTAAGGCCCAGTGTGCAAATGTACGCAGAACACCTTGCGCATGTTAAATCCTGTTCTGCTTTTCAAAAGAGTAGGCCATTGTGTGCTGGTGGGAACATTTGACAAAATTTACAAAACTGCATACACACGGAGACTAGGTGTAAATAAGCACACGAGTGCTTATTCCATTATCCTACATGTGAGTGCATGTGTGCACGCACACACACACACACACACACACACACACACACACACACACACACACACACACACACACACACACACACACACACACACACACATTTCTTCAGGAAGTCATCACTGTCAAAGCTACAAGGTTATGAACAATAAGTAGAAGAAAAAAATATGCTGACATTAAAAACCTCTTAGAAAACACAGGGCAAAAATATTTTTTGCAAAGCTGGATAACTCTCTCTCTCTCTCTCTCTCTCTCTCTCTCTCTCTCTCTCTCTCTCTCTCTCTCTCTCTCTCTCTCTCTCTCTCTCTCTCCTCTCTCTCTCTCTCCATTGGATAAGACTATAAACCAAATTCCGTGTGCGACACAGAACATCTTGCACACAGGTTAAAACCTGTTCCACTTTTCGAAAGAGTAGGCCATTGTGTGCCATGGAAACAGATGACGAAATTTACAAAAGTACATACAGTCGGGGACTGGATGTTAAAAAAAGAAAAAGAAAAAAAGCACATGTGTGAATAGCCCATTGTTATCGAAAGAAAAGAATAAATGACCAGTAAAAAAAAAAAAAAAAAAAAAAAGGTGCATCGATAAGCAGGGGGAGAAACCGTATTTGTTGATCTGTTGTTCAGACATAGTAACATCCCTTGATGAATTTCTGCTACAAAGAAATGCATTGGTTACCATCATTTCATTTCAAACTGCATAAAAGCTCCTAACAAATGTCGAGAAAAAAATTTTTAAGCCGTAATATGAACTATTTATTCAATACCACAAAAGTAAACAGTTTTATTTAGCCCAAAACACGAATACTACGCAAGTGTGTGTATCCCTCCGCCCACCGCAACAAGCTAGTGCGCGTTTGTTTGAAAATGGCGACTGCCTTCAGAGAGGGCAACACTGAAGACGTGTTGCTTGTTTCGCTTCGTGAGGGATCTCTACCAAGGAATGAGACGATGCAAAAGTCTGATGTGACATAGTTCGGAGCCTTCACTAGTGGATAGAAATGGCAGCAGCAGAGCAGCGCTTGCTGGTAAGAAATGAATTGTTATAAACAATAAAGTAGCAACAGTCCGCATAGCTGGAATAAAGAAAGAACTGCCGGCAGATCCAGACCAAGTGATCCGAATCAAACTAACTTTGTATCACAATTTCGAGAGATCGAGTAGAGCGCATGTGATCATTTAAGTATGTTTTTTTGTGGGGGTTTTGTTGTGATATTATTATGCCTATTTACAATGTGGATAGGCTAGATTTTTTTTTTATCTATTAAGTTTTAAAAAACGACAACAAAAAGCCCAAAAACTTTGGAAAACAGTTGTGAAGGAAAACAAGTAGGCTTAGGCATGTTATAAATGATTTAACATAGATTCAATAGGCCAAAAAAATGGACATTAAACAATAAAGAAAACAATTTTTCAATAGTAGCATTTTTGGGTAAGGACCACCCCTTCTATCTGATCTGACTTGAGTTTAGGATCTTTAGTGAAACTTTGTTAGATGTCCCTAGTCAGCTAGTGAAGATTAGTCCTCAGTGGTGTCTTACACTTACAGCAAGACACTTTTCATAATTCAGAGGTGTCAATTGCATTTGCAAACGAATACTTTGTGTTCTTGTGGCTTATTTAAGCTGCCATTGAACGATCGTGATAAAAACAGAAAGAAAATATGCTAAAAATATATGTTGCAAAAAAAACACATATAAACAGGAAAAAATAAACCATGAAACACAACCAAATGCACACAACATACCATACTTCAACAAGTAATCATTTTATACATGACCTGTAAAAGATTAGCGAAGAAGAAAAATGTTTTTAAAAAATTCAGGTTCAAAATCAAGACCAGAATAGTTAAATGGTGGGAGCATCTGAGCTACTTCTGGAGGGTGCCAGTGTTGGTCACTGCTGAGCTGTCCATTTTAGGGACTTCCCTCAGGTTAATATTGCTTCTGACTACATTTCTTGGCAAGACTTTCACATGAGACTCAAAACCAGGGTCCAGGATGTGAATGCATGATAAAATCTTATGCATAATATATAAATAAACATGCACTCCTTAGCATTATCAAGAAAAGTAATATCAGATTACCTGAGGGTACAGATAACCACACCTCACCACTTGACATTCCACTTTAAGTTTTTTACTTGAATGCTCATGCTTTTTGTTTTTCCAGAGAAAATCACATAATGTTTGCCGTTACATATGTGTTCTGATCTAGTGTACATAATATAACAAAAGTTATTCATGATTTAAAGTGGAAATGATGTCTGCTCTAGGCTGGAAAATACTTTTGATGATGTGATGAAAGCAGAAACTAACATCCTATCCTAATCACAGACTGATTTCATTCCGGTGTGCTTAGCCCTGAGTCATTGTCTTTATGCTGCTGTGGCTGCTAGTTCTAATATCAAAGTACTTAATTAATTGATATTTTAACATGCACACTTATGTTCATGAATGCACATGTACATGATTGCACACAAAGGCATGTATCACATGCATGCCAAGACACTCTTTCTAGATATATCTCTTTTTCTGTCTGCCTGTTTGTCTGTCTGTCTGTTTAACTGTCTCTGTCTGTCTGTCTGTCTGTCTGTCTGTCTGTCTGTCTGTCTGTCTGTCTGTCTGTCTGTCTGTCTGTCTGTCTGTCTGTCTCTCTCTCTCTCTCTCCTCTCTCTCTCTCTCTCCTCTCTCTCTCCCTCTCTCCTCTCTCTCTCCTCTCTCTCTCTCTCCTCTCTCTCCTCTCTCTCTCCTCTCTTCTCTCTCTCTCTCTCTCTCTCTCTCTCTCTCTCTCTCTCTCTCTCCTTCGTCCTCTTCTCTCTCTCTCTCTCTCTCTCTCTCTCTCTCTCTCTCTCCTCTCTCTTCTCTCTCTCTCTCTCTCTCTCTCTCTCTCTCCTCTCTCTCTCTCTCTCTCTCTCTCTCTCTTCTCTCTCCTTAGGGATTATGTTTTGTTGAAGATATCTATCTCTATCTCTTTTGTTTTTAATAAAATTTTATCAATGTACCCAGTGGGGATTATGCATTTGTTGAATGTATACCTAGATCTCCATTGATGATGGTGATTTTGCTTGTCTTTTGTTTTGTTTCTGTTGTTGTTTGGTAGGGTTTTTATGGTTTGGTTGTTAGATTTTGCTCTCATTTTGCTACTTCCTTACCAGGACAAGGGCCAGATGGAAAAATGTATGTGAATACTTACTCTTACCCTTGTAAAATAAAGATTATTCATTCATTCTCTCTCTCTCTCTCAGTCACACACACACACACACACACACACACACACACCACACACACACACACACACACACACACACACACACACACACACACACACACAACACACCACATCCCTTCATCGACCTCTCTCACCTCATCTACCATGATTCACACACATAGTATAATACTGCATATTTATCTGACACATAAGTTCTTCATACTAAAAATGGCAGTTTAAAAAAGAAAAGAGATCTAGATTATACAAATTGTGGATCAGCTGGATTTGTCATCAAATGTATTGGAGGGGGACCCTGTGCTTAAAAGTAGTATTCAGAAAATGTCTACACTGTCTGACAAATTCAGTAATTGCACAGGTCATATCTGGTACTATTAGCATTCAGAGCAATAACAACAAGGGATTAGGGATCTTACTGTGACATAATTCCATGCACCTGAATAACTGCTTGGCATGAGCTAATCCTCTGATTACACCGTATGCTAGCAGACCAGTAATTTTGTTGTTTGACTTCTCGTTCTATCCTTTGTTATTGGGTTCAACGTCTTGAGTGGTTTGAGGTGTACCACTACCAGGCTTTGGGGAAAGAAGGACATGAATTACTCAATGAATTTACATTAACTTTCAACTCTAAATTTGGTGTGTATTTAATATTCAGTACATAAGTCATTCAGTTTAGACCAGTAGATTGTTACCATGATGGCCTTATGACTGCAATAATCTTTTCTCTCCTCTTTTCATGTCCCTTCCTCCCAAGAATTGTGTAAGGGATCCGTCTGTATTGCAACATGTAAGTCTGGCAGTTTTTGTGTGTTGCGGCCAGGCAGATCTCTCAATATCAATGTTAATTTGTCAGAATGATTTGGATGAACTATTTTTGCTGCTTGCAAATATTTATATATAAACACAGGTATGCATGCCTGCATGAATTCATTTTATTTGTGTCACTTTGAAGACTGCTGGGGTAGGAGTGCTGTGGACAAAAAAGAAAGGAGGAAAAGGGTTCAACTTATTTGCTCAGGGGGGGGGGGGTTCAAAGAAATCTGTTTTACACTGACACGTTTTTCACAGTTATACAGGTCTATAGATAGAGCAAAGAATAGCTCAATGGGTATCAAATTCACCCTGTCTAATCGGGCCAGATGTGCGTGAAATTGAGACCCACGATCCAAGATTGTCTAGTGCATGGAGACACTGATATTATCAGCTTGAATGTCAGTGATCCCACACAAACAATGTAAACTGCCTGAAGGTGTACATAGAGAGAGAGGCAGGGTTTGGGGGGTGTAATTGTATCCCTTGCTGTTTCAGATTCATTGGTGCATGAAGTTTAGGGGAAAGGCCCTCTAGTCAGATCAGGTCTCTATATAAAGTTGGAGGGTCAATCATGCGTTAACTTAACGGTGCCTGACTGCCAAACGCTGGGGTAAAGAGGAAAAGACATTTTTGTTGTTGTAGTTGAATGCATACACGTACAGCTGTAAAAAGTATATATAAATAACACAGGCAGTCACACTCCTGCTCACTTAACAAAATGACCTCCGGCCTCATGATGAGTCACATTTCATTGGAGGGAGGGGGGGGGGGGTTATATTATTATTATTATTAAAATGTTATTGATTTGCAATGAGATCAGCTATTCAGTATATTTAAAAAAACACCCAGTTTGAAAAATCTGGGTAAAGTGATTACTTACACGTAAATTTGTAAATGACTTATGCTAGACTCCAGGAAGAAACAAAATGAGAAACTGACATATTTTGCGTCATAATAGATGATCAGGGTTTGGGTGGTTTTTTTTAACACAGTGAAAGCAGAGGAGACAAAGTATGCATAATACTTGAAAACAATGTAGAAGAAAGCTTATGATAAACATTTATGAACACCCTGACCCCCACCAGCCCCAAATCACTCCTGTCCTAGCAGAGAGGTGGGTCAGCTGCATTGTGGCTCCTTTTATAGTGGAGGGTCACAGATGGGCTTACTTACAACAGTGCCCTCTCTCTCTCTCTCTCTCTCTCTCTCTCTCTCTCCTCTCTCTCTCTCTCTCTCTCTCTCTCTCTCTCTCTCTCTCTCTCTCTCTCTCTCTGTGTACTTCGTCTCTGTCTCTGCTCTGTCTGTCTGTCTGTCTGTCTGCTGCTCAGTCTCTGTCTGTCTGTGTCTGTCTGTTGTCATCTGCTGTCGCTGTCTGTCTTTCTCTCTCTCTCACTCACCTCACACTCATCCATCTCTCACACATCTTCATCCTCTCCCATGAATGCAGCACATGCGCATGAGCACACGCATCGTGTCGTTAAAACCTGTTCCGCTTCTCGGAAGAGTAGGCCAGTATGTGCCGGTGGGAAGGATGACGAAATTTACAAAACTGCATACACATGGGGACTGGATGTAAAAAAAGCACTTGAGTGCTTATTCCATTATCCTCGAAATAAAAGAAATTGAAATAAAAAGTAAAACACAACACACACACACACACACACACACACACACACACACACACACACACACAACACACACACACTGGTCTGCTGCTACAATCTGATGAGAAAAAGGTTAAAAAAGTTCACAAGTTTTCATCCCATGCTTAAATACTGACAGCATGGCTAAATCATATATTCAGGGTCCTGTCTTTGACTTCATTAACAAATTGTTGTGAAGACTCTTGCAGTCTTAGTAGGTTTTACGAAGAAAGTATTCTCAAGCAGATGATGTCATGGTCATCATTTTAGAGACAACCAAGTCCTTATAGACAGTCATGGTCTATTGTCCTGAATCTTTGCAGAACAGAAAAAAAAGTTTTGAGGGGACCTAAAGTGTTGGTTTTAAACAAGTTATGTGCACAGTACAGTGGAACATAGTAGAGTAAGAGTTGGAACATTTTAATGGCATATCAGTCTTAACACCTGTGCGTCAGGAGTTAAATTAAATGCATTAGATGTTAAACTCATAATGCTCATCATGTAATAATTAGCCTCAGGCTAGCATCTGAAAAGGGATTTTGGTCTTTTTGTGATTTCAAAGTTTTCTCCTCATGCCCATGGATACAATCTTGAGTTTTCTGAACCATAGACTGGACCCAGCTGAAGTTAAAAAATCCCCACAAAAACTTCTGACAAGTTAGCTGGAGCCCACAACCCTCCATCCATCCATCAGTGAGTTCACTGTCCTAACCACTCGTTCCAAAGGATGGAGCCCTTCTGGGCAGTCCTATTGCATTACTTGGGCAGTCAGTGTACTATAGGTCATGATCAAGATTAGCTACGTCCTTCTGGCAGCCAGATTTTCCAAGTTGAACATTACAGTAGTCAGTAATTATAAGCTTAGGTTAGCTTATCTGGAAAACAATAATATTGCAAATTTTGAGACTTGTAAGCAAACAAAGAGAAAACCCCAGAAATATAAACTTATCCAGGTATATGCAGATCTATGTCGATTATTTAATGAATGTGCTTTAGGATGGACAGACAGCTGGGCATGTTTTAGTGCACACATAGGTCTGTGCACATGAATGATTTGTATGCATGTGAGTGTGTGCATGCTCGCATGTGCCTGCATGTTTTAGTATGCATGTATATATTTGTGTTTTAGTTTTGTGGGTTTTTTTTTTTAATTATTTCTCTTTTTTTGAAGATAATGGAATAAGTGCTCATGTGCTTTTTTACATTCAGTCCCCATGTGTTTGTGGTTTTGTAAATTTTGTCATCTGTTCCCACCAGCACACAATGGCTACTCTTTCAAAAAGTAGAGCAGGTTTTAATGTGTGTGCAAGATTTCTGCATGAGTTCGCACATGGGACCTTGGTTTATAGTCTTATCCAAAAGACTTTTGGGGGCAGTGGAGTCAGCACTGATGTTAACTACAGGGTGAAAGTCCTTTTGAATGGGATGCAATTTTGTGTGTGTGTGTGTGTGTGTGTGTGTGTGTGTGTGTTGTGTGTGTGTGTGTGTGTGTGTGTGTGTGTGTGTGTGTGTCGCTATGTGTACATGTATGTGTGTGTGTGTATGTGTGTGTGTGTTTGAGAGAGAGAGTTTTGTAATGTAAATGTGCATGTGTGTATGTTTATGTATGTGTACCTGACAGAGAAACAAGACAGAGGTATCTTTTTGTGTTAAAGCTGATGTATACAGTGGGTATGAGATATAGTATTATTATAGATGTGATATAATTGATCTGTGTGTTGATCATCAGTGCTTGTTGTACAGCAGTCAGTCATGAGCA
>CM060331.1:44472565-44475065 GCA_030674155.1 Stramonita haemastoma
GTTTGTGAGGAATGCATGCATGTATGCATATTATTGAATATATATATATATATATATATATATATATATATATATATATATATATATATATATATATATGTTTTGGGTTTGTTTTGGGTTTTTTTCAGATTGATTTGTTTTCACTGGTAGGATTGTTTGTGTGTATGAGTTTATTTCTTGATGCAAAAACTCTTTTCAGGATGCATTCAGTGTAGGAACAGTTTTTATTGTGAACTAAAGCTAAAGCACAATGCACACCCCACACCACACACACACACACACACACACACACACACACACACACACACACACACACACACACACACACACACACACACACAACACACACACACACTTGACTATGAATAAACTAAGGCCCTGTGTGAAATTGTGTGCTGGTAGGTATTGATGACAAAATTTAGAAAACAGCATGCAAATGAGGACAGGATGTTAAAAAGCACAGGAGTGCTTATCCCATTATCCTCAAAGTAAAAGAAGAAGGAAAAAAGACTCTTTCTCTCTCTTTCTCTTGAAAAGGTGATTTATTTAAACAAAACACAACTGGAATTGCAATTGGCGATTGTATAACAGTGTATGTATACATATGTTCTTAGGCACCTAGGGGTTACAATCACAGAGAGAGACAGAGACTGAGACAGAGAGACAGACAGAAGGAAAGGGAAGAGAAGAGAGAGAGAGAGAGAGAGAGAGAGAGAGAGAGAGAGAGAGAGAGAGAGAGAGAGAGAGAGAGAGAGCAGGAATGACAGAAACGGAAAGAGAGAGAGAGAGAGAAAGAAAATGACAGAAAGAGAGGGGGGGAGAGAGAGGGAGAGAGGAGAGAGAGAGAAAGAAAATGACAAAGAGAGGGGGGGAGAAAGAGGAGAGAGGGAGAGAGAGAGGGGGAGAGAGAGAGAGAGAGAGAATGACCGAAGAGGAGAGGGAGAGAGAGGAACGAACGAGAGAGAGAGAAGGAATGACAGAAAGAGAGAGGGAACAGAGAGAGAGAGAGAGAGAGAAGCCAAGCCTGGATCAGCCTGAGGGGAAGGGGTGGTATGAATGTAAACATAAGTGTCAGGCCTGATTAACTCTCAGGAAAAGCCCTGGATTTGGAGGCATTAACATAGACTACCTGGGGCGTGAGGCACAAGTGCCATAATAGCTGAATAAGCTCGCCCACTGCCTGCCTTCTTCTCTCAGTGCTCCTGAAAGCCACAAGTCACAGGTTCAAACCCTTCTGGTGCTCCGTAGATTAAATATGGCGATTTTATAATCTCCCGTTTGAACTTCATGTGCAGACCTGCCAAAGGCCTTTACTCCCTTGTGTTATAATATGATGGCTGAATATCAGCTATGCATGTTCAAAATCCACTTAAATTCATGTCAGCATTTAGTGCTGTGGGTGGTGGGGGTATGAAATCATTCAATGTGCACAAGTGCATTGTGTAGAGGGTCAAGCATCTGTTATTGAATGAATTTCTTGACGTGTAGTGTCTTTGAAATAAGCCACATTTGAGTCACATCCTTATAGGCTTATAGCATGCTCATGTGCGTGTGCACACACACACCACACACCACACACACACACACACACACACACACACACACACACACACACACACACACACACACACATACACACACACAGTAATACACATTACACACACTGTCACACACTTACATGGACACACACGCACGCACGCATGCACGCACACACACACATGCATGCACATGCACACATATGTTATTTGGAACAGACATTTTTTGACCATAGAAAAAAGAAACCAGAGCATAAACAGAATGTGAGAGGTATGTCCAGGAATGAAGCAGCTCAGCAGGCAGGTGGAGGTTTTTCCCTGTGTCCTTTGAATTTACCCCATAGCAACCTGACCTGTGAAGCTCTGAAGCAAAACAAAAATGTGTCTTTAAGAGTAGTTTTGTTAATAGCAAACAGTCTGAATTTTTTCTTATGATATGTTTATTGGGACAATATGAAAAGCCAAAATCAGAAGTGGTTTGTGTGTGTGTGTGTGTGTGTGTGTGTGTGTGTGTGTGTGTGTGTGTGGTGTGTGTGTATGTATTTTGTGTGTGTGGTGTGTGTGTGTGTGTGTGTGTTGTGTGTGTGTGTGTGTGTGTGTGTGTGTGTGCATGATGTGCTGTTCAAGTGTTCAAGTGTGCCTGCCTGTCTGTCTGTTTTTTCTGCCTGTCAATCTCTCTGTGAGACAGAGACAGAAACTGAGAAAGAGAGATTGAAGGGGAAAAGAGGGTGGTGAGAAGAGAGAGGAGAATTCCTAGTTACATAACATCTCCACATTTCTTGGCTGTTCAGCATTGTGAGGGAGACCTTCTGTGACTGATGTTTGATCTCAAAGCAACATTTCGTATTGTTTTAGCCAATAGCTTCTACAATACACTGTCCTTTAAAACGTGTATGAAAATTGTCTCAGTTTTTGGCAAGTGAAATGAGTAGCAAGTGGGTGGTTTTGGATCTGAATAAGTTATG
>CM060331.1:44480065-44482565 GCA_030674155.1 Stramonita haemastoma
GATTTGTCTGCTTTGCAAGATTTAGCACTCTAGAAATTCCATCTATTATCATTATTGTTATTATTAAAGTGAGGGGTATATGATTTGAACCTGTTCCAAAGTGAATGTTTTTCCTCTGGGGTGGTTAAGTCCATTTCTTTCCCTTTCCAAACAAAAATTTGTGAAAGAAGGTGTGGCATGTAAAGAGCAGTCCCTATAATGTTTTTTGATGCTTTGCTGTGCTTAACTGTGCAGTGCAGTGCATTGCATTGCACCGCTGCATTGTGCTGTATTGCACAATACCATACTATGCTGTACAGTACAGCATAGAAAAATACAGTACATTAGAGAAAAAAAATCACGACACAGCCAGATATAAACTTGAACCTTGTACTTTACCAGTTTTGCAGTGTTTTGAGGTTCGTTATCAGTGAGCATGTTGCAATACTTTTTTTTTATTTAAAAAAAACACTTCAGACTTTTTTTTCTATTATGGCATGCAAGTGACTGAAAGCTTTTTTCTTCTTCTTCTTTCGTTCCCTGGATAGAGGTCCACGGTTCACCAATGATATAACATTTTTTGCATATGCAACCATTCTTACCCCCCCCCCAACCCCAACCCCACCATTTAGGTAGCCGCATTCCGACATCAGTGCTGACTCCACTCTCCCCAAAAGTCCTTCGGATGAGACTTTAAACCAAGGCCCCGTGTGCGAACGCACGCAGAAAATCTTGCACACACGTTAAATCCTGTTCCGCTTTTCGTAAGAGTAGGCCATCGTATGCCAGTGGGAACAGATGACAATATAATAATAATAATAATAATAATAATAATAATAATAATAATAATAATAATACATGGAATTTATATAGCGCTATATCTTGTAAAAACAAATCAAAGCGCTTGCACTCGAAAACTTATTAAAACTGCATACACACACACAGCACATGATTGCTTATTCTGTTATCCTCAGTATAAAAGAAAAGAAAAAGAATAAAAGAAAGAATAAAAAGGGATAATGAAGGCCGTGAATTTGGGTACAGGTCAGTCAGCTGGAGAAGCAGACAGAGCGACTGAAGCAGGAGCAGAGTGAAGAGCACGACGTCCTGGAGGAGGAACGCGAAGAACTGATGCGAGACCGCGACGTGGCCGTCAAGGAGAAGACAACTTTGCTGAGCAAGGTGGCCTCCCTGGAGGGCGACAAACAAGGGCTGGAGAAGGAGAGGGTCTCTTTGTCGGAGCGTGTCTCCAGGCTGGAGAAGGAGAAGATGGCCGTGGAGCTGGAGAGAGATTCCCTGGAGAAGGAGCGAGAGTCGTGGAAAGATTCTTCCACAGAAAGTGAGGGGGTGTTGAGTGTGTGTGGTTTGTGTGGGTGTGGGTGTGGGTGTGTGTGTGTGTGTGTGTGTGTGTGTGTGTGGTTGTGTGTGTGTGTGTGTGTGTGTGTGTGTGTGTGTGTGTGTGTGTGTGTGTGTGTGTGTGTGTGTATGGTTTTGTGTGTAGGTGTGTCTAGTTAGTTCTTCAGTTCTTCAGTTTAACGTCCTTCCACAAAATAGTAATATTAGGCGTGCGTGCAAGTGAGCGAGCGTGTGTTTGTGTGTGTGTGTATGTGTGTGTGTGTGCGTGTGTAGGTGTGTGTGTGTGTGTGGTGTCTGTGTGTGTGTGTGTCTCTCTGTGTGTGTGTATGGTTTCGTGTGTAGGTGTGTGGTGTGTGTGTGTAGTTAGTTCTTCAGTTCTTCAGTTTAACATCCTTCCACAAAATAGTAATATTTGGCGTGCATGCAAGTGAGCAAGTGAGCGTGTATGTGTGTGTGTGTGTGTGTGTGTGTAGGTGTGTGTGTCTGTGTGTGTGTGTATGGTTTTGTGTTTAGGTGTGTCTGTGTGTGTGTGTAGTTAGTTCTTCAGTTCTTCAGTTTAACGTCCTTCTACAAAATAGTAATATTAGGCGTGTGTGCAAGTGAGCGAGTGTGTGAGTGTGTCTGTGTGTGTGTGTGTGTGTGTGTGTGGTTGTGTGTGTGTGTGTGGTGTGTGTGTATGGTTTTGTGTGTAGGTGTGTGTGTGTGTAGTTAGTTCTTCAGTTTAACGTCCTTCCACAAAATAGTAATATTAGGCGTGCATGCAAGTGAGCGAGCGTGTGTGTGTGTCTGTGTGTCTGTGTGTCTGTGTGTATGTGTCTGTGTGTGTGTAGTTAGTTCTTCAGTTCTTCAGTTTAACATCCTTCCACAAAATAGTAATATTAGACATGCATGTGTGCGTGCATGCGTGCAAGCGAATGAGCATGTGTGTGTGTGTGTTTTGAGGGGGGGGGTACTATGAAGGTAGGGGATATTTTGTAAAATCTGTATGCCCTGTGTTGGCACATCAAGGAAGTGTTAGTGAAATTGATATTTTATTTGTTGGCACATCCCACACACACACACACACCCCCCAAAAAAAAGAGAAATTTTCGCACATGCAAGAAGATGTTTCCAAAAATCCTATATGTTATCTTATCTTTCTCATATGTCATCACTGTGTGTTCCC
>CM060331.1:44487565-44510065 GCA_030674155.1 Stramonita haemastoma
ATTTCAATGCCTCCACCACAGCCACACCCTGATTCGTTATGTCTCATCCTCAGAGTCGGGAGTCCACAGGGAGCTCATCAATATTAGGCTGCTGTGGGGCTACCAGCCAGAGGGGCCCTGCACTGCTGTTGGGTCACTTTGGTGGTGTTCAGTGGTGCCTGTTCTGAGCTAACATACGCAGGACACCACCTATTAAGCCCCCTGCTAATGACAGTATTAGCTCAGTCGTGGAGCCAGACTTGAGTGAGTCACCCACCTGAGGTGGCGACCACCACAACATCCCTCCAACGACTGTCTCCCATGAACCTCCAACCCCAAAGGCTTTGACTTAGCAGTTGTGACTTTACTGTCATACAAACAGGTGACTTAGCAGTTGTGACTTTACTGTCATACAAACAGGTGACTTAACAGTTGTGGCTTTACTGTCATTCAAACAGGTGACTTAACAGTTGTGGCTTTACTGTCATTCAAACAGGTGACTTAACAGTTGTGACTTTACTGTCATACAAACAGGTGACTTAACAGTTGTGGCTTTACTGTCATTCAAACAGGTGACTTAACAGTTGTGACTTTACTGTCATTCAAACAGGTGACTTAACAGTTGTGGCTTTACTGTCATACAAACAGGTGACTTAACACCTTTCATACCAAGTAAATATGAGGAGATCAGCAACCTGTGCCCAAGCAATTTTGAGTTTACTGACTTGAAAAGTGGGTGACCGAATAAATCTCCTACTGAAGTCAGTGCCTCTTCTCTGTCCTGTCTGTCTGTCTGTCTGTCTGTATGTTTGTCTGTGTGTGTGTGTTTGTAGACCTCGTGCATCAATCCCTTGCTGAAGTCAGTGCCTCTTCTCTGTTCTGTCTGTCTGTCTGTCTGTCTGTATGTTTGTCTGTGTGTGTGTTTGTAGACCTCGTGCATCAATCCCTTGCTGAAGTCAGTGCCTCTTCTCTGTTCTGTCTGTCTATCTGTGTGTCTGTCTGTCTATCTGTGTGTTTGTCTGTCTGTCTGTGTGTTTGTCTGTCTGTATGTTTGTCTGTCTGCGTGTGTGTGTTTGTAGACCTCGTGCATCAATCTCTTGCTCTAACAGTGGTGTGTGTGTACGCACTGTCCTGTGGCCAGGTGTTGGCGGAGAAAGAAGACCTGAGCTGCCAGAACCAGCAGCTGACAGCGGGGGAGCAGCAGCTGAGTGGGCAGCTGAGCGAGCTGCAGGACAGCCTGGCCTCCCTGGAGAGGGAGAGACAGCAGCTGAGTGCGGAGAGAGAGGAACTGCTCAACACGCGCCACACGCAGGACGACTTGCTCTCCTCTTTACGCTCAGAACTTACGTCAGTGGCTGTTGTCCTTTGTCACTGTGGAATTTGAGGGAGAGGGGGGATTATTTTGTGATGAGGTGGTAAGTAGATTATCTCCCATGTGATCAGAGCGCGACAATCGCAGCGTCGTGTTTCTATTTAGAGACACACCTGTCAATTGTGGATGCTCTGTTACCTTGGGTAGTGGTTGAAAAGCCTCGTTGCACACACTTCACCTTCATAGCGAAATGTAATTTATGCAACCTCTTTTTTAGAGGTCACATTCTAAAGCTGACTAGCTGTGCCGTGTTCCCGAGGTTTGTGCAGAGATGGGACATCAAATGTCCACTCTGTTACAAATTATTTTTTTATTTATTCTTTTATTTAGAGATAATGGAATAAGCAATGTGCTTTTTTACATCCATTCCCCGTGTGTATGCAGTTTTGTAAATGTTGTCATCCGTTCCCACCGGCGCACAATGGCCTACTCTTCTGAAAAGCGGAATGGGTTTTAAAATGTGTGCAAGATGTTCTGCGTGCGTTCACACACAGGACCTCAGTTTTATAGTCTCATCCAAAGGTTTTTGGGGGGGAGTGGAGTCGGCACTGATGTTCACTCCAGAGGAAAATTCGTGAAAGGAGTGTGTGTGCCTTTTTGTATGCATGCATGCATATCTGGTTGTGGTGTGTGTATGCATGCATACATACGCAAGACTGCTCAGACATGTCTGTATGCAATCACATTTATGTATGCAGCATGGGTACATGTGTCTGTGTGTGCATGCATTTTGTATATGTGGTGGAAATGTGTGTGTGCATGCCTGCATGTTTACATGTACCTGTGCGTTCGCATTCACACATGTTTATGTGTGTAGTATATGTGCGTGCATGCATCTTTGTACATTGGTTGAATAAGGACAAGCAGATGGGAGTACTGTTACTGGAACTCAGAAAAAAAAGGAGACAATTAAGAAATAAATAAAAAGTAAAAAAAAAAACAAGGACTTATAGCAGGCACAAAATACCAAAAGGATTCAAACATGCACAGATTACTAGGCAAATGACTGAAAACAGATAAAGTGGTTAGAAAAGTGTCTCAAACTACTACTGTTTCCAACTATTTTTAACATTGTGATAACCTTTGGAAGATAATACTATTAATACAACACTGATAACACAAACCAGATCACAAACAGAACATTGATAGTTGGGGGTTTATCTTCTTCTAATCTAAAGTTCTTCATCCAGTGTGATATTGGAGAGTGTGTGTGTGTGTGTGTGTGTGTGTGTGTGTGTGTGTGTGTGTGTGTGTGTGTGTGTGTGTGTGTGTGTGATATTGGGGTGGGTGAATATCACGGAATATGTCAGCTAAGCCCAGCAGGCAGACCTTCTGTAGAGTGACGAGCACAGGAGAAGACCGGGAACTACACGTCCCGCCTGCTATAGGAACACACAAAAGAGATGGGGAAAAAAAGGTTGAAGATTGATATCTAGGAATATTTTTTTATATCATGAACAGTTTTTGCCTTCAATGTAAAGATTGATATTTGTCAGAGAGAAAAAAAACAAAACATCTTTTATATCAGTAACAGTTTTTGCTTCAACCTAAATTTGTTATTTCGAAATAGACAAAGTATTTTTTTCATGTTGTAAAGACAAAAAATTGATATCTAAGAATTTTTTTTTAGTGATCTTTATTTATTTATCTATCTATTTTATTTTATTTATTTATTCTTTTATATCGAGGATAATGGAATAAGCACTCCATGTGGTTTTTTACATCCAGTCCCAGTGTGTATACAGTTGTGTAATTCTTGTCATCTGTTCTCACCAGCACACGATGGCCTACTTTTACGAAAAGCAGAACAGGATTTAACTGTGTGCAAGATGTTCTGCGTGCGTTCGCACACGGGGCCTCAGTTAATAGTCTCATCCAAAGGACATTATCAACATGTTTTTTTATATTTTGTTGTTATACAGCTCGGCACAGGATGTGCGACATCGGTTATCCAGCACGTCAGATCAGCTGGAGAGAGAGAACAGTCAGCTGGAGAAGCAGCTGGAAAAGATGACCACCGAGCGAGACGCGCTGCAACACACCACCCAGGAACTGGCCAAACAGGAGGTGAGGTCTGATTACTGTGGGTGATGTGGGTGTGGGGTGTGTTGTGGGGGGGGGTTGTGGGGGTGTGTGTTTGTGTGTGTGTGTGGGGGTGTGTGTATTGGAGGGGGGGGTATGTGGGTGTGTGTGTGTTTGTGGGTGTTTGTGTGTGTGGGGTGGGTGTGTGTGCGTGTGTGTGTGTGTGTGTGTGTGTGTGTGTGTATGTGTGTGTGAGTGAGTGTGTTTGTGAATGTGTGTATGTATGTGGTCCAAGGGTAGAGACCCACTATGAACCTTGGTACTGATGTCATGAACATACCCAGCATGCACTCTTCAACCCGGAGAGGGCTGGGCTCCACCAGGTTTAACTTTCCCACACTTTCTGAATAATTTCATGCAGCGCCCTAATGACTTGGAAAGGGGTTATGATGAAATCAGGTGATGATGACAGGGGTGCGTGTGGTGAGGTTGCCACCAACTGTGGCAACTTCAAAAGGAGCTGAGGAAAAGTGAAATAATTTTTTATGTTTTTTTTATTTTTGCTAGAGCTCCTGGGTTCACAAGTGGTGAGATTTTGGCATATGAAAACCATCCCCCCCCCCCCATCATTCCCATCATTTAGGGAGCTACATTGACTTAAGGGGGGGTTGTCTAAACACTGGTATGAAATGGCCTTCACTTCGAAAAGGCAGAGCAGGGTTTTAATGTCTACACAAGGTGTTTCCATTTGTTCGCACATGTGGCCTTGGATTATAGTCTCATTTGAAGAACTTTGACATTAAGTTTGATTTTTTTCGTCAAACTGGGAAGAAAGGGCGAGGGTTTCGAATTGAACTCAGAACCTCACTGCTTACTTGTTAGGCAGACAAATGTCGTAACCATCCTGCCACCTTCCTTCATAATTTGAGCAGTGATTTTTTACTTTTACTTTATCTTTTATTTCCAGGATAATGGAATTGTGTACTTATTTTACATCCAGTCTCTGTGTGCATGCAGTTTTGTAAATTTTTTCATCAAGTTCCCACCGGCACACAATGGCCTTCTCTGAAAAGCGGAAATGGTTTAACATCCTCGTTTATAGTCCATCAAAGGATTTATAGGTGAAGTGGAATCAGCACAGTATGTTAATCCATGAGGAAAATATCCTCTTTGAACAAGATTTGAACCCGGGTCAAACACTTCATGTAGCTGTCACATTTTTGACCACAGGTTATCCCTGTGTGTGAAGACAATGTATATTTGTGTGTAGTGTTGTCTGTGTCTGTGTGTGTGTATGTGTGTTTGTGTTGTGTTTGTGTGTATGTGTCTGTGTCTATGTGTGTGTTGTGTTGTGTTGTTTCGCAGATGGTCTGTGAGGTGACGGTTTATGTGGCAAGATGTTGCGTGCGTGTGTGCTCCGTGGTGTTTGCTATCCAGGACTGTTTGGTTTGTTGTTGTGGTTTTGTGATGGTATATGTGTCACTGGTGTGTCTGTGTGTGTCATGTTACGTCGGATCGCTGCGGATGATGTAGTGCTGGTGTGTGGGTGCGGGAGCGCGTGCCCCTGGCTGGGGGTGTCGGTCTGATTCACTGTGTGTGTGTGTTGTGTGTTGTGTGTTAGTGTCTGTGATGTGTGTGCGTGTGTGTCTGTAGGAGATTTTTCAGGTGGGTGTCTGTGCGTCGTGTGAGGGGGGAAATGGACTGTGGAGTTGATTGTAGTTGTGGTTCTGTTGTGTGTGTGTGTGTGTGTGTGTGTGTGTGTGTGTGTGTGTGTGTGTGTGTGTGTGTGTGTGTGTGTGTGTGTATTCTCTGTGGTGTTTTGTGTGTTGTGTGTGTGTTTGGTGTTGTGTTGTTGTGGTTGTGTGTGTGTGTGTGTGTGTGAACTCATAGTGACCCACTGAAGGAACAAGATTTAGTCACAAACTTAACTGGTCACATGAGGGAGCACCACCCACAACAGGTCTGGAATCAGGTAGCATTTTTTGAATGTGTGTTGATTTGTACGTGTTATGGTATATGTGTCCCTGTGTCCTGGTTTGTTCAGGGTTTACAGGTCTATTGTTGGTACCTTTCAGTAGGCATGTGTGTTTGTGGGTGTGGTTGAGGTTTATTTTGGCATGTTGTTGTTGCTAATATAATTCTAACATTTTATATGGACACAAATTATAGGACAAAAGTAACAAATTGTTAAAAAGGTCACAAGATTATGCAATCAAACACTTTTCAAAGGCCTTGACCGTCCAAGCTTAAAAACAAAACCAAAAATTAAAAATTTTGGTAAAAACGACTGTTACTCTTGTCAGATTTTAATAATTACCTGCCCAAACAATAACGTTAAAAAAGTGTGTGTTTTTGTGTGTGTTGGCGGCGCTAATGTGTGTGTGCGTGTGTGCGTGTGTGCTGTGTGTGTGTGTGTGTGTGTTGTGTGTGTGTGTGTGTGAGTGGTGTCATAAGTGATGTTGTACATATGAATATTTGTTATAAAATGAAAATATCGCTTTTTAAAGTTGCTTGTGTGTTGTGTAGGTCGAATGCAAGCGCTTTGATTTGTTTTTACAAGATATAGCGCTATACAAGTTCCATGTATTATTATTATTATTATTATTATCATTATTATTATTATTATTATTATTATTATTATGATGATGTTCAGTGACAGGGTGGTTGATGGGTGCCATATAATCCACAGTAGACTGCTTCTTTTCTGTCCCTTCTCCTGTGAGTGATACCCACCCTCCCCATCCAGAGACAAGTTGATTTCCATTTGTGGCCTGGAATCTGGAGAAAAAAAACACACCAAAAATCAGCAAGTTGAGATTTGTAGACTGCCTCTGTGTTTGAGAAATGAGTTTCCACAACATGCAACTTAGGTTCTACCTTTACTTTTGCAAAGCATGGAGGAACATCATGTGGCTCATACTGCACTGAGCATTGGCGGTCCTGATAATGAGGAGGAGGTTCTGTCTGAGACAGAAAAGTGTCAGGCATTGTGTCCCCAGTAACCTCTTGAATGACAATGCCGTGAGTGGAGTGGGTGGTGTTGGCTCCTGATGGAGTTTCTTCGTTCAGGTCAAAGTTATCCCAGCAAAAATGGATAACCTTGTTCTCTCTCAAACTCACTGTTGAAGGAAGAAGACTTGCCCACTGAAGTACAGAATTGGCCATAGCAGTCTCAAGTCGCAGAATGGTTTTGTATCCAGCAACATGACCAAACCTATTCAACAGACTTATGATTTCAGAGCTGCCAGTTACATGTCTGACAGACATTCCAAGCAAAACATGTTTAGGCATTTTCCACTTCCCTCCTGTCACAGATTAGCATATGTCTTGGGCAATTGAGGATGCCAATCTGGTGGTTTTGGGTTGCTCCATAGAACTACTCTTTCCAGATAGCAGTGTTTTTAGAAAGTCTGTGAGGATATCTGGAGGTTTGACAGCATCAGACTGGAGAAATTCTGCAGAAGGAGGCCATGGCATATCAGGTGTTGCCCTGAAAGCATCCATAATGTATCGGCGAAGAACATATGCAGATTCCTCAAGAGGTCTTTCTTCTGAAGCTGCTGACACAAATGCTGTCTCAACTGCCTGACCCTGGGAAAGTTAATCACAATAAACAAGATCACTGCGGTGGTTCGGAGCCCAGAATTGAATTCTGAAGCCAAAATGTTTCATTATTTTTTCTTTCAGTTTGTAAGTCTTGTATCCTGGGTTGTAGAAGTCAGGAGAATGTTGTTGCATGTATTCACAGTACTTATCACCTAGTATGGAAAAAAAAAAAGAAACTAAAAAAAATCATAGACTCAAAGCGCTGTTGTTAACACATCCTCTTCGTTAATTATACATATGGCTGTTGCAGTACTTACTGTGTGTTACAGACATTCTCTGATCAATAATAACATCTTGATCTAGACTTATTTGTTCATACTTTGTGGAACATACTGATAGTTGGATACATTTCTGGCACCGGACACACAAGGCGTGAGATGAGAAAGTGCTGCTCAACTGATGGTGAGAGAACGGAACAGCACTCGGCTGTGGTTGAGTGGTAAGACAGATTTCAGCTGCGTGCGGTTCGGACGGCCGCGCATTAAAGTCATCACTGTAGTTTTGTTTTAAATATGTCAGCAAAAAATTATGCCTATATAATCAGGAAAATTATACTAGATGCTATTCACAATAAAATTATGAGAAGTTAAGCCAGATTTTGTGCAATAATCGCAGCGTGAACATCCGTACCCCAAAAACCTAAATATAGGGCGCAAAGAGGGGAAAATGCACTGTTGATACACCTCTCACTCGTGAAATAACCTGTATCCCAGAGGGTAACATGTCAAATGCTTCTACCAACATCATAAGCTTTCAGAAAAACAAAGTCAAAAATCCCCCCCCAGGGGGGGGGAGGTTTCCCTCTCCTAGATCATGGTCTAAAAGTGAACAAATTGGTTAGAAAAAGTCACCGAAGATTCATGCAATCAAAAACATACTTTGCAAAGGGTCCTTGAAGGCCATCAAGCTGTACAAAATCACTTGGAACCAAATTATTCAAATATATTTCTTGGGTTGCTCCTACCAATAAGTGGCTGGACTGTTGCACCTCTCTAAGTAGATTGTAAGTAGATTACTTCATAGACCCTGAAACAACATATACGCATCTAAAAAAGTGTGTGTGTGTTTGTGTGTGTGTGTTGGGAGGATGAATGTGTGGTGTGTGTGTGTGTGTGTGTGTGTGTGTGTGTGTGTGTGTGTGTGTGTGTGTGTGTGTGTGTGGTGTGTGTCAATAAGCATGTTGTTTGATAATAATATGAACATATTTTAGCTTGATGAAAATGAATACCATCACTCCCTTTTAAAGCATCACCTTAAACATATTACTTCGATCTTGTTGTTGTTTTTTTCAGAAGAAGAAGAAAAAACATTTTTAACAGAAATTCATGTAACTTTGTTTTGAAAATAATAACTGTTTTGCTGACATCGATTGCGTGTTGTTACATGTGCAGCAAACCACACAGAAAGCTCACTCCGATTCTGAAAAGAGGTAAGTCGTGGAATCGAGTCCTGGTCTGTGGAGAGACATTTTTATCAGAAATGAAGCTTTGTGAGAGAGAAAGAGAGAGAAATGTTTGAGGTACAAGTATGTGTATTTGTGTGTGTGTGTGTGTGTGTGTGTGCGCAGCGCCAATGCATGCGTGCATGTGTGTGTGTGTGTTGTTGTGTGCATTCATTTTTGCATGCATGTGTACTTATGTAATGTGTGTGTTTTTTATTTATTTTTTTATTATTCTTTTATACGAGGTAACGAATAAGCAATCATGTGCTTTTCATCGGTCCGTGTTATGCGTTTTGTAAATTTCATTGTTCCCCGCACACGATGCCTACTCTTACGAAAGCGGAACAGGATTTAACGTGTGGCAGATGTTTGCGTGCGTTCGCACACGGGCCTCGGTTTAAAGTTCATCCGAAGACTTTTGGGAGTGTGTGTGTGTGTGTGTGTTGTTTATACGTCTTTGTACTGAGATGCTATCCAAGCAGGGTTAACCCTATTTTTTAGGCACTGAGTCTTATTGTCATACACTGACACGGAAAAGTTCTGCCACATCCTAGTCAGAGTGGGGGACGGTACAGCCCAGTGGTCAGAAATTGCACTCACAATTTGACAACCCGGGTCTGATTCCTGTTCAAGGGATTTTTCCCCTGGAGTTAACATCAGTGCTGACTCCACTCTCCCCAAAAGTCCTTCAGATGAGACTGTAAACTGAGGCCCCATGTGTGAACATCCACTGTTAAAATCCTGTTCACATTTTCGTAAGATAGGCCATTGTGTGCCTGTGGGAACAGATGACAAGATTTACAAAATGCATACACACTGGGAGTGGATGTAAAAAAGCACATGAGTACTTATTTCATTATCCTCGATACAAAAGACTAAATAAAGTGCTAGCTTTGTTCTCTATCAATAACAGAATGGAATATCAAGTTTTCTCTCAACTTTTCAGGCATCAACCTTTTTTTACCATAACAAACACAAAAGCCTAACTGTCGTCAAAAAGTGAACTTTTATATTTCTTCATAGAAACAACAAAAAATGATAATACTAAAAGTTTCGTAGTTTTAAATCATACAAAATCTTTTTTTTTTACACATTCTAATCAAGGCAGATAACATAGTTGAGGGGGTTTCTTTGGTGACCAGGTTAACGAGCGAAATTGACGACTTGCGAGTGAAGCTTCAGCACGCACTGACAGAGCTGCAGGCGATGAAAGTGGCTCACCATGAGCAGGTCAGCGCTCAGTCCTCGCTCACCGAGCAGCTCTCCCTCACCGAATCCCGCCTGCAGCAAACGCTGCACCAGAAAACCAGCTTTGAACACGAACTGCGCACCAAGTCTGACCTGGAGCTACAGGTGAGAGAGCTGGAGGTGAAGGTGGCGGAGAAGGGTCACCTGGCCTGACCTGTACGAGGACGAGAGGAAGCAGCGCATCAGCCTGGAGCAGGCAGTGCAGCAGCTGAACCAGGAGCAGGAGGGGGAGCTGTCCTCGCTGCGCAGCCGCTGCAGGCAGAAAAGACGCTGCGCAGCGAGGCGGAGTTCAAGTGCCAGGAGATGGAGCAGACGCTGGATGAGGTCAGGACTGAGAAAGACACCCTGCACATGTCGCTGTCCGCAAGGTCAGTATGGGCAGGGTTTTGCCTTGGGGGGTTACGTCGTTGGGTTCGGGGGGGGGGGAGGGGGTTCTTTTAGGGTTTTTTATTCGTTTTGTTTGCTCTGCTAGAGCTCCAAGGTTTACCAAGGGTGAGACTTTGCATATATGACCATTTTTGCCCACCATGAAGGTAGCCGCATTCTAGATGTATTCAGTTAAATTCAAAATGCTTTGTTACCTCACAAACAGAGAAAATTGCTGGGTATGTTCGTGTTTCTGTAACCTGCCAAACACTGACATGAATTATGGGATCTTGAACGTGTATATTTAACCTTCTGCATGTGTATATACACGAGAAGGAATTAGAGCACTTGCAGGTCTATGTTTGAAGTTGACCTGGGAGAAATCCCCACCCTAAATTCACCAGACACCTCCAAGATTCAGACCCATGACTTCATGGATCCGTGGGATTGATGTCAATCGTCCTTCACAACTCAGCTGTAGCGTCTGTCTTTTTTTTCCATGTTAGTAGCATTGTTGTGTCTGTGGTTGTTGTGCTGTCGCTGTTTGTGTCAGCTGGGTTGGTTTATATCTGTGGGCCAATAAGGCTGTAGAAATGTCTAGCAGTTTCGGTGAGCAGTGGAAAAAGATTTTTACGATATAGCTTGATTGTTCATTAAAGGTTGATAATTAACTAGCATGAGTCGCTGGTATATAACTGAAAATAGCGTATGCAGGGAAAGGTGTCAGTTAGAATATTTCACAATGAAGTTTTCTTTTTTTTCTTTTATTACAAAACTTATTGCTGATGTATTCCACTGCATAGACAATGTGTATGATGTCATTTTCCAGTGCATAGACAATGTGTATGATGTCATTTTCCAGTGCATAGACAATGTGTATGATGTCGTTTTCCAGTGCATAGACAGTGCGTATGATGTCATTTTCCAGTACATAGACAATGCGTATGATGTCATTTTCCAGTACATAGACAATGTGCATATGATGTCATTTTCCAGTACATAGACAATGTGCATATGATGTCATTTTCCAGTACATAGCCAGTGTGTATGATGTCATTTTCCAGTACATAGACAATCTGTATGGTGTCATTTTCCAGTGCATAGACCATGTGCATATGATGCCATTTTCCAGTGCACAAACAATGCGTGTGATGTCATTTTCCAGTGCATAGACAA
This sequence comes from Stramonita haemastoma, assembly GCA_030674155.1. Classification (NCBI taxonomy): domain Eukaryota; kingdom Metazoa; phylum Mollusca; class Gastropoda; order Neogastropoda; family Muricidae; genus Stramonita; species Stramonita haemastoma. Next base: position 44,498,776 of record CM060331.1, read on the forward strand.
TGCATATATGATGTCATTTTCCAGTGCATAGACAATGTGTATGATGTCATTTTCCAGTGCATAGACCATGTGCATATGATGCCATTTTCCAGTGCACAAACAATGTGCATATGTCATTTTCCAGTGCATAGAAAATATGTATGATGTCATTTTCCAGTACATAGACCGTGTGTATGATGTCATTTTCCAGTGCATAGACAGTGTGTATGATGTCATTTTCCAGTGCATAGACAGTGTGTATGATGTCATTTTCCAGTGCATAGACAGTGTGTATGATGTCATTTTCCAGTGCATAGACAGTGTGTATGATGTCATTTTCCAGTGCATAGACAATGTGTGTGATGTCATTTTCCAGTGCATAGACAGTGTGTATGATGTCCTTTTCAGATGACCTCCCAGGAGACGGAGGTCCAACAAGTGCAGAGGGATCTGTCAGTTGCTCAGGAGCAAGTGGCCATTCTGCGGCACCAGTATGAACAGTACAGTCTGTCTGTCTGAACATCAGGGGGAAGAGTCTTCTCGTCTTTTTTTCTTTATTTTTGTCTTGTTCTGTTCCTCAGATAGAGCTCTGAGGTTCACTACAGGTGATATTTTGCTCTGAGGTTCACCACAGGTGATATTTTGCTCTGAGGTTCACCACTAGTGATATTTTGCTCTGAGGTTCACCACAGGTGATATTTTGCTCTGAGGTTCACCACAGGTGATATTTTGCTCTGAGGTTCACCACAGGTGATATTTTGCTCTGAGGTTCACCACAGGTGATATTTTGCTCTGAGGTTCACCACAGGTGATATTTTGCTCTGAGGTTCACCACAGGTGATATTTTGCTCTGAGGTTCGCCACTAGTGATATTTTGTATGTATCATTGTTTTATCCACAATGAATGAACCTGCATTCCGACACTGGAGGTGATGTGCTTGCATTTTTTTTTTTTTTTTTTTTTTTTTGGTCATCCATTTCTACCGGCATGAATTGACCTCACTCACTCACTCACTCACTCAGTCCCTTGTCCCAAAGGACGTAGGGGGGACATGAGAGAAGACGCAACGGAGATCTTTTTCCATGCTTCACGATCCTGTGTGGCTAGTAGGAGGCGTTGCAGGGGTTGGGCAGTCCAGTCTTTGATGTTGTCAACCCATGATTTCTTTTGGCGGCCTCTTCTTCTCTTGCCCTCAACTGTTCCTTGCAAGATGGTTTTTGCTAGGGTGTTGTGTCTTGTGGTGTGACCAAACCACATCAGCTTTCTCCTCTTTATGGTGGAGAGCAAAGGCTCTTGGGGGCCCACACGCTTTTCGATTTCTTCTTTCACATAGTTATTGGTCTTGTGTTCTTTGTATGATATTTTGAGGAGTCTTCTGTGGCACTTGTTCTCGAATGCTTGGATTCTTCTCTCTAACTCTGCTGTCAGAGTCCATGATTCACAGCCATATAGGAGGATAGATATCACGAGGGATTTGTAGAGGTGGTATTTGGTGCAGAAGCTGATGTTGTTGCTTCTGATGATCCTCTGGAGTCTGACTAGAGCAGATGTTGCTGTTGCAATGCGAGCTTTCACCTCATTGTTTGATGTGCCATCTTTTGTTAGGATGGAGCCTAAGTATTTGAATTGGCTCACCTCTTCCAATTGACCTACTCTTCCAAAAAGTGGAACCGGTTTTTTAAACGTGTGTGCAAGATATTCTGCATGATTTTTGGTGTATTGTCTGAGTTGAATGACTTTTCCAGGGAGTGGAGTCAGTCAGTACTGATGTTAACTCTGTACAAAGTAATAAACTCAGTAAAATAATAACGGGTAGGCGCTGCACTTGTGGTGACACGCTCTCCCCAGGAAAAGCAGCCCAAATTTCACGCAGAGAAATCTGCTGTGACGTAAAGTGGTATAAAATAAAATAAATAAAACAAAATAAACTCAAGGGGAAAATCCTCTGGGGCTGGAACCTCAGACTGTCAGACCATGGGCTCTCTGCTCTTTGAACACAGAGTTGTTCTGCACCTCACCCCCCACCCCACCCCACCCCCCCGCCAACCTCTTCAGAGATAAAGTAGGTTTCAGTCTGGACATTTGTTTTTTGTGTGACTTCTGCCCAGAAATAAAGAGGAGGTATATGTTTCCATCGGGTTTTTTTTGAGTCACAAGGTCCATAGAACAATGTTTTAATTGATTTTAATTTTTTATTCTTTTATTTTGAGGATAATGGAATAAGCACCCATGTGCTTTTCTTTTTAACATCTGGTCCTCACGTGTATGCAGTTTTGTCATCTGTTCCCACGGGCACACAGTGGCCTTCTTTTTCGAAAAGCGAAACAGGACTTAATGTGTGCACAACATGTTCTGCTTGCATTCGCACCCTGGGCCTTGGTTTATAGTCTCATCCAAATGAAAGAAGCTCACTTACACATTCACATATATCAACCAATTGATATGCAGGTATTCATACTTACAAAATCTCACATACATATAAACAGAAACTCGCACATGAAACTGTCATATTCGCAATGAAATATGGTACTACTGTTAAGCGCCTGACAAGTCAGGCCCAGCACATCTGACAAACCTTAGGTGTGATTTCCCTTTCAAAAGTTCAAGTCTGCTTTCACAAAAATTTGCGTATTGCTTGCTGGAGATTTCTCTGCATGAAACTCAGGCTGCTCTCCCTGGAGAAAGTCGGTCACAACAAGAGCAGTACCACCCTTTGATTTTTCTTCTTTTTTCTATCAAGTTTTGTCTTGTTTTGTTTTATTTTAGTCTGCTTTCACAGATGTATATGACCAGGTAATGTAGACTTTTTTTCAGTTGTGACAAGGGAATCTGACATATGTTGAAAGATTTCTGTATGTGTGTCGTGTGTGTGTGTGTGTGTGTGTGTGTGTGTGTATGTATGTGTGTGTGTTTTTGTGTGTGTGTGCGTGTGCGTGTGTGTGTGTGTGTGTGTGTGTGTGTGTGTGTGTGTGTGTTGCATGTATGTGTGTGTGTCTGTGTATGTCTGTGTGTGTGTATGTGTCTGTCTGTCTGTGTCTGTGTGTGTGTGTCTGTGTGTGTGTGTGTGTGTGTCTGTCTGTCTGTGTCTGTCTGTCTGTGTGTGTGTGTGCGTGTGTGTGTGTGCAGGCTGTGGCGGAGGCTGAGGATGCCAAGAGTGAGATGTGCAGTCTTCAGGCCCAAGCCATGGAACAAGCGTCGCAGGTCGCCATTCGGGCCGCAAGTAATGAGGTACCATCTGCTGGTGATCAGGATAGTGGTGGTAGTAGTCATTGTAGAGGTAAAAGGTAAAGGTGTCCCAGAACCTAGGCGGTCGTAGGGGAGCGAGGCATCAGAGACCTCACTTCTCTAGGGGCCAGCATATTGAGGGCGGCGCCCATCTCCTCTTCATCACTGTTTTACCTTCCCTGACCCTAAAGAGGGCAGGTACCCATTTACAGCTGGGGGAACTGAAAGACTGTACTGAAGCCAAGGCACGCAAACGGTCACCCACCCAACTGGCAACCACGCTCGCCGCTGCTTAACATTAGCTGGGGAAAAGTGATTGCTCTGACCACTGAGCTATCCCATCCCTGTTGTAGAAGTAGTCGTTGTAATAGTAGTAGTAATTGTAGCAGTACTATCTTCTCCTTCATCCTTGTTGAACACTCAGACAGCCACTTTTTTTTTTTTTTTTCAGACAGCAACTACTGTTGTCTGTCATTAGAGTGAAGATGTGCTGCTCTGCCATCAAATGCCTGAGGAGTCAGACCCAGAGCATCCGGCTTCAGCATAGGAAAGAAGTTTTTTTTTTTTTAGTTTTTTTTTTTTAGTTTTTTTTTTATACCACTTTATGTCACAGCAGATTTCTCTGCATGAAATTCGGGCTACTCTCCCTGGGGAGAGCGTGTCGCCACAAGTGCAGCGCCTACCCATTATTTTTTTTTCCCCTCAGGGATGGTGTCTAAACACGACACCTGTGTGCATGCTGGTTTGTTTTTTTTATATAATTTTGTCATCCACTCCTACCGGCTCACTATGGCCTGATCTTCCGAAAGGCAGAACGGGATTGTAACATGTGCGCAAGATGTTCTGCGTGCGTTCGCACATGGGACCTTGGTTTATAGTCTCATCGAAGTGTTCTCTTTTAAGTCTTTCTGGAAAAGCAGAGCAGGAGAATGGACCAACAATGCTGAAAATAAGCAAGAAGGAAACAATAAGGATTATGGCAGGAACAAAGAGAGGGATAGAAAAGAGGTCATTCCTTGCACAGAGTTTTCCAGAAGGTGGGAATGGTGTTTGCTGACAGGTCTCATGTATCCCCACAGGGAAGGTGTAGTGTCGGCATCAGTGGAGCAAAGACAGAAGTAAAGGTAGCTGTTGTGATAGCAATGATAGTCATTGTAGTAGTAGTTGAAGTAGAAGTAGTAGTGTAGTAGTAGTAGTAGTAGTAGTAGTAGTAGTAGTAGTAGTAGTAGTAGTAGTAGTAGTAGTTGCAGAGATAGTAATTGCAGTAGGTAGTGGGAGTGTGTGTGTGTGAGTGTTCATTTATATATTATTTACTTATTTATTTATATATATTTTTTTTATTCTTTTATATTGAGAAAAATGAAGTAAGCACTCATATGCTTTTTTTCATCCAGTCCCCATGTGTATGCAGTTTTGTAAGTATTGCATTGGTTCCCATGGCACACAATGGCCTACTCTTATGAAAAGCAGAACAGGATTTAACGTGTGCACAAGATGTTCTGTGTGCGTTTGCAAGGGGGCCTCAGTTTACAGTCTCATCCGAAAGACTTTTGGGGAGAGTGGAATCAGCACTGATGTTAACTCCAGAGGAAAAATCCCCTCAAACGGGAATCGAACTCGGGTCGCCAAATTGCGAGCACAATGTTCTGACCACTAGGCTATCCCATCCCCCCACTCTGTGTGTGTGGTGTGTGTGTGTTGTTGTGTTGTGTGTGTGTGTTGTGAGTGTGTGTGTGTGTGTGTGGAGGAGATGCTTCACAATAGGAAGCCTCACTACACAAATATTTACACTTCACGATGAGGAAGCCTCACCACCCACCAACTTCCCTGGTCTGATCCTCCAGGACTTGGAGGCATCCCTGCAGGCAGCCACCAAGCAGCTTCAGGACGCGCAGAACGCACTGAACCAGGCCCACTCCAGGATCGCCCAGCTGGAGGAGCATCACGCAGCCTCCAAAGCCGAGCTGAAACAAGCGCTGACCGACATGCGCACCCTGGTCTTCCAGAAGGAGGTGAGCACCAGCAAGTGTGAGGAGCTGGAGCAGAGCATGAAGGGGGTGAGGCAGGAGGTGGGGCAGGTGTCGGGGGCCCTGGGGGAGGCGAGGGCCCAGCTGCGGGACAAGACCTCCCTGCTGGAGGCCGTCAGGCGAGAGATGGACCTCCTCCAACACGAGCTGGAGCACCTGCGCCAAACCTCCACCACCGAGGCCCAGGAGAAGAGCCAGCAGGTGCAGAGGTTAAAGGTCGCCGAGGAGAAGGTCAAGCGCCTGGAGACGGACAACGTGGAGTTGGCGGGAAAGGTGAGAGGCACCGGTTCGTTTACCTGGGATTTTAAAAAAAATAAAAAATAAAATTTAAAAATAGAATAAAAAAGGTAGACACCGGTACCTTCACCTGGGATTTAAAAATAATAAAAATTTAAAAAATAAAAAAAGAAAGGTGAGACACCAGTACCTTCACCTGGGATTTTAAAAAAATAATAAAAAAAATTAAAAAATAGAATAAAAAAAAGAAAGGTGAGACACTGGTTCCTTCACCAAGGATTTTTGGTTTTGTGTGACAGGCGCTGTAGCTCAGTGGTTAGCACCGTTTGATTTCAGTTCCTTGGATCCATGAAGTCGTGGGTTTCAATCTTGGTAGCATCTGGTGAAGTGAGGATGGGGATTTTAATGATCCCCAAGGTCAAATTCAAGTGCAGACCTGCTAGTGCCTTAATTTTTCCTATGCATGTCATGCAGAAGATCAAGTATTGCATGTTAAAGATCTGGTAATTCCTGTCTGCATTTGGTGGGTTACAGAAACACGAACATACCCAGCACACATCCCCCAATCAGAATACAGCTACTTTCATAGTGGTTAAACACAGTCCAGTATGTGACATGAAATGAGTCGCTTTACACCTGACCCACTTTTCCGTGAGGAGCCATTTCAGGCAGGTAGGTAGGTGGGGGTCAGGTCATTGATTCTTTAGTGATGATAGAACTATAACCATTTCTCTCTCTTGTACTGAAGTATCAAGGTATTAGTTTGTTTCCTTTTGCTTTTAAAACACATTTCAAAACACCCAAACCCTCATTCTGACCACCTATTACCATGCAAATCTTGTCAATTTCTCACTTTGTCACTTTCTGATTTGTAATAACTTTTCATAGAATTGTCTGACTTTCGATCTGATTTTTGTATTGTATAGCCATTTTATTGCAGATTAGTAACATGTTAACAACTGGAAATTTAGTGCAATATGACTCTTTATGTGGTGGAGCGTCACATAAGCAAAATTTCAGGATTGGTGAATTTCAGGGCTGTAGCCAAGGAACTGACAAAAAAATTTTTGTTTGAAGACAATCTCTCTCTCTGTGTCTCTCTGTCTCTCTGTCTCTCTGTCTTCTGTCTGTCTGTCTGTCTGTCTGTCTGTCTGTCTGTCTGTCCTCTCTCTCTCTCTCCTCTCTCTCTCTCTCTCTCTCTCTCTTCTCTCTCTCTCTCTCTCTCTCTCTCTAATTCTCACTCTCTCTCTCTCTCTTTGTTTATACATTTCTTTCTTTACCTTTTTTTGGTGATTTTTTTTGTGTGTGTCATGACAGTCTCATGCGGCGGTGAATTAAAGACGGACTATTGTACATTTTCAGCTGTCAGAATCCATTCATCAGAGAGAGCAGCTGTCAGAAAAACTGGAGAAAGAAAAACTACGAAACTCAGGTAAAGGGAGAGGAGGATTGGTCTGGTTGACAGCAGTGTGTGAAAAAAAAAAGACAGCAGTGTGTGAGTGCCCAGTGCTGACCCCACCAGCTTTGCATTGGGCAAGGTGTATGTCCCATAGCTGATGTTTGGTGGGGTCAGAGATGAAGGAAGTAAGGATGGAATTAATTAATGATTAATGAAGGAATCTGTGATTTCCAACATGCATAGAAGCATCCACTACCAAAGGTTCAAAGGTGTGATCATAGCATTTGGGGAGAAGAAACGTGAAAAGATGGGGAGGAGGGCAGGGAAAAATGGTATCAAGTATAAACACATAGAAAGAAGCATGCAAAGAAACAGTACACTTGCTAACTCGCACACATGCATGGTCAGTCAATGGTGACTTGCAACATACACACACACGCACGCACGCACGCACGCACGCATGCAGCACACACACACACACACACACACACACACACACACACACACACACACCACACAGCTTACATGCATGCATACATACTATACATACATACATACATACATACATACATACATACATACATACATACACATAAAAGTATTCTAACTGGGAGGGAGCAGAGGTCATCTCAAATAATGTCAGATCTTTCTGGAATTCTTCCATTTTCTGCGGAAATTTTACTTCATTTTCTTTCTGCTTAAAATAAAGACTTTGTTCCTTTTTTTGGGGGGGCTGGGGTGGGGATAGAGTAATGATAATGACTCTTTAGATAAGAAGATAGTTTACATTTTCGTGTATGTGCGCGCACACATGTGCACTCCTGTGAGTGTGATACACAACTCACTGTTTCTGAACTTAAGAAAAATGTTTTACTTCATTAATATCTGTATTGAAGATCAATATTCATGGTTTGCAATTTGTTCTCTGCAGACAAAATAACTGTTAGGGTAGAGCAGATTTGTAAACAAAAGTAAAACTGCATGACAATTTTAAAAGCACTGACTTCATCTTTATTTCTGTCACATGCAGCGTTAAAAGTACCTTTGTAAATGCAAAATGTTTCTGTGACTGTAAATATCGTTCCATGGAGATCCTCCCTATGTTTACACACTAACCATATCTTTGTTTTAATGTAAAACATTTATGTGACTGTAAATGCCGTTTCATGGCTATGGTTTAGGGGCTAACCATGTCTTTGTTTTAATGCAAAAGACTTATGTTACTGTAAATGCCGTTTCATGTAACCCTATGGGTTACACACTAAACATGTCTTGAATCGTGACAACATCGGGGCTGTGTTCAGATGTTTCGTTTGTATCGTTTTGTCTGATGCCCTTCACTACTCAGTGACGTAGACACACCTGCATTCAAACCCTCACCTCTCGTCGCTGTGTTCAGATTCTCACCACCAGAGTGCGCGCTACGTGGAGCAGGTGGAGAGTGACCTGAACGCGGCCAACAAACACATCCGCTCGCTGCGCGAAGAGCTGCAGCAGCAACAGAGCGCTGCCTTCAAGCTGGAGGCCACCAGCCTGGGACAGACCGTCAGTGCTTCCACCTCTTCCTCCTCTTGCTCCTCCACCTCTTGGTCTTCCACCTCTTGCTCCTCTTGGTCTTCCAGCTCTTGCTCTTCCATGCTCTTTGTCTTCCAGCTCTTGCTCTTCCACCTCTTGCTCTTCCACCTCTTGCTCCTCTTCTACCTCTTTCTCTTCCAGCTCTTCCACCTCTTTCTCTTCCAGCTCTTCCACCTCTTGCTCTTCCAGTTCTTGCTCTTCCAGTTCTTGCTCTTCCAGTTCTTGCTCTTCCAGTTCTTGCTCTTCCAGCTCTTGCTCTTCCAGTTCTTGCTCTTCCAGCTCTTGCTCTTCCATGCTCTTTGTCTTCCACCTCTTGCTCTTCCACCTCTTTGGTCTTGTAGCTCTTCCAGCTCTTTTCCAGTCTTGCTCTTCCAGCTCTTCCAACTCTTGATCTTTCAGCTTTTCTCAGATGATGGAGGGCAATGGACATACAGTCTTAGAGCTTAGTGTTTTGATGCAGAGTTTTTACCAGTGTACATGTTTGTGTCGTCCATTCCACCAGCCGTTAGCTGGTCCAGTCTTTAGAGAGGGACAATGTTTTGTTTTCACTGATGTTGTTGTTGTTGTTGTTGTACAGTCCCAGCTTAACACCCTGGGGGTTACCCAGAATGTGCATTCTGACTCCCTCATCCTACCGTAGGATTCTGGTGTGAATACACGCTGGATATGAATTTTGCATATGTTGCTGTTTTCAAGTACCCCGCCTTGTAGGCAGCCATATTTTTTTTTCTCCTTTAACCGTCTTAGCCCCGTTGCGGCCGCAGCCGGCCGTAACAGCACCTGCTGCTAGATTCCGTTGCGGCCGTAGCCGGCCGTTGGTCCTGACCACGTGGGCAGTACTTTTCCATCACACACATACCTCGTGGTTCTCACACAATGTGTCTGAAATTTGGTGGGGCGATGCAGGGAAGGTTTCAGATGGTGCCAGTGATAAATTTAGACCACTAACAGTGTGTACTTGGGAGGGAAGGAAGAAAGCAAGGCTGGCGATAGAAACGCCTTTCACTCATAGCGCGTGGCGAAAAAAAATGGTGTCTTCGTTGGTAGCAGACGATTCATCTAACTAACTAGACAATAAAATGAACGTGTTTGCATTGGAAGTAGAAAAAATTCAATGATAAATATTAAGTGAGTCAGAAATAAAAAGCTGAAGGGGGAGAAGAGAAAGGAAATAACGCAGTTAGAGAGAAGAATGACCCTGACTACACAGCACATTCCTGCAAGTGTGGAGACCTGTGCTACCCATACCCTGTGGAGAAATTTGACCTGGGGGGGAGGGGGGAGGTCCGCAGCATAAACGCCAGAAAATGTGACGCCTTTTGTCTATTTTCTAGTTAATACCACACTTTTTATTTGAAACTCAACGGACAGATATGCTGATGACGAAAATAGCGAGAAGGAAAGGAAAATAGATCTCCAGTCTGCCAAGGTGCCACAGGTGACAGCGATAGGTACCCCCCCCCCCCCCCCCCCCCGACACATCCACATTTTGTGCTTTCTGTGATGTGATGTGTCCCTGTGCCATCACTATGACTACTTTAAAGGCTATCATGATTAAAATTTTGTAGAATTACAGAAGTTCTGTGTTGTTTCATGTTTGTCACACCTGTGTGGTGACACTGGTGACAATGTGACACTTATGTACAATATTACACTTCTGTGCACTTAACAAACATGTGGTAAGACATAGACATCTGAAATGCAGTATATAGGTAAGATATTGATTGAATATTCCTTGTTTTCAAAAGACAAAAAACCAGTTAAACAAAAAGTATGCCTCATCAAGACATATAAAACAACAGGTGTTATGAGGACATTGTGTGACATCCTTGAAGTACAATTGCACACAAACATTAATAAACACGTTAGCTAGGCATCAGTTCTTTATTCAACACTTACATGTATGAATTTGTGTCTATTCCATATATATTTTGCTGGTTTATTGTATACAACATACTTTTACCTGTGATTGGTGACAAATAAGGTGACAACGACACGACATTTTGTGACCAGACATGTAAACTTGCCTTAAAATGCAAGTACAAAGATATATCTAGCTTGTGACAAAATTTCAGCTTGATAGCTTGTCATGCACACAAACAATTGTCTCAGGAGTAGACTATGTCAGTTTGGGGTAGAAAACTTTAAAAGAATTCAAAATCTACAGGCAGTTTAGCTCTGTAGAATTCAACAACAAGAGGGTTAAAGGAAAGTGCAGGTTGTTATGCTAAGAGAAATTTGTGGCTGAAGATAATCTGAACATAATACTGAAAGCATGACACCATGTTAATGTAGGCCATGGTACTTGGCTTGCATCAATAACTGTCAGAACTTTTGGCTAGGGCCATGATGGGTTTTCATGTGTGCACAAGATGTTCCACATGTGTTCTCCCAAGGGAACTTTTTTTTCATCCCAGCTGAGTTTTTCATGTGGTCACTCTAGCAGCCATCGGTCTGCCCCATTGTTGAATCTTTCTATTCTGTGACAGTCACTGACCCACTTTGCCCCATTGTTGAATCTTTCTATTCTGTGACAGTCACTGACCCACTTTGCCCCATTGTTGAATCTTTCTATTCTGTGACAGTCACTGACCCACTTTGCCCCATTGTTGAATCTTTCTATTCTGTGACAGTCACTGACCCACTTTGCCCCATTGTTGAATCTTTCTATTCTGTGACAGTCACTGACCCACTTTGCCCCATTGTTGAATCTTTCTATTCTGTGACAGTCACTGACCCACTTTGCCCCATTGTTGAATCTTTCTATTCTGTGACAGTCACTGACCCACTTTGCCCCATTGTTGAATCTTTCTATTCTGTGACAGTCACTGACCCACTTTGCCCCAT
>CM060331.1:44515065-44552565 GCA_030674155.1 Stramonita haemastoma
GTGACAAAATGAGAAACGGGCAAGTTTATTTTAGTAACAGGTTGTCAAAATGAGTGCTTTGGTATTTTCAAAACACATTTAAAAGCAAAAGGAATAAAAAAAATATGCCTTGATATTTCATTTTAAGATAAATAAACAGATCTAGTTTAATAATCAATCAAAATCTCAAAATTGACAGCTTGACCCCCACCTGCCTTTAAAGGCTCCAAGCGCAAAATTGGGTAATGTGCTAAGCGACTCATTTCGTGGTGGATCGCCACATATGTCTAAACATGAGTTTTTAAATAATTAGGTGGATGGTTGATTTATTTCACCTCTGTTCATGCAAGGTGGTGTTACATTGTAAATGAATCAAGGTACAGTTCAAAAACCATGTGTCAGCAAAGTTGTCACACACACACACACACACACACACACACACACACACACACACACACACACACACACACACACACACACACACACACACCAAATTATTGAAGATCAACAATTGGAATACCTTTCAGATCCCGATCCAGTAGTGCTGTGAAGAAGGTGCTGTTGTTGTTGTTGTTGCAGAAAGTGAACACAGTGCGACAGCTGGAAAACTCTCTCCTCCAACAGAGAAAACAGTCTGCAGAGCTCCCTCAAAGAGTGGCAGAGTCGAGCAGAGAGTGCGGAGAAACAGGTGAGAGGAGTTTTTCACCTTTTTCTTTATTGTTTAAAAGATACTTTCTTCACTTTGTGCAATGTAGATCATCATTAGTTTTTCACCTTTTTCTTTATTGTTTAAAAGATACTTTCTTCACTTTGTGCAATGTAGATCATCATTGTACTGAGTGTTGTCTTTGATTGCAGTTATTTTTTCTTAAAACTGAACTCTGAACCATCTTTGCATGACTGCTATGTTTCAAGTCTTTCAGCTGCAATGTATTGAGAAGGAAACAAGAACGGTGTAGACAGACATACGTTACTTTCCATCTCAAGTTTGATGCATTCATTTTATCGCTATAGATTATCAGAGAAATTCATACTAAGCCTAAAAGTGGAAATGAAAACTCTTTTGATTCTGAAAGGGTTTTTTATGCTGCACAGTTGAACTTTAATTGCTTTGTGTGAAGTCTATGACAAAGTCTTTTTCAGAAAAGAAGGGTGAAGTTATAAATACATATTGTGATCACACAGAGAAAGGGTCATTTCAGTTGTTTGTGGGTGAAGCTACTGCTGGTGAAAAATACCTCTGCTAAAACCAAAGATTATGGTAATGTTTGACACTGTGTGGCTTGATTTCACTAATTTGCATCATACATAACATTTTTTTCATTGCATAAGAAAACACTGTCCTGAAATCAACTGTTTTTCTGTAGTCATTTGTCATTATGTCTCAAGCTTTGCCTTGGAAAAACATAGCGGTCATGTGAATATTTCTATTTCTTGGAGAATTTCAGTCCCAGATGTGCCATGACAAGAACTGGTAAAAAATCATAACAAATACTGCATCTCTGGAAATGAATGTTTCGGTTTTGTATTATTCAGGAAACATTGTGTGTAGTTTGGAAAACCAAAGCATTTATTTTTGTGTGTTTTGTATGTTGTGAGAAAAAGAAAATAAATAAAACCTGACATTGTCTTTTCTCTTGTCACCCTAGTTGCTTGAATTAAGGGAGGAGGCCAAGGCAGCCTGTGTAAGTTTTGACATATGCACTGCATGACTCAGTACACCTGTATACATATCATGTATATACATATAGACAGATGTGTGTACTCTGCACATGCTAGAAACATGTTTTATTATGTCTGTATGATGTGAAGAAGGTGGGAAACTCGTATTTAGTCATTATGGCGTCTTTGACCTGTTGTTAAATGTTTTTGTTGAGGTTGATTAATGTGTAGGTATGCCTTAAGTATATGTCTCACACATTCCAAATAATCATTGCCCTTTTGATTATGGAGATGATTGTCAAATATAGTGTAATGTGCAAGTAGAAAGGAATAAATGATTAAACATGATAACACCCTGGTATATCAGTAGTTTATCAGTAAAGCTCCCATGTAGAAAGTGAGAGTTTGCCAGTTCAATTTCTGTCTGTGTCCAGACTTTATCTCATCAACTAAACCATGGGTGGTGGTCTTGGTGCTAGTCTTTCAGGAGAAACAATAAACCAACATCTTGTATGCAACATGCATCTAGCAGACATGGAAAAAAACCTATGTCAGAACATCTTGTATGCAACATGCATCTAGCAGACATGGAAAAAAAACTATGTCAGAACATTTTGTATGCAATATGCATTTAGAAGACATGGGGGGAAAAACTATGTCAGAACATTTTGTATGCAACATGCATTTAGAAGACATGGGGGGAAAAACTATGTCAGAACATTTTGTATGCAACATGCATTTAGAAGACATGGGGGAAAAACTCTGACAGAAAGGGAATAACCTCTGAAAAAATTATATAGGAAAAAGCCTCTCCCCTAAGGAAACAATTCGCGAAGTTGGAATGCAGCTACCTTCATGGGGGGGGGGATAAATGGTCACCTACACAAAAGCTCGCCATTGGTGAACCTCAGAACATACCGCAGAACATGAAAAAAAATAATAAACTAAGATAATTAAACAGAATTATCTGTATACAGTTTGTTCTGTTGAGTTCTATTAACACACAAGGTGTACCATAGGCTTCAGACTAAGAGAGCAGACTTCACAATTACTAGTCAGTGCCTGGGAATAAAAGTGAGGGGTGTCAATCTCCACTACTTACACACCCTGTGCTTGTCAATAAAACCTTTTAAAAAAAATTAATTAAAAAAAACAATTTCATTGAGTCAAAGTAGGTATGTAACACTGTAGTCAGTCAGTCAAGGTATGTTACACTGTAGTCAGTCAGTCAGTCAATCAGTCAGTCAGTCAGCCAGTCAGTCAGCCAGACTCCCCCAGTCTGTGTTGTCACCTCGCAGTCTGTCTGTTGTGATGCTGTGTTGAGAGAAATAAGCCAGATGTCTCTCAGAGCTGTAGTGGCCCCTTACCCTATCAGAGATGTCTCTGCTATGGTGGCCCCTTACCCTAGCCCCTTACCCTATCAGAGATGTCTCTGCTATGGTGGCCCCTTACCCTGTCAGAGATGTCTCTGCTATGGTGGCCCCTTACCCTATCAGAGATGTCTCTGCTATGGTGGCCCCTTACCCTATCAGAGATGTCTCTGCTATGGTAGCCCCTTACCCTATCAGAGATGTCTCTCAGAGCTGTAGTGTCCCTTACCCTATCAGAGATGTCTCTCAGAGCTGTAGTGTCCCTTACCCTATCAGAGATGTCTCTCAGAGCTGTAGTGTCCCTTACCCTATCAGAGATGTCTCTGAGAGCTGTAGTGGCCCCTTACCCTATCAGAGATGTCTCTGCTATGGTGGCCCCTTACCCTATCAGAGATGTCTCTCAGAGCTGTAGTGGCCCCTTACCCTATCAGAGATGTCTCTCAGTGCTGTAGTGGCCCCTTACCCTATCAGAGATGTCTCTCAGTGCTGTAGTGGCCCCTTACCCTATCAGAGATGTCTCTGAGAGCTGTAGTGGCCCCTTACCCTATCAGAGATGTCTCTGCTATGGTGGCCCCTTACCCTATCAGAGATGTCTCTCAGAGCTGTAGTGGCCCCTTACCCTATCAGAGATGTCTCTGAGAGCTGTAGTGGCCCCTTACCCTATCAGAGATGTCTCTCAGAGCTGTAGTGGCCCCTTACCCTATCAGAGATGTCTCTTAGAGCTGTAGTGGCCCCTTACCCTATCAGAGATGTCTCTTAGAGCTGTAGTGGCCCCTTACCCTATCAGAGATGTCTATGCTATGGTGGCCCCTTACCCTATCAGAGATGTCTCTGCTATGGTGGCCCCTTACCCTATCAGAGATGTCTCTGCTATGGTGGCCCCTTACCCTATCAGAGATGTCTCTGCTATGGTGGCCCCTTACCCTATCAGAGATGTCTCTGCTATGGTGGCCCCTTACCCTATCAGAGATGTCTCTCAGAGCTGTAGTGGCCCCTTACCCTAGCAGTCATTGTCACACTCTTACTGCCATTCATAGGAGGAGTATAGTCATTTGACTCTGTGTATTTTTTTTTTCATGTTCCTTGGCTAGAGTTCTGGTTTATCATGCATGTTTATATACACGAAAAGAATCAAGGCGCTGGCAGGTCTGCACTTTCAGTTGAGATCATAAAAATCCTCACCCTTGATTCACCTGACTCTGGTGTGGAGGTTCGAACCCATGACTTCATGGACCCATGGGATTGAAATCCAACTGCTTAACCGCTTGACTGTGATGGCCATGGGACCAGGTTTGAGTATGAAACTCATGACCTGACAGTCATCTTTGGGTGCGTGTTAGAGATGTTGCTGTGTGAATAAATTTTCCACTGAAGTCAACATTTCTTCTGATTGTGTTTCCTGGACAGTCCTTCAGACAAGACTTCAAGTCAAAGCCTTCTGTATAAAGGCATGCACAGGATCTCACACAGGCATTAAAATCCTTGCGGGGGGGGGGGGGGGGGGGGGGGATCTGTTGTGCTCCACAAGAGATTTGGTAGCTTTCTTTCAACCACTTTTACTGTTAATGTTTTTGAGTCCTATGGAAAGGTGTAGGTACCTGCTTGTGGTGTGTATAGTGCTGTGGCTGATAACTGAGCCAGTCCCCTGCTGTGTTAGTGGTCTGCTTGAGTTGCCAGGCGTGTGAGTGTTAATGAGGGTGACAGAAGAGCTAGAGAGAGTGGTGTGGAGTGTTAGTGAGTGAGGGTGACAGAGGAGCTAGAGAGAGTGGTGTGGAGTGTTAGTGAGTGAGGGTGACAGAAGAGCTAGAGAGAGTGGTGTGGAGTGTTAGTGAGTGTGAGGGTGACAGAAGAGCTAGAGAGAGTGGGTGTGGAGTGTTAGTGAGGGTGAAGCTGGGTAAACAGAAGAGCTAGAGAGAGTGGTGTGGAGTGTTAGTGAGGGTGAAGCTGGGTAAACAGAAGAGCTAGAGAGAGGGGTGTGGAGTGTTAGTGAGGGTGAAGCTGGGTAAACAGAAGAGCTAGAGAGAGGGGTGTGGAGTGTTAGTGAGGGTGAAGCTGGGTAAACAGAAGAGCTAGAGAGAGGGGTGTGGAGTGTTAGTGAGGGTGACAGAAGAGCTAGAGAGAGGGGTGTGGAGTGTTAGTGAGGGTGACAGAAGAGCTAGAGAGAGGGGTGTGGAGTGTTAGTGAGGGTGACAGAAGAGCTAGAGAGAGTGGTGTGGAGTGTTAGTGAGGGTGACAGAAGAGCTAGAGAGAGTGGTGTGGAGTGTTAGTGAGTGAGGGTGACAGAAGAGCTAGAGAGAGTGGTGTGTGTGTTCCTGTGTTTGTGTCCCTGCTCTTGGTTTTGCTCCTGAAGTTATGTAGACCAGTAGCTGTAACACATACTGTGTTTCCATGTTTTAAACTGTTAATAATTTTGTTAATAATCAGCTCCCTACCCCAACACCCATGGAATCTAAGGCCAAATGCAGCCAGTAGGTACAATTTTCGTAGCTATCCCTGACCATGGTTACACTTGTGTTGATGGATGGTACATGCTTTGCAGGTAACCAGGAGCAGTGCAGGCATACTGTACATGGTTAGAAAGCTTAGAAGAAAAAAAGATGAGTTAGCTTTGCTATTTATGTGTCCAGCATGTCATTTTTAAGGGAATCGGATTTATTGTTCAGAATGACGTGGTTTATTTTATTTTTGGCATTGCTTCTTCAGTTGATATGTCTCAGTTCTGTTGTAGGTCTTCAAGTTTTCACAATATTTTTTCTTTCAACATGTAACCTCAAGATTGATTATGTTATATTATGCAAAAAAAGTGTAAATGGCTTTTCGCCTATTCATTTTGTTTCTATGTTTGTTTTCTGTGGTGAGTATGAAAAAGAATAGAATGTCCGTTACAGGATTTCAAGAGAATTGCCACAGATCTGATTTGCTTTTGAAAATGGTATTCTTGAATTGATGTGTTAAGTCCCAAAGTGGTCAGTTAATTTTGTTGTTGTTGTCGAAATACTTTGTTTACATTGTGCAGTTATTGAGATCTTACCTATGTCTTCCATTTATTTCTATGTCCTCTATACAATTTTATTCTGAAATTAAAAATTTGATGAGGTGACAGCTCCAATATAAGCTGCCGCTGTAGTCTAGTGGTTAGGGCATTGGACTCGTAATCTAAAGGTTGCGGGTTCGATCCCAGCTTTCGGCTATGGCGTTGTGCCCTTGGAAAAGGCCACCCAGGTGTAAAAGGGGTACCAACCTTGTGTTGGGGGTTAACCCTGCGATAGACTGGCATCCTATCCAGGAGGGAGTCTATGACTCTCACTCGCTTAACGCCACAGAAACCGGGATAAGCACCGGCCTGATGAGCCTTAGGCTCGGGACAGACTTTAACTTTAGTTTTACAGCTCCAATATGGCCGGCCTGTGTGGTGTGTAGGGCTATAAACAACATGATTGGATTGGCCATGTCCTTGGTCTTTTTTGTCATGTCTTGTTTTAGTCAGTGAACATTTTTTTGTCTTTCTCTTTTATTCATTTCTTTGTCTGTTTATTATTATTTTTCTTTCCTTAAAAATCAATTTTTTACTTCTGTCTGTTTTTGCCATGTCTTTGTTTTCTTCTCGTCCCCCTCTCTTCTATTCTGTCCGCTGTATTTTTGTCATGTGTGTGCATGTGTGTGTGTGTGTGAATGTGTGTGTGTGTGTATGTGTGTGTGTGTGTGTGTGTGTGTGTGTGTGTGTGTGTGTGTGTGTGTGTGTGTGTGTGTGTGCATGAGTGAGTGCGTGCTTTGCGTTGCGTTGCGTTGTGTTTCTTGTTTTAATCTCTATGCATTTCTTGCATTTGCTTTTTTTTCCCCTTTCTTGATCATGTTAAATTTTTTATTATTTCCTTCTTTTTTATCTTCCTTTTCCTTCTCTCTTTTTCAGTCTTGCTGTTTCATCCCCTTTCTGACACATGTACAGTCAAGCAACTGAAATGATTAAACTGAAGAGAAATCCTCCTCATGACAACAGCACTCATGGTTATTGAGACAAAAACAACAGAATAAATGTGGAAACTGGTGTGCACTTTCTTGACTGTTTACAATCTCTTACACTTTTTTGAGATGCTTACAAAGGCCGCCCTCAAGCTTTTGCATGTTGTCTGTTCTCTGTTTAACAGAAATAATTGAAAATACCACAATTGGTCTGGTCACCTCCTGCACATGGCATCTTTTCTGTAAACTGGCATCAGCATTATGGTAGTAACAGTTTCAGCAGCAGCAGCAGCAGTGGCAGCAGCAGCAGTTACATTATGATCATTATCATCGCCATTATCCTCACAAGAAGCAGCAGCAATAACAGCATTATCATCGTCATTATCATCATCATCATTTCTGTTTTATTGTTTATTCACTCTTGACAAAAGTTGCTTTCCACACAAACACAAAGTAACCTAAGTGTATGTCAAACTTGATATTTTAACAGCAATATCATTCATTTAACATATACTGTAAAAATGCACTCAGAAGTAGCACTGTGTGTGTGTGTGTGTGTTATTTATTTATTCTTTCATATCAAGGATAATGGAATAAGCACTCATGTGCTTTAGGCTTTTTTGCATCCAGTCCCCATGTATATGCAGTTTTGTTAATCTTGTCATCTGTTCCCACCAGCACACAATGGCCTACTCTCACAAAAAGGAGAACCGGATTTAACGTGTGTGTGTGTGTGTGTGTGTGTGTGTGTGTGTGTGTGTGTGTGTGTGTGTGTGTGTGTGTGTGTGTGTGAATAAAAAGAGACAGAGAGTCACACATAGAGATTGATTGCCCTTTTCTTTTTTTCTTTTTTTTTTTATCTCTTTTTTAGAAAAAAACAACAACTGATGACTGATAATCATATAATCACAGAGATACTGGTAACTTATAAAATTGCATTTTGAGGTATAACCTACATGGATCCTAGGCTGCAGCATTGTGGTGTGCCTGAATATCATTTCAGCATCTGACCATATTTATACATGATCGTTTCAATCACCTTGTAGTGAACGAATATAATACCAATGAGAGGAAGAATTGTAGAATCTTCCTTTCTTTTTTTTATTCTTATATTTCCAGGATAATGGAATGAACACTCTTGTGCTTTTTTACATCCTGTCCCCATGTGTATGCAGTTTTGTCTATTTTGTCATCTGTTCCCACCGGCACACAGTGGCCAACTCTTCTGAAAAGCAGAACAGGGTTTATCATTTGCGTAAGATTTCTGTGAGCATTCGCACATGGGACCTCGGTTTATAGTCTCATCTGAAGGACTTATGGGGGAAGTGGAGTTGGCACTGATGTCAACTCCAGAGGAAAAATTCTCTTGAACGAGATTCAAACCTGGGTCAGCAGATCACAATTGCATCACTCTGGCCACCAGCTATCCTGTCCTCCTTAACAGTGAGACTAAGATGAAAGTTAGTGCTTTTTAATGTCACCTTGTGTCAAAAGCTGCCAACTGTGTGTCTTCATTTTAACGTCTGTCCATTAACAAGTGCTTTTAGACAGCTGCTGACTGTGTGTCTCCATTTTAGACAGCTGCTGACTGTGCATTTTAGACAGCTGCTGACTGTCTCCATTTTAGACAGCTGCTGACTGTGTCTCCATTTTAGACAGCTGCTGACTGTGTCTCCATTTTAGACAGCTGCTGACTGTGTCTGCATTTTAGACAGCTGCTGACTGTGTCTGCATTTTAGACAGCTGCTGACTGTGTCTCCATTTTAGACAGCTGCTGACTGTGTGTGTCTCCATTTTAGACAGCTGCTGACAGTGTGTCTCTATTTTAGACAGCTGCTGACTGTGTGTGTCTACATTTTAGACAGCTGCAGACCGTGTGTGTCTGCATTTTAGACAGCTGCTGACTGTGTGTGTCTCTATTTTAGACAGCTGCTGACTGTGTTGTGTCTCCATTTTAGACAGCTGCTGACTGTGTGTGTCTCCATTTTAGACAGCTGCTGACTGTGTGTGTCTCCATTTTAGACATCTGCTGACTGTGTGTCTCCATTTTAGACAGCTGCTGACTGTGTGTCTCCATTTTAGACAGCTGCTGACTGTGTGTCTCCATTTTAGACAGCTGCTGACTGTGTGTCTCCATTTTAGACAGCTGCTGACTGTGTCTCCATTTTAGACAGCTGCTGACTGTGTCTGCATTTTAGACAGCCGCTGACAGTGTGTCTACATTTTAGACAGCTGCTGACTGTGTCCATTTTAGACAGCTGCTGACTGTGTCTGCAGGTCAAACAGCTGGAGCAGGACCTGTCTCTAGCGGAGTCCAAAATCTGTGTGGTGGAACAACAGCTGAAGCATGCAGAGGTCAACCAGACTGATCTGTCGGAAAAATCACACCAGCTGGCCACCGTTCGAAACCAACTGGAGGGGGAAAAGCTGCAAAGGTGTGTGTGTGTGTGTGTGTGTGTGTGTGTGTGTGTGTGTGTGTGTGTGTGTGTGGTGTGTGTGTGTGTGTGTGTGTGTGTGTGTGTGCGTAAGAGTGTGTGTGTGTCTGTGTGTGTGTGTGTGTCTGTGTGTGTGTGTGTTGATTTGATTTATTGATTTATTCTTTTATATCGAGGATAATGGAATAAGCACTCTTGTGCTTTTTTATGTCCAGTCCCTGTGTGTAAATGTCATCTGTTCCCACCGGCACACAATGGCCTTCTCACGAAAAACGGAACAGGATTTAACATGTGTGCAAGATGTTCTGCGTGTGTTCGCACATGGGGCCTTGGTTTAGTCTCATCCATTTGTGTGTGTGTGTGTGTTGTGTGTGTGTGTGTGTGTGTGTGTGTGTGTGTGTGTGTGTGAGTGAGTGAGAGAGAGATTTTTTATTTGATTTGATTTATTCTTTTATATCAAGGATAATGGGATAAGCACATTGTGCTTTTTTACATCCAGTCCCCGTGTATATGCTGTTTTGTAAATGTCATCTGTTCCTACCGGCACACGATGGCCTACTCTTACGAAAAGCGGGACAGGATTTAACGTGTGCGCAAGATGTTCTGCGTGCGTTCGCATACAGGGCCTCGGTTTATAGTCTCATCCAAAGGAGAAAGAGTGAGAGAGAGAGACAACATGAAATATATATATATATATGTGTATATATATATATATATATATATATATATATATATATATATATATATATATATATATATATATATATATATATATATATATATATATATATATGTATATATATACACACACACTCATATGCAGCTCATCATAGGGGCAGCCGCAGCTCTCGTTATATTGTTATGTTGCGATTTCATGTGATGAATGTTTGCTTGTCATTTTTAGCTATCCTTGTAACTAATATGAATTTCTCATGATTTTGAGATTATAATGTGTTTGCACTCATGTACTATCTGTATGTCTCTCTGTCTGTCTGGCTGGCTGTCTGTCTCTCTCTTTATCTCTGGGAACAGGATAGCCTAGTGGTAAGAACATTGCACTCGCCATCTGATGACCCAGGTTCGAATCCTGTTAAAGGGGATATTTTCCCCTGCAGTTATTTTATTTTATTTTTTTATAAATAAAATAAATCCTTAAAATAAAATAACTCCTGTTCAAGGGGATATTTTCTCCTGGAGTTAACATCTTTGCAGACTCCACTCACCAAAAAGACCTTCGAATGAGACTATAAACCAAGGTCCCCTGTGCGAACGCACGCAGAACATCATGCGTACACGGTAAATCCTGTTCCGTTTATCAAGAGTAGGCCATTGTGTTCCGTTGGGAACAGATGACAAAATTTACAAAACTACAGATACACATGGACTGGATTTAAAAAAGCACACGAGTGCTTATTCCGTTATCCTCAATATAAAAGACTAAATTAATAGATAAATAAATAAATAAATGAATCTCTCTCTCTCTCTCTTCTCTCTCTCTCTCTCTCTCTCTCTCTCTCTCTCATCTCTCTCTCTCTCCTCATCCTCCACACTCACACTCACACTCACACACTCACATCACCTCACTCACTCTCTCTCCTCACTTCTCTTCCCCCCCCCCCTTCCTCCCTCACCCCTCACCCACCCTCCCTCAAAACAACAACCACAGCGCATACACCACAATCAACACTGCTTCAAGAAGACAAGCTGACCTGTGTGTCTCCCTTCCATCCAGAACGCTGCTGGACCAGACAGTGGCTGAACTGAAACACCAGGTGTCTTTGCTGAAGCAGCGAGAGAGCAAGGTGGCGACTGACAATAGTGACCTGCAGCGAACCATTCACGACATGGAGTCCCGCCTTTCCCTCATCCAGGACCACACCCACCCCCTCCACTCGGCCTACCCCTGCTTTGTCAGTGTCCAGGTGTTCATCATGATACTATATGGGATTTTATATTGCGCTGAGTCTTGTAGAGTCCACAAATCAAAGCGCTTTCATTGAAATTAGTCACGCGCATGCAATCGTTGACGTAAAAGTTAACAAATTACATGTCTACACGTGTGCACACACACACACACACACTTCTTTTGCAACTGTGGGGATCAGCATCCTATCGATGAAAATAGGGGATTTTTTTGTTTTGTTTGTTTGTTTGTTCTTCAGCTGGAGGTTTGGGGTTCACCAGTGTTGAGATTTTTGTTCTGCGTATGCAAGCATTTCCAGACACGTGCATGTGCGCGTACACACACACACATACTCACACACACACACACACACACACACACACACACACACACACACACACACACACACACACACACATATATAGTTAGGTAGCCGCATTAGACTTCGGGGATGGTGTGTAAACACACAACACCTGTGTACATGTGATTTTTAAGGTTTTGTTACCCATTTCTGCTGGCTCAAAATGGCCTACTCATTCTGCATGCATTCACTCACGGGGCCTCAGTTTCTAGTCTCATCTGAAAGACTTTGACATTCAGTTCAATTGTCTTTTCAAACTGGGAAGAAAGGGCGAGGCCTGGAATCAGAATGACTCAGAACCTTACAATTAACTTGTTAGGATGGCGAACATCTTAACCGTCCTGCCACCTTCCTTCTTGTGTAATGATGATGATAGTGATGATAATAATTATGTTAAAAGGAATGATGATCATGATGAAAGTAAACCATAACATGAATGTTTTCTAAAGAGGTGAGCTGAGGTGTGGTGAGGTCAGGTCAGGTGTGGTGAGGTCAGGTCACATCAGGTGTGGTGTGGTGAGGTGAGGTGTGGTGAGGTGAGGTGTGGTGTGGTGAGGTGGGTGAGGCAAGGTGAGCATTGTTTTCTGTGCAGCAGCTGGACCTGTCTGACGCCAGCCGGCAAGGTCTGATGGATCAGATCACGTCGCTGCAGCGAGAGGTCAAGGCCTTGCAGTACGAACTGCTGACCAGCAACGAACGGCGCGACATTGACCTGCAGCGACTGGAGGAGCGTAAACACCGCACCAAGGTCAAGCTGATGAAAGCCAGGTGACTGTTGCAGTGACTGGAAGGGTGGGGGGGGTTGTTGGGAGGGGGGGGGGGGGGTTGTTGGGAGGGGGGGGTGTTGGGAGGGGGGTTGTTGGGAGGGGGGGGGGGGTTGTTGGGAGTGTTTGTTGGGGTTTTTGGCAAGGTCATCAGCCTTTAACATGGGGATGGGGGGGGGGGGTTACATTTTTTGTTAGCATTTGATTGTTTGTATAAGGTTTTCATTTTGTAGGGGTTTGCAGAGTTTTCTGCTGTTGGTGTCAAGGCTCCACAGCATGCCATGTCCAGCACAACTCTGTCCAAAGTCCAGGACCTAGTGCTGAACAAGCAGGCCCCTTCCTTTTCCTCCCCCCCCCCCCCCCTCCCTTTTCCTCCCCCTTCGCCATCACTTCATCTCAGGCCTTCCCATCACCTTCTTCCCAGGTGCGAACCTGCCAAGTCCAAGAGTGGCCCATTCTGGCTGTAATTAGTGATGCCTGGCCCCAGGTGGGCTGGGCTGGGCTGCAGACAGATAGCAGCAGACAGGGCAGGAAACTGACAGCTATGGGTGGATGACTATCCTGGGGAAGAGTTGAGATTGATCATCAGAATCCAGTTGTGCTGGACTGATGATCTGAACTACAGTCACTGTTTGTTCTGATTCTCTGACACCTCCACAGCTTTCTTAGGGCCTTAGTGATCAAATGGGTTGTAAACTGCATATAGAGTTAAGTCAATGAACGAAGATATAGACCAATACATCTGTGAAGAAACCTTTTTTTTTTCTCATGGAGTTTGTGGATATTTTGTTACCTGTTTCAGGGAGTTTAACTTTGTAGACTGTTTGTCAGCTGTCTTTTGGAATTTTACAATGAGGTCTTTTCTCACCTGCTTCACAAAATGTTATACTGTGGAGTGTAAACTTGTCTCCCAGTTTGGGTGTTTGACACAGTGGAATTCTGGTTACTTGTTTCAGAAAGCTTTGCTGTGTGGAGTGTTTGTCACCACGATCAGGGAAGCTGGTTTACAGGGTAGACTCTTAGGATCAGAGAGGTTTACAGGGTAGACTCTTAGGATCAGAGAGGTTTACAGGGTAGACTCTTAGGATCAGAGAGGCTGGTTTACAGGGTAGACTCTTAGGATCAGAGAGGATTACAGGGTAGACTCTTAGGATCAGAGAGGATTACAGGGTAGACTCTTAGGATCAGAGAGGATTACAGGGTAGACTCTTAGGATCAGGGAGGTTTACAGGGTAGACTCTTAGGATCAGAGAGGCTGGTTTACAGGGTAGACTCTTAGGATCAGAGAGGATTACAGGGTAGACTCTTAGGATCAGAGAGGATTACAGGGTAGACTCTTAGGATCAGAGAGGTTTACAGGGTAGACTCTTAGGATCAGAGAGGCTGGTTTACAGGGCAGACTCTTAGGATCAGGGAGGTTTACATGGTAGATTCTTAGGATCAAGGAGGTTTACAGGGTAGACTCTTAGTATCAGAGATGCTGGTTTACAGGGCAGACTCTTAGGATCAGGGAGGTTTACAGGGTAGATTCTTAGGATCAGAGAGGTTTACAGGGTAGACTCTTAGGATTAGAGAGGTTTACAGGTAGACTCTTAGGATCAGGGAAATTTACAGGGTAGATCTTATTTATTTTCTTTTATATCAATGATAATGGAATAAGCACTCATGTGCTTTTTTACATCCAGTCCCCGTGAGTATGCAGTTTTGTAAATGTCATCCGTTCCCACTGGCAAACAATGACCTACTCTTATGAAAAGTGGAACAGGATTTAATGTGTATGCAAGATGTTCTGCGTGTGTTCGCACACAGGGTCTCGGTTTTAAAGTCTCATCCGAAAGACTTTTGGGGAGAGTGGAGTCAGCACTGATGTAAACTCCAGAGGAAAAATGCCCTCGACCAGAAATTGAACCCAGGTCATCAAATTGCGAGCGCAATGTACTGACCACAAGGCTATATCCCGCCCCTGTACACTGAGAGAGGTGTGTGCCCTGTGTTGCAGGGAGTTTTACTCAGTGGAGCGCAGCAAGTGTCACGAGCACGTACGGCAGATGGAGGGAGACCTGAGACTGACTCGCGCTGCACTGCAGAAAGAGCTGGAGTGGAAAGAGAAGATGGACTGCAACTACAAACATCTGCTGGACGAGAAACGAGAACTCATCTCCCAGTAAGTTGCCCAGTACAGACTTGTGCAGTCTGGGGGGGGTAAGGGTTTGGGAGGGCAACAGAGGCAGAGGTGTATTCTATTCTTGGTGTAGGTGTGAGTATGTAGATAACTGTAGAACCCAGTTTTGTGCTTACCGTATGTATCTTAATCAGAGTGCTCCTTTAAATCCTTGTGTACTCCAGTCTCTGTAGTGTACGGATGTGTTCAAGACTTTGTGGGGACTGTACTGGAGGTGATAGTGTTTAAAAGCAGCATACGCTTACTGCTTGCACTAATGAATCTTGATTTAGACAGCACAGTGAGAGATGAGTAGCGCTTTTACATTTGCTTGTAATGGAGGACAAAGCAGAAACTGCAGTTAAAGGTCATGATTATTTTGTGTTTTAGCTTTGAATACGCAGGCTTATGAAGAAATCAAATTGCATGTTATTATGAAGAAATCAAATTCAAATTGCATGTTATTATGAAGAAATCAAATTGCATGTTATTATGAAGAAATCAAATTGCATATTATTATGTGAAGACATCAAATTGCATGTTATTATGAAGAAATCAAATTGCATGTTATTATGAAGAAATCAAATTGCATGTTATTATGAAGAAATCAAATTGCATATTATTATGGAGACATCAAATTGCATGTTATTATGAAGAAACCAAATTGCATGTTATTATGAAGAAACCAAATTGCATGTTATTATGAAGACATTGCAGCTGTGGTAACTTAAAAAAAACAAAAAACATTTGGATCAAGAGAAAATGAAAATTTTGAAAGTTTTTTCAGGGAACTAACATAAATGATCAGGGGGGGGGTGGGGGGGGGGGGTAGGAACAAACATGATATCAAATCAAATAATGTTTGTGAGGGAGGCCAGAAGTCTGAAGTGAGGATGTAGATTGGATTGTTTCAATTCTATTTATGCAGTTTATTTGGCGTTTCAATACCCGTCATATCAATCATAGTTCATGTCAGCACTGACCAGAAGACAGCCCAGATTCCTGTCTATGAGTAGTATTGTACACTTCACTTGTAGTCCGCTGGGGTGGTTTTGAAATTGATCTCGATTTTGAAGAACAAAACAAAGGGCACATACAAGAAGTGTCTGAGGGAGACCGAACACATGGATTATTGTGTGTTAGTTAAAAGCATATGATCTGGCACCTGAGCTTACGTGTGTGTAGAAGTTATTGTTGACATTATGATAAAAGAAAAAGTGTGTGTGTGTGTGTGTGTGTGTGTGGTGTGTTGTGTGTGTGTGTGTGTGTGTGTGTGTGTGTGTGTGTGTGTGTGTGTGTGTGTGTAGTCAAGTCAAGTCAAGTCAAGTCAAAATTTTATTTCCAGGTGGTACATTGAGTAAGCGTGTGTGTGTGTGTGTGTGCACTTGAATGAATTTGTATGGCATTTGTCTTCAATACCTATCTCTTAGTGTGGGGAATAGTATAAATACCTGTGTAAATGTGTGTAGGATTTTTGGATTGTGCATGTACTGGTGAATATTAGTTGTGTGTGTGTGTGTGTGTGTGTATGTGTGTGTGCGTGTGTGTGTGCGTGCGTGCGCACGCACGCACGTGCGCATGCAAACCAGTATTGATAAGAAATGATGACTTACCTGTGAATGCTGTGAATGGACACTGATTGAACTGACCCCTTCTTGCAGCGATCAGGTCTGGTATGTAGTTCCGTGTCCTCTCTGCATCAGTTGCATGGAGATCTGTGACACTTTTGTCCTGTAGCAAAGGCTGTCACACACAAAAAAAACAACTTTTCTTCACTTTCATTTTTTTGGTTTGTTTTTAATCTATTTCAAGCATCGTCATTCTTTTTTTTATACATTGTTTTTTGGTTCCATTTTCAGTTTGTATCTATCTATCTTTCTTCTCTGAACTGCTAGTTTGGATGTTTTTTGTTTGTTCTTGTGAAAACAATGTCGGACTGACTTTCAGTTAAAAGAATTATATAGGTAAATGAGTAAGCAAGAAACAAAAACAAAAAAAACAAGCAGAACAAAACCAAACTGAAATAGCAAGTGTACCCAAGCCACTGAAGGATGGAGGGTTTGCCCTTGCTGCAGTCATTGTTGTGGCTAGGGCTGTTTGTGTTCATCCATTTAAAAAAATGCTCAACCTTTCTTTTCTCTTCATCATCCCCTTCTGGCTGTTACATCAAGCAGTAGAAAAGACAGACCTAGCATCATGGTTTTATCATAGAAGAATCAGAGTTTTATCATAGGAGCATCCTTGTTTATCATAGAAGAATCAGAGTTTTATCATAGAAGCATCCTAGTTTTATCATAGAAGAATCAGAGTTTTATCATAGAAGCATCCTAGTTTTATATAGAAGCAAACAAGAATTCTCTCTCCTTCAGCACTAGTGATTCAGCTCTGGCCGTGAACTCTTGCTGCTCCTTTTGCCAGGGGGGATGAGATAGCCTGGTGGTCAGAGTGATGTGCCCATGATCTGCTGATCCAGGTTTGATTCTCGTTCAAGAGGATTTTTTTCTCTGGAGTTAACATCAGTGCCAACTCCACTCCCCCTAAAAGTCCTTTGGATGAGATTATAAACCAAATCAACATCTTGTGCACACTTTATAACCGAATCCACTTTTCGGAAGAGTAGGCCATTGTGTGTCGGTGGGAACGGATGACAAAATTGACAAAACTGCATACATACAGGGACTGGATGTAAAAAAAGCACATGAGTGCTTATTCCATTATCCTCGAAATAAAAGACTGAAGGAAATGGCATGTTACACAGTACCTGTGGATAGGAACCATGTCCAGAGATAGTGTAGGTCTGTCTCTCCCTCCATGCAACATCAGGATTGACTGTTGGTCAGTGACGCATTATATGTATCATGTGTTGTGCTTGAAAGAGGGCCTTCCTTACTTATTCTGACACTTCTCCTAGTCTTCCTTGTGCTAGCAGCAACATTCCTTTCTGTGGTCAGGACCTCTGCATAGCTGCCAGTCTGTGTATATATCATTTTTCATAAGCCTTAAGATGTCAGAACTCTCATAAGGAGATAGCAGTTGGTTCAAATGTTACCAACAGATCAACCCACAAAACGGTCTGTGCTAAAGGCCACTGTTAGTTGGGTTTTTTAATTTTTTGTTTGGGGGGGGGGGGGGGGTAGATTTTGTCCATCTGTCAGACATATCGTTCACATTCAGGAAAGATGGAGAAAAAAGAAAACTCTTATCTCCAACCACATTTGCTGCCATAGCTTAGGTGATGTAGTTTGTTCATGCCAGCATGGATCAGGATGAAGGGTAGGTGAAGCAGGGACTGACACCTCCCTCTCCCCGTTCTCTGTCAGTCAGCTGATGTTTTGACAAGAGACACTGATTGTGTTACCCCTTCCTTTTTGTCCCTCTATTCCTTGCTTTATTTTTTGTTTTTTGCTTTTTTTTTTGGGGGGGGGGGGGGGGGGGGGGGGGAATGCAAAGGTCATTCCTGTCTGTGATAGCCTAAGATGTGAAATGGCTGTCCAGACCGAGTTGGCCTGGCTGTCTGTACTGTAAACTTCCCAGCTGTCAGAATCCGGTTTATTTCGCGATGCATCCTACACTGATGTTTGGTCGTCTGCTCCTCACACATGTCCACACAGCAGTTTCTCTTTGATTTGCTAGTGGTTTTACAAATTTCACTTTTTTTTCTTTTTTAGTAGACATGTATGATTTTGTGTGTCAAGTCACAGTTTACATGTTATTAGGGGGTGTGGTTTTTTTTTTTTTGGGGGGGGGGGGTGTAAGAGAAGGGGGTAGGGGGATGTCTCTGTGCATTCAGAAAGTCTGAAGTGCTGTGTATGTCTGAAGTGCTGTGTATGTCCGAAGTGCTGTGTATGTCTGAAGTGCTATGATGTTACTGGTTGTGCTTGCATGGTGTTGGTGTGTGTGCATTGTGTACAGCAGTGGACCTATATTGTGTGCTTGGCCTTTGGTGTCTCCCTCCTCTGGCTTCATTGGCAGGCTTTGCTTTCCCAGCAAGTGGATTGTTTACAGTTTTTTCTCTCCTTTTTTTCCTTTCATCTCATGTTGTGTACAGCTCTGAACAGTTATGGATGCTAGATGTTTGTTAGACTACACACTCATACATGTGTGCACACACACCTGCATGCACATGCACAAAAACACACACACAACCACACATCCATATACACACACATACACACACACACACGCATGCACGCACACACGCACGCACGCACGCACACACACACACACACACACACACACACACCACACACCAGTTGGAAAACTCAAGAACATAAAATGATCATTTACCTCTCGCAAACTTTTTCTTTCTTAGTGTCTTTCATTAGAAGCTATTTCATGCTTATACTTGCCAAAATAAACCCACTGAGTTTTTATATTTAAGAAAAAAAATTCAGAT
Organism: Stramonita haemastoma; assembly: GCA_030674155.1. Taxonomy (NCBI): domain Eukaryota; kingdom Metazoa; phylum Mollusca; class Gastropoda; order Neogastropoda; family Muricidae; genus Stramonita; species Stramonita haemastoma. Next base: position 44,534,057 of record CM060331.1, read on the forward strand.
AATGATGAAACATGGACATTTAACAATGCTGTACTAGTATTGCTAATGAACACACTTCAGTCAGTTTTTCATCGTCTCGCAAGATAATGCATGACAGGACTTTTGTCCTTTTCCAGTGTATGTGTTTGTTATTAAATGGTGTTTACTACTGCTCAGAACTCAGTTCATAATTCTGGAGTTTAGAGAAAAGAAAAGAATACAGATGCTTAGTAAGTGAATTGCACGCAGTCAAACCAGCTTCACAGTTAAACATTGGAAACACTACTTAAACAAGAAAGAAAGAAGATTCAGTATGCCAAAGAAGCAAGCAAACAAGCAAAGTTAAACATACTTTTAAGTAGACTGCTCCACCTTGTAAACAAACAAAAGAGAAAAGTGAGGAAAAGATTGTATGTACATGGCTGAATAAGAATTCGGATTTCAGTTTATAACAGTTGTATGGCAAAGAAAAGATTTATTTTGGGTTTTTTCTTATAATAGATTTTTTTTAAGAATACAAAAAGTTTAAGCTCAGAATGTTAGGAATTAGGTTAAAGTGATGTATTCTTCATTATTAAAAAAACAGAACAGTAGTTGCTGATTTGAGTCTTTATGCTGAACATAGAAACTTTAGATAGAAATCGCTGTAGTTCTTTTCTTCATTCTTACACCTGCAGCTTTGAAAGATTTCTTTGGAGGGGGGGGGGGGTGTTAGATTTGTGTGGAAAGATGTAATGCTGACATGTATATGGATGCATTGTTTTATCACCTACTAACGGTTTTCTTCTGCGATCTGTCTTTCCTCCATCATTACACTGAGCTGTGGCCGCTGCCTACAGGTATGTATGTAATGGACGCTGGCTGTGTGTGCTGTCTTTTCTCTGCTGTATTCATTCACCTCTTATCCTTTGCTTGTTCATTTTTACCTTGCAGTGGAATCTCCTGTTTTGTGTATTTATGAATTATGCTTCTCACTCTTTTGATATTTTTTTTGTGAAAGGGAAAAACCTGTGGAAATTGTTCTGCATTTGGTAAAGGATATATCCTTATTGGAATTTGATGCAAGATTTTTTTTTTTTTTTGGGGGGGGGGGGGGTTGGGTTAATAGTGGAGCTTCCATTGCATGTTGCTGACTTACTTGCTAATCTGTGTTGTGCCTGCTGACAGTGTTAACATCACTTACTGCAGGGAATAGATATATAGATCTCCATGTGAAGGAAGGAGGGAGTGAGTGAGTCTGATTGCCTCCCTTACAGAAGGTTGGGGGGGGTGGGGGGGGGGGATATCAGTTAGAGGCAGACAGCCGTTATGGCGGCACACCTGTGGGTTGTGGGAACGGATGACAACATTGACAAAACTGCATACACATGGGGACTGGCTGTAAAAAAATATTAAAAAAGCACATAAGTGCGTATTTCATTATCCTGGAAATAAAAGAATGAATAAAAATGAAATAAAGCACTGTTGGTGTGGGTGGTCTGGTTTGTCCCCTACATGCACACTGTCTGTGTGGTGGTGGGAGTTGTGACCACTAGCTGAGTGAGTAGGAGCGTTTGACTTCAGTCCCAGGGACCCATCAAGTTTGGGTTTAAATCTCATCGGCAGCTCCTGAAGAATCCAGAGTGGGGATTTTTATGACCTCCCAGGTTAACTTCAAGCACAGACTCTGCTGGTGCCTTGAATTCCTTCATATTTACATAAACCCATGCAGGAGATCAAGTAGATCAGGAGATCATAGAAAGATTTTGTCATTCATATTAGTGTTGGCAGGGTTACAGGAACATGAACATAATAATACCCAGCATGCACCCTATACCTGGAGAGGGGTGGGCTCTGCCAGGTTCAAATTGTCTGAGAGACGCAGCGTAAACATTCAGTGCGATGCCCCCACCTTTCCTCAGGGAGCTAGGAGATGAGAGAAAGGATAGGAGTGTGATTTCCATAATGACCCTTCTCTGAGGCCACAGCCCTCCCTCCCTCACCTTTCTCCTTGAAGTGTGCAGCTAGAATAGAAGTGTGTCTGAGATGGAAGTGGAGTCTGTCCACTCTGGCACATGCATACCTGTGCAAAATGCAGTGAAAGAGAAAACAGTCTGCATGCCCTTATTACTTGTGTGGTACATGAGCCAGAAAGTATGTGTGTTTACTGGTGGTTATAGTGGTCATGGGTTGTAGATACAATTAGTGCAGTGGTTGTAGTGATGTTGGTTGTGTACCTACATTTGCTTTGTGAATGTGGCATAAAAGTAGTGGAATGTATCGTCTTACCGAGGAGAAGTTTTCAGTGGCATGAAATCAGATATTCACCCTACATAGGCTTTTCTTTGTTTGGGGTGGGTATGAAATTAGACATTGGAGTGTATCCACCCTACAGAAGCTTTTCCTTTTTTCTGCTGGCATGAAAGTAGATTGGAGAGTTTTCATCACACAAAGATTATTTCTGGTGTTTTGAAGAAAAGAAATTTTGCTACAAACAGTCATGTCCCAGTGTAAAGGGTAAAGGCGTTCGTTCCCATAACCTGCGCTGTTGTTGGGGAGTGAGGTGTCAGAGACCTCAGCTTCTCTAGGGGCCAGCATGTTGAGGAGTGGCGCCCATCTCCTCTCCCTCGCTGCTTTACCTTCTCTGACCCTCAAGAGGGCAGGTACCCATTGACAGCTGGAAGAACAGGAGGGACTGTACAGAAGCCATGAAGTAACCATACTCAGTCGCTGCATCACCTTTGCTAGGGGAGGCCAATGCTCTGACCACTGACCACCCATGTCTATCTAGGCAGAACAGAGAGAGGGGAAAATGTCCCCTGTACCTGCTTTTATTCTATCCTCCCCCCTTCACTCCTTGCACTCAGGTACATGGTGAATAAGTTTGTGTGCATACAAAGACTTTATCATCTCAAACTTCTTGACATGGCCCTTTTTGTGATTCCTTGATTATTTGCTGACTGAAATGCATGGTTAGTGCAGCACTTTTTGAAAGCATGCTCTGGATGTATCTGTAGTTGTGAATGGCAGAGATCATAGGCTAGCCTTCCAAAATGTTGTGGAGTTACACCAATCAGCGTTTACATTGTTCTGTCTCAGACACTCAGGTGATTATCAAAAACAGCTGTATATCCACTCTGTAGCCCTGCATAATCAGGTGTAAGGTAGATCAGTGTTGTGTGCACCTGCACATGTACTGGTTTTTTTTTTTAATTCGTATTTAAACAGGGAGAGAAGAGAGAGTGTGTGTGTGTGTGTGGTGCGGGTTATGTGTGTGGTGGCATGGTGTGCACACGCTGTGTGTGTGTGTGTGATGATACTTAGAGGAAACCCAGTACCTCTGAGTATTGTCACATGGAGACACATGTTCAATAAGACTTCAAGCTTTCAGTGACATGAATGGGATCTCGCTGGTGGCTCAGTCCAAAGCTGTCAATGAGCACAACACTCTAACCACTAGGATATCTCCATCCATCTACATTTCTACTCCCTTCCCACTCCCTCACTCTCTAGCCAACCCCCCCCATGTCCTACTACCTTTACTTCATTTCTACTCACTCCTCACTTGTAGTAAATGACTTTCAAAGTTTTGAGTTCTGGTAATGAGTATGAGTTAGTTTTTTGTGGGGGAGGGGCTGTACTTTGAACTGAAGATAAGTGTGCATGTTACTGATGCTCCTGTTTGTTCATAGCACACTGGTTTGCTGTGTTCATTAATCACCTGACTGGATGGTGACATGTATGTGTTTATTTACCTGTTTGGCAGACAGTGCAGATCTGTGATGGGGATTAATGCAGATTTGCAGATTTATGAATAGGCTACTCTTGCAATCAGACTGTACCAACATCAGACTTGTATTCGTTTGTATTGTAACTGACTCCATCTTTTCCCATTCTCATCTCTTACTTCCATGGCTCCGTTTCGTTCCCTCCCACTCACATGTCCTCTTTTAAAAAAAAAAAAAAAAAATTAAGAAAGAAAGAAGAGAAAACCCAACCCCACTTGATAGTTATTTTACCATGTTGTCTTTTCTCAAGGGATGTATAGCAGATTGTACACTTACATTTTTGTGCATTACAAAACTCCCTACTTAAAAACAGAATTTATCCTTAATATCAGAGTCTTGTCTAGGAAAATCAGATGTAGCACTTGTATTTTCCTTCTGTGTGAATTCTCACCATCACCACCAACTGACTAAGTGTATAGTGTAGGCACAGCAGAGGGTTTTCAAATCCAGAGTGCACATGAGTGTTGGAGTCATGCTCAGTATTGACGTTTTGGACATGATCCAGAAATCTTATCGTTTGGGTTACTTTTTGTTTCCTTTTTTTGTCTTATCTTTCTTTTTTCTGTCTTAGTTAATTGGGGATTAATGTCCTCCCAGGTCATCCTGTGTGGGACATTTGTTGTTTATATCTGGATTTTTTTTTTGGAGGGGGTGGGGGTTCTGTCTTAATGATTTAATTCTGTATATTTCATCATCCAGAAGCTCTTCTTATTGACTTGACAAACAGCACTTTTCCTGTCACTTTTTTTTTTTTTGCACCACAGGTGTTTGGTTTTTGTTTTTAGCATTTTGTTTTTGTTTTTTGGTTCTGTAAACCCTTTAATGGTTTTTGTTTATGTTCAGTTCACTTTGTGGTTTACTTTTGCCAACTTTTTTTTTTAAACCAAAAATATACTGTAATGCCAACACTGTTGCTATGTCTGGTTTGTTGTCTAAAGTATCAAGTGTCAGGTTACATTGCCAAAATGTTCATTTCAGCTCTTTCTTTTACTGTTATTAGTTAAAGTCTGTCCCGAGCCTAAGGCTCATCAGGCGGTGCTTATCCCGGTTTCTGTGGCGTTAAGCGACTGAGTCATAGACTCCCCCCAGAATAGGACGCCAGTCATCGTAGGGTTAACCCTCAACACAAGGTTGGTACCCCTTTTACACCTGGGTGGGGTGAGAAAATAGCCGTAAAGTGCCTTTTCCAAGGGCACAACGCCATAGTCCGAAAGCTGGGATCGAACCCCAACCTTTAGATTACGAGTCCAACGCCCTAACCACTAGACTACGCGGCGGCTACTTTTATACTGGTATTAGTTCGGGAGTATTGCCCAGACTCTTCTGATGCAGGGTTTAGGATGGAGCATCAGTGTAGTGAAATACAAGATACCAACAGTCAGTTTTTAGGAAACAAGCACACATTGGAATAATGAGACAGTAAGTATTTTTTCACTGGTATTTAATTGAACAGAGTTCTAGTTTTCCAGGTAGAAACATAGCAAGATGATAGTTAGTCATGTAGCATTGTGATGTATTACTGACTTTTGGTATTGTTGATTGTGATGATGCTTGTGTATATGCCCAAAGGCAGACACACATAGATGCAGATAAATAAATGTACATACTTTTGTCTGTGTGTCTCAGCAAATCTTTTGAAGTCATAACATTTTTCTTTTCTCTGTTACTGCCTTTTCTGTAAGGAGACACAGACAGATGGACAGACACACAGACAGACATGTTCACAACACACACGTACAATCAAGCACACACACATACGAACCCACACAAAACATACATACATACATACATGTATACATACATACATACATACATACATACATACATACATACATACATACATACATACATACAGACATACAGACATACAGACATACAGACATACATACAGCTCTCTCTGTCTCTCTGTCTCTGTCTGTCTGTCCTTCTCTCCTCTCTCCTCTCTCTCTCTCTCTCTCTCTCTCTCTCTCTCTCTCTCTCTCTCTCTCTCTCTCTCTCTCTCTCTCTCTCTCTCTCTCTCTCTCTCTCTCTCTCTCTCTCTCTCTCTCTCTCTCTCTCTCTCTCTCTCTCTCTCTCTCTCTCTCTCTCCTCTCTCTCTCTCTCCTCTCTCTCTCTTTTAAATCTTGCACCCAACCTCATTTGTCCTTCCTCTTTTCTTATCACCTTTCTACTCGTATTTTGTTTTCTTTCTTTCCAGTACCTGTAATAAAAAAAAACCTCAGCAAAAAAAAAAAAACCATATCTGAACACACACAAAATATATATCCTACCTCACCAACAAGTAAACTTTTTAATTTTTTTTTTTTTACCTGACACAAAACTACCTCCTCAACAAGCACGTTAAATCTTAACCACACCACCAAGAATGCAGAGAGCCCGGAGTGACGCCCCCACAGTGCCTACGACCTGTTGCAGGTTGACGGAACAGGGGGAGGCAATGCGCGACAAGTCGCGCGCGCTGTCGATGCTGCAGGTACGAACCAGCTACCTGGAGGACGAGAACCGCCACTTGCAACACCGCCTGGATTCCCTCAGCGCCCAGAAACACACGCTGGACAAGCTGGTCAAAGATTTTCAACACAATAGGGACAGAGAGGTGAGGGAACGGGAAAGGAGGATGGGGATGGTGTTGTTCATGTAGATGTTGACTGTTGATGTGATGTTGACAGTTATGGATGTTGACAGTTGTTGTGGATGCTGACGGTTGTTGTGGATGTTGACAGTTGGTTGTGGATGTTGACAGTTGATTGTTGATTGTTTGACAGTTGTGGTTTTGGTGGTTTTGAGGTTTTACTGGCATCGTTTTTGTTCGTCACTGTGTCTCTGCCTTGGTTGGTTTCTCTGTTCTGTTTCTTTCAGCCCTCTGTCTCTCTCTGTCTCTGTCTCTGTCTCTCTCTCTCTCTCTGTCTCTCTCTCTGTCTCCTTCTCTCTCTCTCCTCTCTCTCTCTCTCTCTCTCTCTCCTCTCTCTCCTCTCTCTCTCTCTCTCTCTCTCTCTCCCCTCTCTCTCTCTCCTCCAGCAGCCTTACATCATTTACACACCTTACACAGTCGTCTATTGCTACCTCAGTAGTTAACGTGCGGGAGTGCCTTCCTTTTGCTGTCCACTGTTTGGCCAAGTCATCTTAAACATAAAATGGTGCTCACATGGTTTCCACGTAAAGTTTCTGGCGTCACAGTTGGTTTTCCACATGACGTAAATTGCCAAAACAAAAATGCTTGTGTCAATGAGTTATGAGAGGTCTTGCCGAATGGCTGGTAAAGCGTTAAGAGCAATAAATTTTGTTCATTGCTCTCACTCTGCTAAAAAATGGTAACGATCCTAGTTTACAGTATACTTGTGTTTGTTGCAGCTGTTAAACCATGATGTCGTTTCGTCATGATGATTATTTGGGCAGTTGTAAATTGTTTTTACTTCTTGGCAGAATGCATGTTTGTGCCCAGTCCCACTGTCCCCTTGTGAAAAGGGCTTGAAAGTTTGCCCACAATAACCCATACTCATCGTCTCTCTCTTTCGGTGTCTCTTTCTCTCTCTTTCTCTCTGTCTCTCTTTCTGTTTCTCTCTCTCTGTCTCTCTGTGTCTCTGTCTCTCTCTCTGTGTCTCTGTCTCTCTCTCTCTGTCTCTGTCTGTCTGTCTGTCTGTCTGTCTGTCTCTCTCTCTCTCTCTCTCTCTCTCCTCTCTCTCTCTCTCTCTCTCTCTCTCTCTCTCTCTCTCTCTCTCTCTCTCTCTCTCTCTCTCTCTCTCTCTCTCTCTCACACTCTCTCTCTCTCCCTCCCTCCCTCCCTCCCTCCCTCCCTCCCTCCCCACCCCTCATCTTGCATTTCTTTGCATAGTACTGTGGAACAATTTGAGATAGCGTGTATGCCCGTATGTCAGGTGATGGGGGTTGTTTTCATCTTGTGGCTGACGGTCCTTTCAGATGCCCCCCGCCCTGCCCTCTGGCACCCCTGTGGTGATCCTGGGGGCGGAAGGATGGGAAATGTTGGTAATGACGGTGCTGGCGCTCCCTTGGATGCTTGCACCATGCTGCTGTGCTGTGCTGTGCCCCTCATTGACCGCACCTGACCCCTCCCCCTCATTCTGACCTCCCTAACTCTTTCACCTCTCTTCTTCTGTCTTGTTTGTTTAACCCATTTCTTCCCTAACTTCTTCATCTCTCTTCTTCTGTCTTGTTTGTTTATTCCCTAACTCTTTCATCTCTCTTCTTCTGTCTTGTTTGTTTAACCCATTTCTTCCCTAACTTCTTCATCTCTCTTCTTCTGTCTTGTTTGTTTATTCCCTAACTCTTTCATCTCTCTTCTTCTGTCTTGTTTGTTTAACCATTTATTCCCTAACTTCTTCATCTCTCTTCTTGTCTCTTGTTTGTTTAACCCATTTCTTCCCGCCGCAAGGGTCCCTCACGACCTTCTCGTTGTTCCACAGAGCTGCCCGTGGAATGAGGGACTCATGTCTTGATCATTACTTTAGGTTTTGTTGAATAGCTTCAGTTTGCCTCACTGACTTTCGTTGATGTGAAGGGAGATTCATCTTGGTTCTTCCTGAGCCACTTGTCAACTCTGTGTTCAATGCCAATCATTGAGAAAGAAATTTTTATGAATATTTTTCTGACCTTACCCTCCCTCAGCAGTCACCGCTCAGAATTGACTTGGGCTGGAGAATGAGAGATGCTCATTTTTTATGTGGGATGAAAAGGGTTAATTCACTGAAACAGTCATTTCTTATGGATCTGTTTTGTCAGGATCTCTGCATCAACAGTAACAGGTTTTTTTTCTTTTTAGTTGGGTTTTTTTTTTTATTGTATGGTGCTAGTTTTTTTTTTTCTCCATGCTATATTTTCCCATTCGTCAGTTCTGCATGATGGTGACTTGAAAGTTTTCTTTTTTTTTGACTTGTCTCCCAGGTAAAGGTTTGCATCATTGCTGCGTATTTTAATCTTTCACTGCATGCATACAAGTGTGTGTATGTGTGTGCATGTGTGAGTGAGTTTAAGAGAAAGAGTGTCTGTGTTTGTGGGGGGGTGGGCGGGGGGAGTTAAGAGAGAATGTGTGTGTGTGTGTGGCTGTATTTGTCTGCACATGTTATTGGAATTGTTCACCTCACCTGCACTATCATTAACACACGCATACCATGCACACACATTTACCCATGTACTCTTTCTCTCTGTCTCTGTCTCTGTCTGTCTGTCTGTCTGTCTGTCTGTCTGTCTCTCTCTCTTCTCTCTCTCTCTCTCTCTCTCTCTCTCTCTCTCTCTCTCTCTCTCTCTCTCTCTGTCTCTCTCTCTCTCTGTCTCTCTCTCTCTCTTTCTCTCTCTCTCTCTCTCCCCTCCCCCTCCCTCTCTCTCTCTCACTCACTCACTCACTCACTCTGTCAAATATTACTACAGTTTTGAGAAGCTTTAAAATGAAACTAAGTCTGCTGCTGCTACCAGCCATCTTGGTGCAGTGATTACAGACTGGAAGGTTGTGGGTTTGAATCCCATAAGAGTCAAAGGGATTTCTTTTTACTCAGGACATCTTTTACCCAGAGGGAGTTTCCTATGGTAAAAAAAAAGTAACAGTGTCCCATAACCTATGTGGTCATAAGGGAGCGAGGCATCAGAGACCTCAGCTTTTCTAGGGGCCAGCATATTGAAGGCAGCGCCCATCTCCTCTCCCTCGCTGCTTTACCCTCCCTGACCCTAAAGAGGGCAGGTACCCATTTACAGCTGGGTGAACAGGGGGACTGTGCTGAAGCCAAGGTGTGCAAATGGTCACCCATCCACTTGGTAACCACGCTCAATGCTGCTTGACTATTACTTGGGGAAAGCGAGTGCTCTGACCACTGAGCTAGCCCCCCCCCCTGGGCTGTGCAGTGGAGGCTGGTGCCAGTCAGGGAACACTGCCACATGGATGGAGGCGGATGTGAGATTACTCAGTGTGAAGGAAGATATGATGGAAGACCTCACTGTGCTCTCTCCTGTGTTTGTCAAATACTTCTGATTTGAGAAGATATGGAGGGAAACTAGAAGTTAGGACCTGTTGTTCCCAGTTCAGCTGGCAGAGTTGATCTCCTTCAGGCTCTTGCTGTCACCTCCACCATGAAATGTTGCATTGCACCTCACCCACTTTTCTGCTAAAAGCCATTTTAGGCAGTTGGGTTCATGTTGTCAATTTTGAGATTTCCATTGATTACAAAGCTGTAAACTTTCTTCTACCTTGTACAGAAGTATCAAGGCGGAATTTTGTTTTCTTTTGCTTTAAAAGTGGACTTTCAAAACAAAAAAAACCCCGACCCCTCACCCTGACCATCTGTTACATTGCAAAATTTGTCAGTTTCTCATTTTGACACGTCTTGGTGTCAAGTATTTCAGTTTACTTCAGTTTCTCATTTTGTCACATCTTGGTGTCGAGCATTTCAGTTTACTTCAGTTTCTCATTTTGTCACATCTTGGTGTCGAGCATTTCAGTTTACCCCAGCTTCTTGCAGAAGGGTCAGATTTTCAATCTGCTTTTTTTTTGTTATTGCATTTTTTAAAGACATGCTAACAATATATATTAAAAAATTGACCTTCAGTGCTATGCAACTCTTTGTGTGGTGGAGGGTCACATGTGGTAGATGTGAACAGAACATAGAGATCACCAAGAGTCTGCTTCAGAGCTAAAACTGCTATACTGATCTTGGTTGAGTTTCAGCTATCTATGCATGCGGTGTGTGTGTGTGTGTTTTGCTCTCTTTCTTCCAGAGTCCACAAAATAACATTGCACAAATTAAGATAAAAAAAAAAACATTGCTTAATTAAAGAATGGTACCTTTCATTTTCAAAGTGAGGTTCCATTCTGATTTTAAGGTTAGATAAACAAATTTTTATTTTTTTTTTATTTTTTTTTTTATTCTTTTATATCGAGGATAACAGAATAAGCAATCATGTGCTTTTTTTCATCCGGTCCCCGTGTGTATGCAGTTTTGTAAATGTCATCTGTTCCCACCGGCACACGATGGCCTACTCTTACAAAAAGCGGAACAGGATTTAACATGTGCGCAAGATGTTCTGCGTGCGTTCGCACACGGCGCCTCGGTTTAAAGTCTCATCCGAAGGACTTTTGGGGAGAGTGGAGTCAGCACTGATGTTAACTCCAGGAAGAAAATTTCCTCGACCGGACTTGAACCCAGGTCGTCAAATTCTTAGATGGAGCATGCTGATGTGTGTGTGTGTGTGGGGGGGGGGGGGGGGGGGGGTCGTTGCAGGATCTCATTTGAGAGGCTGGACAAATGAAGAACTGATAGTAACTTTTTCTGTCCTTTGGAGTGTGTGTTAATCAAGAGATGATGTAGTTGGGAGGGGAAAGTTATTGTTATTTTTTCATGAAGCTTGTACTCTTGCTATTTTATTTGGCATCACACACCTACCATAATATGGAGACGGGATAGCCTAGTGGTCAGAACATTGCACTCGCAATTTGATGACCCAGGTTTGATTCCCATTCTCTCTTTTTTTTCTTTTCTTTTTTTTTTGGTGGGGGGGAGACTGAATTTTTTTTTCTCAGTGTGTATATGAATTTTTAAGTGAGAATCATTTTCTTGAAAGTTTTTAACTAAAATAGTTTGAAGAATTATAACAGATCTGTATTGCAGTCAGTGTGTGTGTGTGTGTGTGGTGTGTGTGTGTGTGTGTGTGTGTGTGTGGTTGTGTTGTGTGTGTTATTATCTGTACTCAGTCTGTGTGTGTTATTATCTGTACTGCAGTCTGTGTGTGTGTGTTATTATCTGTACTGCAGTCTGTGTGTGTATTATCTGTACTGCAGTCTGTGTGTTGTGTGTTATTATCTGTACTGCAGTCTGTGTGTTTATTATCTGTACTGCAGTCTGTGTGTTACTATCTGTACTGCAGTCTGTGTGTTACTATCTGTACTGCAGTCTGTGTGTTACTATCTGTACTGCAGTCTGTGTGTTACTATCTGTACTGCAGTCTGTGTGTCTCGTGCTGTGTTATTATCTGTACTGCAGTCTGTGTGTTACTATCTGTACTGCAGTCTGTGTGTGTGCGTTATTATCTATACTGCAGTCTATGTGTGTGTTATTATCTATACTGCAGTCTGTGTGTGTGTGTTATTATCTATACTGCAGTCTGTGTGTGTGTGTTATTATCTCTCTACTGCAGTCTGTGTGTGTGTTATTATCTATACTGCAGTCTGTGTGTGTGTGTTATTATCTATACTGCCGTCTATGTGTGTGTTATTATCTCTACTGCAGTCTGTGTGTGTGTGTTATTATCTATACTGCAGTCTGTGTGTGTTTGTTATTATCTATACTGCAGTCTGTGTGTGTGTGTTATTATCTATACTGCAGTCTGTGTGTGTGTGTTATTATCTCTCATACTGCAGTCTGTGTGTGTGTGTTATTATCTATACTGCAGTCTGTGTGTTACTATCTGTACTGCAGTCTGTGTGTGTTATTATCTATCTGCAGTCTGTGTGTGTGTTATATCTGTACTGCAGTCTGTGTTATTATCTGTACTGCAGCTCTCTCTCTCTCTCTTTCTGTCTCTCTGTCTCTGTCTCTGTCTCTGTCTCTCTCTCTCTCTCTCTGTCTCTCTCTCTGTCTGTCTCTCTGTCTTCTGTCTCTGTCTCTCTCTCTCTCTCTCTCTCTCTCTCTCTCTCTCTCTCTCTCTCTCTCTCTCTCTCTCTGTTACTATCTGTACTAAAGTCTCTCTCTCTGTCTGTCTGTGTCAGGCTGCAAAGCAAGCTGAAGGGGCGGAAAGCCTGGCCTCCCTGCTGACCTTCCCAGGGGGCAGCACTGTCACCAGTGACCTGGGTCACTCGGGGGACGTGACCTGGGAACAGGACCAGGCGGAGGACGGAAGACTGCTCTTCCACCCGGGCTCCTCCCTCCCCCCCTCCTCCTCTCCCTCCCCCCTCCTCCTCCTCCTCAGCCCACCTGTCCCAGGTGTTGCAGCACAGCCTGAGTCTGCTCATCGGGGGCAAGGGGCATAACTTGGACCTGTTCAGCAAGAAGGGGGCGGGAGGGGGGGTGATGGGGGGCAGGGAGAGGGAGGAGGATGTGGTGAAGTTGTACAAAGTGGACGATGGTGGAAGTGAGGACGAGTTTGAGGCCTGAGGGGGGAGAGTGGGGGGGTGGGGGGGGCTGCAGGGGGGGGTGGTGCAGTGGGGGGGGGGGGGGGGGGGGAGAGTGGTGTGTGGGGGAGGTGGTGTGTGCAGAGAACCCAGGAACGGACCAAGAGGACTTTGAGTCTCTCCTCCTCTCTTCTCTTTGGCTGTTCACAGAAAAAAAAAACAACATCTGCTCTTGGGATACAAAGAGAGGAATGTAGGAAGAGAAACTGATCTGACTAGATTTTCACACACACACACACGCATGCACACACGTGCATGCACGATCACATATGTATGTGTGCACACACACACACACACACACACACACACACACACACACACACAACACACACACACACACACACACACACACACCTCACAGTTGTAGCAGATGAATCATGCTTGTGCCTATCTGTTAAAAAAAAAAATGCTGATAGGAGCATTGCTTTAGAAAAAGAGTTTTACAGGACCAGTTAGTTACTTTCATTCTTAGACAAAAAGTGACTTTCACAACACCCCCTATTTTTGATAAAAATTCAAAGAAATGATTTCGCAAGCATTAGGGACAATACATGTATGAAAATTATCTTTTTAGACTCACAGGGGCACAGCGTCAGCAGCATAGACTCACAGGGGGCAGCACAGCGTCAGCAGCATAGACTCACAGGGGGCAGGCACAGCGTCAGCAGCATAGACTCACAGGGGGCAGCACAGCGTCAGCAGCATTGCTGATGTGTCCTCCACACCTAACCAGATCTCAGAGGAGGGAGGGAGGTCCCCTGTACCGCTGCCTTGTGTTCATCCATTCCCCATCTTCTGATTCTGATCCCTCCTGGTTTGCTGAATGGAGGGAGCAGTTTTTTACTGGTATGGTTGGTGGTGTGTTGCAAGGGCCTGGAAGAAACCTGGCCAAAATCCTGGCTGATGAGTGATCAGTGCAATGTTGAAGACAAGACATTGTGGAGAAACAGAAAGTCAGATGACCTCGTACTGTTTCCTTCTGTTCAAGAGTTCTCAGAGGGTTCAGCTCTGGCTTACTCTTTCCTGAACCAGGTCGTCAAATGTGTGAGGATGCAAAAGCAGAATCAAAAAGAAAGAAACGTAATACATGTTTCTTACGATCATGTTGGCGTCCCTTTCAGTGACGCAAAGGGATAGCCATGGTCAGTTTTAAGAAGAAAAAAGTTGTTTCTTACCGCCTGTGGCTTCTGGTGGTACGAATTCAGATTCAACACTGACGAAATGAGTAAAAAATGGGTTTGCATTGTGCTCAGGAATTTGTGTAGAATCTCCCCTGAACAGCTGATGACAGAAGTCATAAATGTACAGTGATGGTTTGCTGAGGTGATTGTCAGATGCAGTCTCCCAGTCCAGCTGAAGTCAGTCCCTCAGAGCTGGTGGTTTCTTTATAATGAGGAATACCTGGGGGAGACAACAGTACCAAAGGTCATGATATGTGTGTACACCTTGTTTGCAAGTCATGAGGAAAGTGTTGTTATGCATTTTGCTTTGGAGAGTGGAGTTCAATGCGCTGATGAAAAATGGACTGTAGTGGCTTTTGCTGTTTCACCGATTATGGAAAGACAAATCAGTTGAGTAGAAAGTAGCTCGTTTTGTGCAGTAGTAGATGATTCATGAAAAAAAAGCCAGAAACATTGTCAGATGATCATTATGTCATTTACCATGTGAAAAATATGTGAAATTGGATTGGGTTAAAAAAAAACATGCATGTGTAATGATTTGGTGATGCAAAAACAACTATTGATTGTGCAAATTGAGAGAATATTACCATGTACAGACAATGTATTTATTCTCAGGTATTATATCTTGTATCTATGATTTATTTCATTGGACCAGTGTCCTTTTATCCATGTGTTGAAAAATATCTACTATTTGTTCCCAGTTGTCAAATCACAACGTATGCAATGCGACACTTTTTTTGTACACTGTTTACTGCTAAAGTAACAATATTGAATTCACATTGTGCACAAGTCCTGCTGTTTTTAACTGTGTAAATACTGAAGGGATTCGCATCGTGTGGACACATAGCATTTCTAAAACACAGGTTTGAGAGAGGGGGAACAACCCACCTTTCTGTGATGTTGCTTGTCTAGTCTGAGAGTCACTCATTAGATAAGTTGTCGTTCATGGTGTTAGACCTCGGAGTAGACAGTGTGAGTAATTGTAGTGTAAAAAGCCTTTACCCCTCCCCCCCCCCCCCACCCCCTACCAAAAAAAAAAAAATCTTAAAAAAAAAACCTACCGCTTACCAATGAAATATTCATATAAAATCTAAAGTGTGTGTGACAAAAAGAAATAATGGGAACAAGTCATTTGAACATACACATCATTTTGCTCTGTCCTGCCTTTATATATATATATAATATATATATATATTATATTTATATATATACACACACTTGGTATGTTTTTTTAGGCATTTCTTACACATTTTCAAACCTTTTGGCTTGGGGGGGGTAGGGGGAGCATTCTTTGCATTTGTTTTCCACAGTGGTTTTACCTTTGGCATTTTGATTGTTGCAAAACAGGACATCATGGTTTAGCACATACTTTTTTGTTTGTCAGCAGGGACCTGTCAACAACAAGCGAAAGGTTGACGGTGTTATGAATAGAAGGTCAGTTCTTTTCTGATTATAGAAGCATCGTTCATTGCTGAGAGATTTTTAGTGTTATACAGTGAGGATCAGTTCTTTTCTGATTATAGAAGCATCGTTTATGCTGAGAGAGAATACGAAAGTATAGACAAAAAAACTTGACTTTTAACAATTTAAAAGTGTTTTTTTAGTGTGATGTGTGCATGCGTGTGTGTGTGTGCACATGTGTGTGTGCATGCGAGCTTGCATATGTGTGCGTGTGTGTTGCGTGTGTGTGTGTGTGTCTTCAATTACGTCTGTGTGTGTGCATGTATACGTGCGTGCATGCATGTGCGTGCATGTCAAGCCTAAAATGATGCTAGTTATATGTACATATCAGAGTTTTCTTTCCCCTCTCACCAGTTTGACGTATATCACAACACAAAAGAGCTGGACGTTTGCCTCTGTTCATGTCCATTCTCCCAAAGTTTTGACTTTTGTTGGGAGAAATGGAGTGAGAGAGGCAGGCGGTCTGTAGTTTGTAGAGATCTGCACAGAGTGAGAGTCACTATGCACATGATGGGCTTGAGGTTTGAAGAGCCTCCTGGCTTTTGTGAGAGAGAGAAAAAAAAGTTAATAAAAATGGAAATCAAATTAAATATCAAAAAAAAAAAAGAAAAAGGCATTGTAATGAGTATTGAGTCTTCACCTTGATTTTTTGGAAGTGCAAAGAAACAGGTTGGAAGGCACATTTGTACAGATAGGGGGGGTGGGGGTGGGAGTGATTTGACTTTTTTTCACGCAGAACAGCACTTTGTATTCAGGACTGAGAAAGGACTATGAAAAAGCAGACACCCTCTGATCATTTGCAGGGTTTATTTTGGGTTGTGATATGATGGATTCTGTATAGTTTGTTTTTCAGCATTATTCTTTGTCACTTGTTTTTTGTCCTTAGCAGTGCAGCAAAAAGGACATGGAAAAATAAGTGTTTGTTGTTTTTTTCATGTAATTAGGTACGTTGTGATTTTTGTTGTGAAGAAGATGTTGTGTGTTGTGTTGTGATATTACACAGGTAGCTGCTGTAAAGAAAAAGTAGGAAACCTCACTTGACACCTGTCCCCCTCCATTATGTAATGAGTCACACTGCACCAGAGGTTAGTTTTGAACTGTTAACATGCTAGCAATCTGTAATTTGCTGTGAAATATTATTATTGTTGGAGCCTTCAAAAACTGACTTTTGTCTCGGACTGAAATATCTGATGTATTTAATGTGATGTGGGTATGTGATGTGGAAATGTGTATAATGTGGGTGTACTTATGCTGTAAGTCTGATGTGTAGGGTGACGAACATCCATGTTTTCTGTGTTGCTCATTTTTTTCCTGGAGTAGATCTGGGCCTAATGCGTGTTTTACTGCTGATTCTGCAGGAAATGTTATTATCTCATAAAGAGAAATTGTATACTGTATTCATCTACATCACACAGTGCTGTATGTGAGAGCTTTGTTAGCCTGTTTGGGTGAAGAACATAACCTCAGCCTGTTGGGGGGAAGAACATAACCTCAGCCTGTTGGGGGGAAGAACATAACCTCAGCCTGTTGGGGGGAAGAACATAACCTCAGCCTGTTGGGGGGAAGAACATAACCTCAGCCTGTTGGGGGGAAGAACATAACCTCAGCCTGTTGGGGGGAAGAACATAACCTCAGCCTGTTGGGGGGAAGAACATAACCTCAGCCTGTTGGGGGGAAGAACATAACCTCAGCCTGTTGGGGGGAAGAACATAACCTCAGCCTGTTGGGGGGAAGAACATAACCTCAGCCTGTTGGGGGGAAGAACATAACCTCAGCCTGTTGGGGGGAAGAACATAACCTCAGCCTGTTGGGGGGAAGAACATAACCTCAGCCTGTTGGGGGAAGAACATAACCTCAGCCTGTTGGGGGGAAGAACATAACCTCAGCCTGTTGGGGGGAAGAACATAACCTCAGCCACACTTTGGGTTGATATCATGGTAAGGGTAATTGTCTGAGAGGAGGGAATGTCTTTTTTAATGAATAGTTACAAACACACACACTTGAAAATACATTTGGGGGTGTATAGATAAGTTCTTTTTCAGACTTTCTTTTTAGATGTTTTTTTTATTGTTGTTGTTGTTAATGTATATATATGTTAATATATATATATATATACACACACATATATATATATATATATATATACACACACATATATATATATATATACACACACATATATATACACACACACACATAATATATATACACACACACACATATATATACATAATAATATATACATTATATATATATATATATATATATATATATATATATATATATATATATATATATATATATATATATATATAGGCAATCCACAGATGCTAATGAAGCCATTTCTTCAGTCGGCTCACACCATCAGTCACAGAAATGAAATTGTATCAGCTCACACCAGTCACAAAAATGATGAAATTGTATCAGTCAGCTCACACCAGCAGTCAGATAAGCGAAATTTTATCAGTCATTTCACACCACCAGTCACAGAAATGAAATTTTATCAGTCATTTCACACCACCAGTCACATTAATGGGTGGTTTTTGTTGTTTGTTTTTATTCCAGTCAGTCCACACCTTCAGTCAGTCTTACTGATGCGATGCTGTATGTCTCTGGAATCAGGAAACACATGTTTATAGATCTGTGATATATATATCTGTGTACAAGATGGAACCATCCGTCCTATATTGCATTTTTTAATGGGACGATATTTGACTAATCAGTTGTATCATGATCTTGAAAAGCTGAGTAATAGTTTATTTTTATATTCTGTCGTGATTTTTCAGAAACTGTGGTCTCTGTCTGTGAAATCTCACTCCATGAAAATGTTGAATGTTTTGTATTTTATGAAACATGCATTCCGAGACTATATGTTGTGCATTTTGAAAGACTGTAGATTATGAAAGTACCTTTCATGTACCTATGATATTAACCATGTGATATATATTTATATATATATATATATATATGTATATAATTAATATATATATCATTCCATCAACAGCTCATTGT
>CM060331.1:44557565-44572565 GCA_030674155.1 Stramonita haemastoma
GACATCTCCAGCTTACATCCCCGAAGCCGGAATGCAGCTACCTTCATGGTGGGAAAAAAACGGCCGCATACATGAAATCTCACCATCGATGAACCTCGGAGCTCTAGCGAAGGGACGAAGATTAAAACAGAAACCTCCCATCCATTTTATTGCTGTTGTAGATGAAGAAGCTGGAGGATGAGGCAGAGGCACAGGTGGACTGTCCAGACTGACAAGTTATTGTGTATGCCCTTCATCAACCCTCGCCAGGGGACGAATGGCGCCGTGGTCAGAGCGCTCGCTTTCTTAAACTTAAGGTAAGGTAAAGGTGTCCCATAACCTAGGCGGTCGTAGGGGAGCGAGGCGTCAGAGACCTCAGCTTCTCTAGGGGCTAGCATGTTGAGGGCGGCGCCCATCTCGTCTCCCTCGCTGCTTTGCCTTCCCTGACCCTAAAGAGGGCAGGTACCCATTGACAGCTGGGGAAACTGTACTGAAGCCAAACCACGCTCGACGCTGCTTAACATTGGCGGGGGAAAGCGAGCGCTCTGACCACTGATCTATCCCATCCCCTCAAACTTACAATGGTGATAAATTTTATCAGATTTGGGTGTTGTTTTTTTTACTTTTCATCAGAAAAAAAGACTTCTAATAGGGATAATTTTTTCAGATTTTTACTTTTCATAAGAAAAAAAGACTTGTAATAGGGAAAATTTTTCAGATTTTTACTTTTCGTGAGAGAAAAAAGGCTTAAAATGATGATAATTGTATCAGATGTTTTAATTTTGACGAGAACAAAGACTTGAAGAGTTCATAATGTCACCAAGTGTTTAACCTTTTTCATGAGGAGAAGACCTCCTGCGATGATGATTAAATCAGAATAAAAACAAGTTATTGGAAATACAAACGTTTATGGTTATGATTATAATTATAACTGTTTCTCCGACTTTTCCTGGAAGAAACAAAACCCTCACTGTGGTAATTGCATTTATAAGAATTTATGGTATGGAGGGAAGGGTGGGGTGACCTTTCATGGAAAAAAATACTTCTCGTGATTAAAGTCATATTATAAGGTTTTTGTTCATTTTTCAAAGGGAAAAGGCTTATCGAAATGATAAAGATGTTTTGATTTTTTGACGCTTCAGTGTGGCCATAGGCCCTACATTTGCGGTACAGGTCTCCCATTTGTGGGGTTTTCAGCAGGAGGAAGGGTCAGCAAGGCTGACCCCTGAGGTCAGTAAGCCTTCTGCAAACACGGCCACTCTGGTTAGTGGTCACTTCTGGTCAGCCAACGTTGACTTGAAACATACACGCACACAATAACACACAACACACACCACACACAAACACTACACATCACACACACACACACACACACACAGATATATATATATATATATATATATATATATATATATATATATATTATATATATATACATACATATATAATACATACATACATACTACATACATACATACATACACATACTACATACACACATACAACAACATACTACACCATACACATACACCATACACACATACACAATACACATACATACATACATACATACATACATACATACATACATACATACATACATACATACATACATACATACATACATACATACATACATACATACATACATGTTTGTTTGTCGTCGTGTTCGACGATGACCTCCAAACACAGAGAGCAGCTGCTGTTTCGACAACTGGCAAACTGATTAAGTGGAGATGCCATGCCCACAGTACATCCCAATTCTCTCCGCCAAGAGGGCATAAGGACAGTCAGCGTTGGAGATGTTCTCCAAAGACCAACTAGCCCCAATGGATGTCTGCCTCTTAGAGAGGGACAGACAGAGACAGAGAGACAGAGACATAGACAGACAGACACAGACAGAGAGACACAGACAGAAAGACAGACACAGACAGGGAGAGACACAGAGACAGAGAAACACAGAGACAGAGAAACACAGACAGAGAGACACAGAGACAGAGAAACACAGAGACAGAGGGACACAGAGACAGAGAAACACAGACAGAGAGACACAGAGACAGAGAAACACAGACAGAGAAACACAGAGACAGAGAAACACAGAGACAGAGACACAGAGACAGAGAAACACAGAGACAGAAGGACACAGAGACAGAGGGACACAGAGACAGAGAAGCACAGAGACAGAGAAGCACAGAGACAGAGAAACACGGAGACAGAGAAACACGGAGACAGAGAAACACGGAGACAGAGAAACACAAAGACAGAGAAACACAGAGACATAGAAACACGGAGACAGAAACGAAGACAAGAACACAGAGACAGAGAAACACAGAGACAGAGAAACACAAAGACAGAGAAACGGACAAACAAAAGACAAGAAACACAGGAGACAGAGAAACACAAAGACATAGAAACAGGAGACAGAGAACAGAGACAGAGAAACACAAAGACATAGAAACACGAGACAGAGAAACGAGACAGAGAAACACAAGACAAGAACACAGAGCAGAGAACACAAAGACATAGAAACACAGAGACAGGAACACAGAGACAGAGAACATAGAGAAACACAGGGAAAAGAGAAACAGAGAAAGAGAAACACAGAGACAGAGAAACACAGAGACAGAGAAACAGAGAAAAGAAAACATGAGAAACAAAAACACAGGAAGAACACAGAGACAGAGAAACAAGACAGAGACAAGAAGGAAACACAGAGAACAGAGAAACACCAGACAGAGAAACACAGAGAACAGAGAAAACACAGACAGAGAACACAGACAGAGAAAACAAACAGAGAAAACAGACAGAGAAACACAGAGACAGAGAAACACAGAGACAGAGAAAACACAGAGACAGAGAACAACAGAGACAGGAAGAAACACAGAGACAGAGAAAACACAGAGACAGGAGAAACAGAGAAACAACAGAGAAACAGAGAAGACACAGACAGAGAAACACAAGACAGAGAAACACACGACAAGAGCAGAGAAACACAGAGAACAGAGAAACACAGAGAACAGAGAAAACACAGAGAACCAGAGCAGAGAAGAGATCTCCTAGAAAAGCGAAAGGTCTGGCAGGACATTACAGCCCACATTCTTCAAGGTGGGAGGGGGAGGGAGGGGGGCATAGAACCGGTCCTACGCCTGACTCTGTGAGTGTTCCAACAAACACAGGCTTTCTGAGGGTGTGTTTTTTTTTCCCCCTCCCTTGACCGTTTTGCTGAAGGGTTAGGCCTGTATGCCTCTGACCCCTGTAGTCTTTCGGCACACCTCTTAGTACCCGAGGTGTGTGTGTGTGTGTGTGTAGTTTTTTTTTAATTCCAAGGGAGTCAAATAGGTGACCAGAAAAATGAGGTGAGAAGTTTTGTCGTATACTTTTTTCTCTTTAAATGTCCATTGTTAGATGGTTTGTTTTTGGTTTTTGTTGTTTTGTTGTGTTGTTGTTGTTTGGGGTGTTTATTTTTAGTATTCTCTTTAGTAGTTTGTTAAGATTAACTTTAGATTTCGATGTGTGTGTACGTTGTTTTGTTGAGTGTTTTCCTTGTATGTCTTCATCTCATCCTCTTCCTCTAGTTCTTTGTTGAAGATGAACCTTAGATTTCGATGTGGGTTGGTTGTCTTATTGAGTAGTTTCCTGTGTGTCTTCTTTTTCTCTTTCTTATCCGCCTCTGCTCTTTTCTTCTTCTTCTTCTTCTTCTTCTTCTTCTTCTTCTTCTTCTTCTTCTTCTTCTTCTTCTTCTTCTTCTTCTTCTTCTTCTTCTTCTTCTTCTTCTTCTTCTTCTTCTTCTTCTTCTTCTTCGCAATTCTTCTTCTTCTTCTTCTTCCAATTCTTCTTCTTCTTCTTCTTCTTCTTCTTCTTCTTCTTCTTTCTTCTTCTTCTTCTTCTTCTTCTTCTTCTTCTTCTTCTTCTTCTTCTTCTTCTTCTTTCTTCTTCTTCTTCTTTCTTCGCAATTCTTCTTCTTCTTCTTCGCAATTCTTCTTCTTCTTCGCAATTCTTCTTCGCAATTCTTCTTCACAATTCTTCTTCGCAATTCTTCTTCGCAATTCTTCTTCTTCCTTCTTCTTCTTCTTCTCATTTCTTTTCCTTCTTCTTCTTAACCTTCATGATGATATTTTTCCTTTTAACTAATGGAGAACTTTCTACAGAAGCAACATAGAAGCAACATCACAACCACTATCACAATGTCTTAAAACCGTAAAATGACAGACGTATTTGATACAACGACATAAACCAAATTTCATCATTTAAATGGCAATCGATCAATATTGTCACGGGGCCAAATGACTGAAATAAAATACGCATGTGCTCCTGATAATGAATTCTTTACCTTGCAGAGGACGTAGACGCTGACTGAAATGTCAAGAGTTGAATCCTATCATTCATTGAGTTAAACCCAGACAGAGCATCAGCATAGTGATTTATCTATGAAAGCTCAGTCATATAGTGATGTATCTATGACAGCTCCAGTATAGTGATGTGTCTATGACAGCTCAGTCAGTATAGTGATTTGTCTATGACAGCTCCAGTATAGTGATTGTCTATGACAGCTCCAGTATAGTGATGTGTCTATGACAGCTCCAGTCAGTATAGTGATGTGTCTATGACAGCTCCAGTCAGTATAGTGATGTGTCTATGACACCTCCAGTATAGTGATTGTCTATGACAGCTCCAGTCAGTATAGTGATGTGTCTATGACAGCTCCAGTCAGTATAGTGATGTGTCTATGACAGCTCCATCAGTATAGTGATGTGTCTATGACAGCTCCAGTCAGTATAGTGATGTGTCTATGACAGCTCCAGTATAGTGATGTGTCTATGACAGCTCCAGTCAGTTAGTGATGTGTCTATGACAGCTCCAGTCATTAGTGATGTGTCTATGACAGCTCCAGTATAGTGATGTGTCTATGAAGCTCCAGTCATGTGTGATTGTCTATGACACTCCAGTGTAGTGATTTGTCTATAACAGCTCCAGTCAGTATAGTGATGTGTCTATGACAGCTCCAGTCAGTATAGTGATGTGTCTATGACAGCTCCAGTATAGTAGTATGTCTATGACAGCTCCAGTCAGTATAGTGATATGTCTATGACAGCTCCAGTATAGTGATGTGTCTATGACAGCTCCAGTATAGTGATGTAGTCTATAGACAGCTCCAGTATAGTGATGTGTCTATGACAGCTCCAGTATAGTGATGTGTTCTATGACAAGCTTCAGTATAGTGATATGTCTATGACAGCTCCAGTATAGTGATGTATCTATGACAGCTCCAGTCAGTATAGTGATGTGTCTATGACAGCTCCAGTATAGTGATGTCTATGACAGCTCCAGTATAGTGATGTGTCTATGACAGCTCCAGTATAGTGATATGTCTATGACAGCTCCAGTATAGTGATGTGTCTATGACAGCTCCAGTATAGTGATGTGTCTATGACAGCTCCAGTCAGTATAGTGATGTGTCTATGACAGCTCCAGTATAGTGATGTGTCTATGACAGCTTCAGTATAGTGATGTGTCTATGACAGCTCCAGTATAGTTGTGTGTCTATGACAGCTCCAGTATAGTGATGTGTCTATGACAGCTCCAGTCACCATGGTGATTTGTCTATGACAGCTCCAAAGCTCAGTTTGCTCGCCCAGAGTTCATGCTGTCTTGGAATGGGGAAAACTGTGTTGAGATAACGCTGATAAACTTGAAGAGCACACAATAATGTGTATTTCTATTGTTATTCCTATTAACTGATAAAAGACACGAAAAATTGGTTGAGAGAGAGAGATACTCAGAGACAGACAGACGGACAGATAGAAAGAGAGATAGATAATTAGGTAGGTATTTATTTTAACCTGAGCGGTTTGACAAACACCAGGAAAAATATGTTCACACCTCTCTTGGTGGTGTCTTTTCATCTGTGAAGAACTATATATATAAAACTATTTGAAATAAGAAATTTGATTATGCATAAAATAGCACTCGAACTCCAGTGATACAAAAACATGCATATCAATATATTGAAGAAAAAAAATCATTACCACGTTACACTTTATCAATACAAACATGCCTTCTAAGACTGATATTGTTATTAGTACACCTGATTTGTTATCGTAGAGACAAGTTGAATTTTGTTTGTTGTTGTTGTAGTTTTGTTACGGGTGGGTGGTCTTTTACGTGTAAAGTTAACTCAAATAACTAGAAAATGACGCCAATCTGTTTATTGTTTACTACACTGCTTTTTACATCACTCTGCAGTTCCATTCGCTTATCTTCTTGGCGTTGGTCAACACTTCAGAAATTTCGGACACTGTTCTTTATTCCTACTGGTATCCGTGCGGTTCGCTTCTTTTTTTTCTTTTTTTTTCTTTTTTTTTCTTTTTGGGGGGGTGGTGGTGGTGGTGGTTTTTTTATTCCTGTCTTCCTGAAGGAAGGAAGGAAGGAAGGAAGGAAGGAAGGAGGGATGGAAGGATGGAAGGATGGAAGGAAGGTGGCGGGATAGTTAGGACGTTCGCCCGCCAACAAGTAAACCGTGAGGATCTGGGTTCGATTCCCTGCTTCGCCCTTTTTTCCCAGTTTGACGAAAAAATCGAACTGAATGTCAAAGTCATTCAGATGAGACTATAAACCAAGGCCCGGTGTGCGAACGCACACAGAACTTCTGGCGCACACGTTAAAAACCCGTTCCGCTTTTCGGAAGAGCAGGCCATTGTGCGCCAGTGGGAGAGGATGACAACAAAATCAAAAAGCCAGTATGCACACAGGTGTCGAGTTTAGACACCATCCCTGAGGAAAAATCGGGGAGTTGGAGTCCCAGGGTGGTTCGCAACGTTCTGGTGGCTCCTGCGACGGCACTGGAACCATTTGTTTCGGCAATTGCCTTTCCAATGGACCATTCCAGCAAAGTGGAGAGGTAGGGGGTCTGCTGCATGGGTAGCAGCTTGCCCTCCATACTTACTTACCGAGGCTTTGCGCTCTAGAGCCTAGAGTACAACTCCTTAGTCTTCTGAGACTGAGGGATGCCTACCTCTCACTGCGGAAGAGTCTGTATCGGTAATGCTGACAGGGTTAAAGGCTGGCTGCCTCCCATGAAATAGTTCATGATCTGAACGGATCCCAACGGCTGGATGGGGCCCAAGTATGATTATGATTTCAGATGGTATTATGATATTAGAATTATATTTGGGCAAGAATACTGTGTGAATAAAAATTTGAAGGAGCAAGTCCAAGTTATGAGTTTGCTGAAATAGTGCAGAACTGTATCAAGGAGGATAATCCTAAACATTACTAACATCCTTAAACAGCATTTCATTTCATACCACTTTAAGTCACGGCAGATTTCTCTGCGTGAAATTCGGGCTGCTCTCCCCGGGGAGAGGGCGTCGCCACAAGACCAGCGCCACCCATTTTTTTTCCCGTCTGCAACTGTATTTATTTCCCTATCATAGTGACTTTTTTCTAGAGAATTTTGCCAGGGACAACTCTCTTGTTGTCATGGATTACGTGCGCTAAATAATTATGTGTTACACACTGGACTTCAGTTTATCGTCTCATCCGAAAGACTAGTACCCAGACCACCACTCATGGTCTAAAGGATGGGGGAAAAGGTTTGGACCCAAACGGAGATAGAACCATCACACTCTTCCGACCGCGTTACCTCTAGACCACCGAGCCATTGTTTTATTTGTTTTCAGTTAACATTCTCGGAAATGCCCTACACCTTCTAGATGCTCATATGACCTAAAAGAAGACCAGTAAGAAGATGCTTTTTTTTTTGCAACCAGGCTGTCGAATATGTTTGACTTTCAAACTGCAAAGTCTTGAAGATCCCTGGAAGAAAGCCTGACTGTCTGCATTTACCAAGCGCTGTGGAGGGAAGAGAAACTGGATGAAAAGACAAAACAAACCAGCTGATTGTTTCTAAGACAAATCATTCATAGAAAGAGGTCGTCTGATTTTCTACACATCTATTTTCAGTATTTTAGCAAGTGTTCTTTCAGAACAAGGATGTTGTGAAGAAGAGCGGGGATTTTTTTAAAGGTATTTTCTAAGGACAGAGGGAAGTAGAGAGGGAGGGGGAAGGAGGGGGGGGGTTAATGGCAGGAGAAGATAAAGAGAGTGTGTGTCATAATCAGAGACGTGTTACCATTTTAACATCGTCATCTATCGCAGTAAAGACAGTCACATCAAATCAAGTCAAAAACACTTTAATCATCCCTGGAGGGCAATTACAATAGATTACTGGAATCATTATGTACTACTTCTTCTTCTTGTTCTTCTTGTTCTTGTTCTTGTTCTTGTTCTTCTTGTTCTTGTTCTTGTTCTTCTTCTTCTTGTTCTTGTTCTTGTTCTTCTTCTTCTTCTTCTTCTTCTTCTTCTTCTTCTTCTTCTTCTTCTTCTTCTTCTTCTTCTTCTTCGCAATTCTTCTTCTTCTTCGCAATTCTTCTTCTTCGCAATTCTTCTTCTTCTTCTTTTTCTTTTTCTTTTTCTCTTCTTCTTCTTCTTCTTCTTCTTCTTCTTTCTTCTTCTTCTTCTTCTTCTTCTTCTTCTTCTTCTTCTTCTTCTTCTTCTCGCAATTCTTCTTCTTCTTCTTCGCAATTCTTCTTCGCAATTCTTCTTCGCAATTCTTCTTCTTCTTCTTCGCAATTCTTCTTCTTCTTCTTCGCAATTCTTCTTCTTCTTCTTCTTCTTCTACTTCTTCTTCTTCTTCTTCTTCTTCTTCTTCTTCTTCTTCTTCTTCTTCTTCTTCTTCTTCTTCTTCTTCTTCTTCTTTTCCTTGAACACTTAGACAGCAACTCCTTGTTGTCTGTCATGAGCGAAAATGCGTCGTGCTGCTGTAAAGCGCCTGACAAAAAGTTCGGCCCAGCACATCTGACTTGGGCATAATTATCATGTACAGCATCATCATGTTGATTGTCATATTCACTGGAATAGTCTGTGTCTGTGGCAGAGTAGCAGTGGCAGTGACCTTACTGTCTCTGTTCATTGTCATATCCAGTGAATAGTCTGTGTCTGTGGCAGTAGGCAGTGACCTTACTGTCTCTGTTGATTGTCATAGTCACTGAAATAGTCTGTGTCTGTGGCAGTGGCAGTGACTACGTGTCTCATGTTGACTGTCTTTACTGATATATGTTGTCTGTGCTTAGTCAGTGACTCAAGTCTCATGTTATTGTCTATTCACGTCTGTGGCAGAGCGGCTAGTGGCAGTGACCTTACTGTCTCATGTTGATTGTCATATTCACTGGAATAATCTGTGTCTGTGGCAGTAGCAGGTGCTCATGTTGATTGTCATGCAGTGACTCTTACTGTCTCATGTTCATTGTCATATCCAGTGAAATAGTCTGTGTCTGTGGCAGAGTGCAGTGACTCTACTGTCTCTGTTATGACTGTCATAGTCACTGGAATATGTGTCTGTGCAGAGCGGCAGTGGCAGTGACTTACTGTCTCTGTTCATTGTCATAGTCACTGGAATAGCTGTGTCTGTGGCACGGCAGGCAGTGACCTTACTGTCTCTGTTGACTGTCATATTCACTGGAATATCTGTGTCTGTGGCAGTGGCAGTGCGACCTTACTGTCTCTGTTCATTGTCATAGTCACTGGAATAATTTGTCTGTGGCAGAGCGGCAGTGGCAGTGACCTTACTGTCTCTGTCATTGTCATATTCACTGGAATAATCTGTGTCTGTGGCAAGTGGCAATGACCTTACTGACTCATGTTCATTGTCATATTCACTGGAATAATTTGTCTGTGCAGGCGCAGAGTGCAGTGACCTTACTGTCTCATGTTGTTTGTCATATTCACTGGAATAATCTGTGTCTGTGGCAGTGGCAGTGACCTTACTGTCTCTGTTCATTGTCTATTCATGGAATTATTGTCTGTGTCTGTGGCAGTAGCAGTGACTCTACTGTCTCATGTTCATTGTCATATCATGATTTTGGCAGAGCGGCAGTGGCAGTGACCTTACTGTCTCATGTTGATTGTCATAGTCACTGGAATAATCGTGTCTGTGGCAGTAGCAGTGACCTTACTGTCTTATGTTGATTGTCATAGTCACTGGAATAATCGTGTCTGTGGCAGAGTCAGCAGTGACCTTACTGTCTCATGTTGATTGTCATAGTCACTGGAATAATCCGTGTCTGTGGCGAGGGCACGTAGACTCTTAGCGTCTCATGTTAGAATTGTCCTTGTCATAAGATAATCGTGTCTGTGGAAGTACAAGTGACTTACATGTCTTATGTTGATTGTATAGTCACTGAGCATAATCCGTGTCTTGCAGATAGCAGTGACTCACTGTCATCATGTTCAATGTCATATTCACTGTGTGGCAGAGCGGCAG
Organism: Stramonita haemastoma; assembly: GCA_030674155.1. NCBI lineage: Eukaryota > Metazoa > Mollusca > Gastropoda > Neogastropoda > Muricidae > Stramonita > Stramonita haemastoma. The sequence continues at coordinate 44,567,866 of CM060331.1, forward strand.
TGGCAGTGACCTTACTGCTGGCGTGTGGGCAGTGGAGGCAGGGCGGCAGAAGCGGACCTACCCCTCCAGATGCTTCCCCGGCACAGCGTGCTGGCCCTCCAATGAGGCCATCGCCCATCTGGACAAAGTCACCGCGGGGTCCGTGCTGCAGCCCTCTTCTCCGGTAACGTCTGCCCGGTTGTGGCGTCTGTCTGTCTGTTGGCTGTTGCTGTTGGCTGTTTGTCTGTCTGCTGCTGTTGTCTTCTGTTGGCTGTCTGTCTGTTCTGTTGGCTGTTTGTTGTGGGCTATCTGTTGGCTGTCTGTCTGTCTGTTGTCTGTTGTCTGTTGGCTGTCTGTTGTGTTGTTAGCTGTTGGTTGTTTGTCTGTTGGCTTTTGTGGCTTCTGTTGTTGTCTGTCTATCTGTTGGCTGTCTGTCTGTTGGCTGTCTGTCTGTCTGTTGGCTGTCTGTCTGTCTGTTGGCTGTTGACTGTTGGTTGTTTGTCTGTTGGCTGGCTGTCTATCTGTCTGTCTGTTGGTTGTCTGTGTCTGGCTGTTGGCTGTCTGTCTGGCTGTTTGTCTGTTGTCTGTCAGGGTGTTGGCTGTCTGTCTGTCTGTCTGTTGCCTTTTCATCTGTCTGTCTGTACTCGTTTTCCCTGTCCGTTTAGGTTGCTGTTGGCTGACTGACTTTAGTGGAAATACGTGTGCGCGCACACAACTCACACAACACGCATGCACCACACGCCGCGCACACACACACACACACACACACACACACACACACACTACATCACGACACACAAGTCGCAAACTCTCCAAAAGTCCTGTCGGATGAGACTTTAACCGAGGCCGTGGCGACGCCGCAGACATCTGCGCACCGTTAATCCTGTTGCGTTTTGTAAGAGTAGGCCATCGTTGCGGTGGACGATGACATTTACAAAACACATACACACGGGACTGGACGTAAAAGCACAAGAGTGCTTCATTCCATTATCTCGATATAAGAGAATAAATCAATCAATCAATCATACACACACACACACACACACCACACACACACACACACACACACACACACACACACACACACACACACACACACACACACACACACACACACACACACATGAGATAGATTTACAAAAAAGATAGGAGAATTTTCCATGTATAGTTATCTATCAGGTGTCAAAATGCTGTTTTACTGCTAAAACTCTTATAATCTAATTTACCTATAATGTACATTCAGCAACGTGATAAAATCTGTATGTATAAGCTAAAAGTAATATTGTGTATTGGTAGATATATTAAAAATATAAAATAAAATAACAAAGAGAAATCTTTGAGGGGAAAAAACCGACAACAACATCAGAGGTTTCTTATTGAAAGTATTTTAAATTAATGGTCAGGGGACGGGATAGCTCAGTGGTCAAGCACTCGCTTTCCCCAAGCTAAGGTTAAGCAGCCTCGAGCGTGGTTACTAAGTTTGCGCGCCTTGGCTTCAGTACAATCTCCCAGTTCACTCAGCTGTAAATGGGTACCTGCCCTCTTTAGGGTCAAGGAGGGTAAAGCAGCGAGGGAGAGGAGACGGGCGCCGCCCTCAATATGCTGGCCCCTAGAGAAGCTGAGGTCTCTGATGCCTCGCTCCCCCTACGACCACAGTAGGTTATGGGACACCTTAACCTTTAGCTTACCATCTGACTTGTCCATTATTATTATCATTATCATAATCATCATCATCATCATTATTGTTATTAACATTATTATTATCATTATCATTATTATTGTTATTATTGTTATTATTACTGGCTTGTTGTTGTTGTTGTGTTGTGTCTGTGATATCGATTTAGGCTATAATTATTCTTTTACATGTTGACTGTTTTTAGCTTTGCTTGCTTGTAACCCAAATGAATTTCTCGCCCTTTTTTTTTAGGACATTAAAGATTTCGTATTTGATTGTGTTGTTGTTGTTGTGCTGCGTTGTTGTTGTCTTGATGCTGCTGTTGTTGTTGTGTTGTTGTTGTTGCTGTTGTTGTGTTGCTGCTGTTGTTGATGTTGTTGCTGCTGTTGTTGTTGTAGTCGTTGTTGATGTTGTGATTGATATTATTGTCAAATCTCCTGAGTAATTCTTTGTGCATATTTATTTCTCAAGCTATGTAAGCCTAACAAACCTGTGCTTTTTAAATGACGTGACATCAAATCAACTTGGTTTAAAAAAATTTGGGGGGGGGGGGGGGTTCAAAGCTTTTAGTTATCTTTTCCCCTTTTGTGTTCATCTTCTGTATACTTCCTAAGCTATATCTGAATATAAACAAGCAATCATTTTAAAAATCTTCTCTTTTTTTTGTATGTCTTTTTGTAGAATTACCGCAACAACGTCTTGTATGCAAATGAGCGCATGACGAAACATCCGGGTCTGGTGCTGATCGCCCAATCAGTGGACGACGTGCAGAAGGGCGTGATGTTTGCCCGCAAATTCCACCTCCTGCTCTCCGTCCGGGCCTCCAATGCCCTGAAATACGACTACACTGGAAGGTGGGGATGTGTGCACACAGAACTGAACGTATGACTGTTAGGGGGGGAGGGGGAGAGAGAGAGAGAGAGAGAGAGAGAGAGAGAGAGAGAGAGAGAGAGAGAGAGAGAGAGAGAGATTTACAGTCTAGAAATAAATGTAGATTCAAGGCGTTTCGTTGCTCCTAAAGAGAAACTGTTGTAATTGCATGGTATTCTGTTGCACAATCTGTCTGGTTAACAAACGACCAGAGACAGACACCACGGCAAGTGCCTAACCCCTAGACCACCTCGTCTGTCTGACCAACTGGAGTCACGCTGACCATTCAGCTACTACTTTTTTTTTCGTTCCTTTGGCTAGAGGTCCGAGGTTCACCAGTGGTGAGATTTTTGCCTATGCCACCGTTTTTGCCCACCATTAAGGTAGCTGCATTCCAACTTCAGGGATAATATCTAAACATAACACCAAGGTGCGTGTGGTGCGGTTTTGTGCTTGTTTTCTTTCTATATGGATAGAGAGAGAGAGAGACAGAGAGCAGAGAGAGAGAGAGAAGTCATCTTTTCCCACCGGTATGCAACGGCCTACTCTGCCAAAAGGCGGAGCACGTTTCAACGTGTGCTGTGCAAGATGTTCTGCGTGCGTTCACACATGGGCCTCGATTTCTAGTATCATCCGAAAGAGTTTGGGAAAGAGCGGATCGGTACTTCTGTTAATCAACTCATGGGGAGAAAACTCCTTCAAACAGGCGTCTCGGTGATGGCTCGAATCCAGGCCTTGGGATCACAAGCTGAACGTTCTAACCACAAGGCTACCCCCACCCCGCTATTTTATAAGTAAGGTAAAGGTGACCCATAACCTAAGTGGTCGTAGGCGAGCGCGGTATCAGAGACCTCAGCTTTCTAGGGGCCAGCATGTTGAGGGCGGCGCCCATCTCCTCTCCCTTGCTGCTTTACCTTCCCTGACCCTAACGAGGGCAGGTACCCATTTATAGCTGGGTGAACTGGGGAACGGTGCTGAAAACAAGGGCGCAATCAGTCACCCATCCAGTTGGTAACCACGCTCAATGCTGCTTAACCTTAGATTGGGGAAAACGAGTGCTCTGACCACTGAGCTATCCCGCCCCCTCTACTCACTGATTTTAAAAAAAAGAAAAAGAACAGATTTCATTCCTAATCCCCCCAGGTTCACAATTTGGTGATGATTTTCCCGTACGCGACTCTCTTTAACACACCATAATACTCCGATGTCGGGGACTATAACTATTCTATCTGATTTTTGTCTCTGCTGTGGAGACAGGCTGAGCACTGACGGCGGCTTTGTGATTGACGTGTCGAACCTGAGGAGCGTCAGCCCCACCGTCCTCTCCTCCGTCAACAACGACCCGGGAACCGTCACTGTGGCCAGCGGGGCCACCTGGCAGGACGTTTATACCGCTGTCAGTGTTGGGTTTTTATTTATTTATTTATTTATTTACTTTATTTATTTATTTATTTATTTATTTTATTATTTATTCATTATTTATTTTCAAAATGAATGAGAAGTTGTAAGTGGTTACCTGGACTCGTTGTTTTTCCTCGTTTATTTATTTAATTTATATCGAGGATAATGGAATAAGCATTCATGTGCTTTTTTTATATCCAGTCCCGTGTGTATGCAGTTTTGTCAGGTTTATCATCCGTTCCCACCGGCACACGATGGCCTACTCCTCCGAAAAGCGGAACGAGTTTTAACGTGTGCGTAAGATGTTCTGTGTGCGTTCGCACACGGATCTCGGTTTATAGTCCCATCCGAAGGACGGGGTTTTTGTTTGTTTGGTTGGTTGGTTTTTGTTTGTTTGTTGTTGTTGTTTGTTTGTTTGTTTTTTTTTGGGGGGGGGGCGTAGGGGGGTGGATAGGTAAAGTAAAAAGTAAAAAAGGTAAAGGTGTCCCGTAATCTAGGCGGTCGTAGGGAGCACGGCATCAGAGACCTCAGCTTTTCTAGGGGCCAGCATGTTGAGGGCGGCACCCATCTCCTCTCCCTCGCTGCTTTACCTTCCCTGACCCTAACGAGGCCAGGGACCAATTTACAATAGGCAAAATTTGATAGGCAAAGGTGTATATCAAAACGGTGATCTGCTTTAATATTATGTTGATATTTTCCTCAGTCATCATAACCTCTAGATCTCTGAGCATAGCAACCAATATTCTCTATTAAAGGGGGAAAAAATCCTCTCATG
>CM060331.1:44577565-44585065 GCA_030674155.1 Stramonita haemastoma
CACGCACATACACACACACACGCACGCACACACACACACATACACATACACACACACATACATACATACATACATACATACATACATACATACATACATACATACATACATACATACATACATACATACATACATACATGTATACATACATACATACATACATGCATACATATACATACATACATACATACATACATACATACATACATACATACATACATACATACATACATACATACATACTACATACATACATACACACACACGCGCGTGCGCGCGCGCGCGCGCGCGAGCGCCAGAGAAAAAAAATGAGAGAGACAGACAGACAAATAGACAGTCAGACAGACGGAGACAGACAGAGAAGAAAAAACAACAATAAAAACAACAACAACAGCAAAGCAAAGGCGAATGGACATCTCAGATCGGAAAATCTTTCTTTTAGGGTTTTTTTGTATCAAAATTACCTTTGAGTTATTTGAAAAAAAAAATGAAACCCCCCAAAATACAAACTAAATATCGACAACAACGACAACACGATGAAGGAAGATTTATGCGGCATAAGCAGGCGTTAGCTAACAGTTTTACAAAGAAAAGAGGTCAACACAAACCAAAGAGGTAACGGCAAAATGGTTGCACGTGTAGGCCCAATTCAGCAAACATTGTTACAGTAGAAAATAAAAAAAGGACTGAACACTTCACGACTCATACCTCGACCAAGGCCAAAATCTGTGTCAGTTATTGATGTAAGGAGGAAGCTGGTTGCAAAATCTTCAGTGGTGCCCCCACGGGACTTCGGGACAGGTAAAGAGGAGTTGGAGAGAAGATGCAAGCTGAGTGCCGAGGTAAACTTGAAAATGCTGTTGTACTGTAAAACATTGTCTTCAGTTTGTCCGTAGCCATGACAAACTCTGAGCATAATAACGTAATATTATCACGTAAACGAACCCACAGCAACAAGAGGGTTGTTCCTGGAAAAATTCTGTACAGAAAAAAGCCTCTTTGATACTAGGAAAAACAAATACAGTTGCAGACAGAGAAAAAGGGAAGAAAATGAGAAGGCGCTGCACTTGTGGCGACGCGCTCTCCCCCAGGAAGACAGAGCAGCCCCAACTTCACGCAGAGAAATCTGCTGTAACATTAAGTGGTATAGAATAAAATATAAACAATAAAATATAAAAATATAAATATCAAAATAAAATATCAAATATCAAATTAATGAAAAAAATAAAATGTAATATAAACTCCGGCATACCATACTGGGGGCGGGATAGCTCAGAGGTCAGAGCGCTCACTTTTCCCCGAGTCAAGTTAAGCAGCATCGAGCATGGTTACTAGTTGGATGGGTGACCGTTTGCGCGCCTTGGCTTCAGTACAGTCCCCCAGTTCACCCAGCTGTAAATAGGTACCTGCCCTCTTTAGAGTCAGGGAAGGTAAAGCAGCGAGGGAGAGGAGATGGGCGCCGCCCTCAATATGCTGGCCCCTAGAGAAGCTGAGGTTTCTGATGCCTCGCTCCCCTACGACCACGCAGGTTATAGGACACCTTTACCTAATAATAATAATAATAATAATAATAATAATAATAATAATAATAATAATAATAATAATAATAATAATAATAATAATACATGGAATTTGTATAGCGCTATATCTTGTAAAAACACATCAAAGCGCTTGCATTCGACCTACACAACAATCAATAACAATCAATATAGTTTCAGCAAATTCGAATGTACACACACGCATGCGCGCGCGCACACACACACACACACACACACACACACACACACACACACACACACACACACACACACAGCGCGCGCGCGCGCGCGCGCGCGCGCGACACACACACACGCACACGCACACACACACACACACTCCTTTACACACACACACACACACACACACACACACACACACACACACACACACACACACACACACACACACCACACACACACACACACACACCACACACACACGTCAAGTCAAAATTTTATTCTCAATGTAGCATCTGAAAATAAAATTTTGACTTGACTTGACACTCACACACCATACTTTTCACACACACCCTACTGCACTCCCACTCCCCCCCTCTTTCAACAGACGGTGCTGCGAGAAGTGAACGGTCTGCCCGCGGAGTGGGGCGGCTATGTGATGGTGGACGGCGCCCCGTCCTCGGTGGACCCTGCGGACAAGGGGTCAGTGGCGGTCAACCTCTTCCACTACGGCCCTTGGTCCGGCACGGGGGTCAGCTCCATCTCCAGCCTCCTCAACTACTCCCCGGCCTCGTCAAGGATCGCTTCGACGTCAACATCATCGACGACTACCAGCAGTACCGGAGCGCCGCGGGGGAGAAGGATGTCTTTGAGTGAGTGGTGTGGGGTGGGGTGGTGTGGTGTGGTGTGGTGTGCGGTGGGGTGGTGAGGGTGGTGTGGGGTGGGGTGGGGTGGGGTGGTGTGGTGAGAAGGATGTCTTTGAGTGAGTGGCGCTGTGGTGTGGTGTGGTGTGGGGTGGGGTGGTGTGGGGTGGTGTGGGGTGGTGTGTGAGAAGGATGTCTTTGAGTGAGTGGTGTGGTGAGAAGGATGTCTTTGAGTGAGTGGTGTGGGGAGAGGGTGTCTTTGAGTGAGTGGCGCTGTGGTGTGGCGTGGTGTGTGGTGTGGTGTGGTGTGTGGTGTGGCGTGGTGTGGTGTGTGGAGAGAAGGATGTCTTTGAGTGAGTGGCGCTGTGGTGTGGCGTGGTGTGGTGTGGTGGTGTGGTGTGGTGTGGCGTGACGTGGGGTGGTGTGGTGTGGTGTGGTGTGGTGTGGCATGGTGTGGTGTGGTGTGGTGTGGTGTGGCGTGACGTGGGGTGGTGTGGTGTGGCATTGGTGTGGTGTGGCGTGGGGTGGTGCGGGGAGAAGGATGTCTTTGAGTGAGTGGTGTGGGGTGGGGTGTGGTGTGGTGGTGTGGTGTGGTGTGCTGTGCTGTACTGTGGAGAGAAGGATGTCTTTGAGTGAGTGGCGCTGTGATGTGGCGTGGTGACGTGTGGTGTGGTGTGGTGTGGTGTGGCGTGGCGTGGCGTGGCGTGGTGTGGTGTGGTGTGGGGTGGGGTGGGGTGGGGTGGGGTGGGGTGGAGAGAAGGATGTCTTGAGTGTGGCGCTGTGGTGTGGTGTTGTGTGGCTGTGGTGTGCTGTGGTTAGGGGGGTGGGGGAGTGTCACTGGCTGGAGATCTGGGGAGAGGGGGTAGGGGGTGTTGGGTGGAGGGGTGAAGGAGGTAGGGTAGAGAGGTGGAGAGAAGATGGCTGGGAATTAGGGTGGTGGGGAGAGGGGGAGAGCAGAATAGTGTGATGTAAATGGAGAAGTTGGGGGGGGGGGGGTTGTTTTTTTTTGTTTGAAGGGCCGGGGGGGGGCGATGTTGCGGAAAATCTGGAAATAAGACATACTGTAGTGAATGATTTTGATTTATTCTTTTATATCGAAGATCATGGGATAAGCACTCTGTGCTTTTTTCATCCAGTCCCCGTGTGTATGCACTTTTGTAAATGTCATCTGTTCCCACCGGCACACGATGGCCTACTCTTACGAAAAGCGGAACAGGATTCAACGTGTGTGCAAGATGTTCTGCGTGTGTTCGCACACGGGGCCTCGGTTTAAAGTCTCATCCGAAGGACTTTTGAGGAGAATGGAGTCAGCACTGATGTTAACTCCAGGAGGAAAATCTCCTCGACCGGACTCGAACTCGAGTCTTCAAATTGCCAGCGCAATGTTCTGACCACTAAGCTATCCGCCCCCCAGCTGAGGGTAGAGGTGGAAGGGGGGGGGGGGTACCAAGAGGGGATGGGGGTGAGGGTGGAAGTGTTGGAGAGAACTATGTCTTTAAAGGATTTTCGGTACAGATTTGGGGGTGCTTTTTTATATCGTGATGGAAGCCTGCTGATGTTGGGAATACTGTGCTGTGGTATATATCCGTGATGCTATGTTTACATGTTTACTGCTTTTATGTGTAGCTTTGTAACCCGCTTGAATTTCTCTGCTTATGAGATGCTAAAGTGATTGAATAGAATTGAAAGGGAGGGTAGTGGTTGGTGGGAGGGGGGGAAGAGATTTTTTCTTATTTTTTCGTCATGTGTAACCTGTTTGCGCGGGTACGTTGCTAAAGATAGCATACGTGACTGAACCCACAAAAAATCCAGCAGCCGCAAAACACGTTTACGTACAAGTTCTACCAACTCTTGGTTGCTGTTTCCCTGTCTTTAGACTGATTGACTGCCTGATCGAGAGATCGATCAATTAATTGTTTCATTGATTGACAGATTGATTGATCGATCGAGTTATTTCTGTATTTTCATTATCTGCTTTGAGCTTGTAGCTGAGTGAGCGAGAGAGTGAGCGAGTGAGCCAGCGAGCGAGTGAGCGAGCGTGTGAGCGAGTGAGCCAGCGAGCGAGTGAGTGAATGAGCCAGCGAGTGAACCAGCGAGCGTGTGAGCGAGTGAGCCAGCGAGCGAGTGAGTGAATGAGCCAGCGAGTGAGCCAGCGAGCGTGTGAGCGAGTGAGCCAGCGAGCGAGTGAGTGAATGAGCCAGCGAGTGAGCCAGCGAGCATGTGAGCGAGTGAGCCAGCGAGCGTGTGAGCGAGTGAGCCAGCGAGCGAGTGAGTGAATGAGCCAGCGAGTGAGCCAGCGAGCGTGTGAGCGAGTGAGCCAGCGAGCGTGTGAGCGAGCGAGTGAGCCAGCGAGCGTGTGAGCGAGCGAGTGAGCCAGCGAGCGTGTGAGCGAGTGAGCCAGCGAGCGTGTGAGCGAGCGAGTGAGCCAGCGAGCGTGTGAGCGAGCGAGTGAGCCAGCGAGCGTGTGAGCGAGTGAGCCAGCGAGCGAGTGAGTGAATGAGTCAGGGAGTGAGCCAGCGAGTGTGTGAGCGAGTGAGCCAGCGAGCATGTGAGCGTTGTGAGCGAGTGAGCCAGCGAGCGTTGTGAGCGAGCGAGCGAGCCAGCGAGCGTGTGAGTGAGCGAGTGAGCCAGCGAGCGTGTGAGCGAGTGAGCCAGCGAGCGAGTGAGTGAATGAGTCAGGGAGTGAGCCAGCGAGTGTGTGAGCGAGTGAGCCAGCGAGCATGTGAGCGTGTGAGCGAGTGAGCCAGCGAGCGTGTGAGCGAGCGAGTGAGCCAGCGAGCGTGTGAGCGAGTGAGCCAGCGAGCGTGTGAGCGAGCGAGTGAGCCAGCGAGCGTGTGAGCGAGTGAGCCAGCGAGCGTGTGAGCGAGCGAGTGAGCCAGCGAGCGTGTGAGCGAGCGAGGGAGCCAGCGAGCGTGTGAGCGAGTGAGCCAGCGAGCGTGTAAGCGAGCGAGTGAGCCAGCGAGCGTGTGAGCGAGCGAGTGAGCCAGCGAGCGTGTGAGCGAGCGAGTGAGCCAGCGAGCGTGTGAGCGGGCGAGCCAGCGAGCGTGTGTAGCGAGCGAGCGAGCCAGCGAGCGTGTGAGTGAGCGAGTGAGCCAGCGAGCGTGTGAGCGAGTGAGCCAGCGAGCGAGTGAGTGAATGAGTCAGGGAGTGAGCCAGCGAGTGTGTGAGCGAGTGAGCCAGCGAGCATGTGAGCGTGTGAGCGAGTGAGCCAGCGAGCGTGTGAGCGAGCGAGCGAGCCAGCGAGCGTGTGAGTGAGCGAGTGAGCCAGCGAGCGTGTGAGCGAGTGAGCCAGCGAGCGAGTGAGTGAATGAGTCAGGGAGTGAGCCAGCGAGTGTGTGAGCGAGTGAGCCAGCGAGCATGTGAGCGTGTGAGCGAGTGAGCCAGCGAGCGTGTGAGCGAGCGAGTGAGCCAGCGAGCGTGTGAGCGAGTGAGCCAGCGAGCGTGTGAGCGAGCGAGTGAGCCAGCGAGCGTGTGAGCGAGTGAGCCAGCGAGCGTGTGAGCGAGCGAGTGAGCCAGCGAGCGTGTGAGCGAGCGAGGGAGCCAGCGAGCGTGTGAGCGAGTGAGCCAGCGAGCGTGTAAGCGAGCGAGTGAGCCAGCGAGCGTGTGAGCGAGCGAGTGAGCCAGCGAGCGTGTGAGCGAGCGAGTGAGCCAGCGAGCGTGTGAGCGGGCGAGCCAGCGAGCGTGTGAGCGAGCGAGCGAGCCAGCGAGCGTGTGAGTGAGCGAGTGAGCCAGCGAGCGTGTGAGCGAGTGAGCCAGCGAGCGAGTGAGTGAATGAGTCAGGGAGTGAGCCAGCGAGTGTGTGAGCGAGTGAGCCAGCGAGCATGTGAGCGTGTGAGCGAGTGAGCCAGCGAGCGTGTGAGCGAGTGAGCCAGCGAGCGTGGTGAGCGAGCGAGGTGAGCCAGCGAGCGTGTGAGCGAGTGAGCCAGCGAGCGTGTGAGCGAGTGAGCCAGCGAGTGAGTGAGTGAATGAGCCAGCGAGTGAGTGAGTGAATGAGCCAGCGAGTGAGCCAGCGAGCGAGTGAGCGAGGAAGTGAGCGAGCGAGTGGGTGAGCGAGGGAGTGAGCGAGTGAGCCAGCGAGCGAGTGAGTGAGCCAGCGAGCGAGTGAGTGAGCCAGCGAGCGAGTGAGCCAGCAAGCGAGCGAGTGAGCCAGCGAGCGAGGGAATGAGCCAGCGAGCGAGTGAGCGAGTGAGCCAGCGAGCGAGGGAGTGAGCGAGTGAACGAGCGAGCGAGTGAGCGAGCGATGTGAGCGAGGGAGCGAGTGAGGGAACGAGTGAGCCAGCGAGTGAGTGAGCGAGCCAGTGAGCGAGTGAGCCAGCGAGCGAGTGAGCGAGCCTGTGAGCGAGTGAGCCAGCAAGGCAAGGCAAATTCTTTTATTCGAGGATAATAGATAAGCACTCGTGTGCTTTTTTTACATCCAGTCCCCGCCCTTTTCAGGGATAACATCAAGATGAAAAGATAACCTCAATTAAACAACAACAATTATAATGATTCAAATACCAAAAGTGAGCCAGTGAGCGAGTGAATGAGGAGCGAGCGAGCCAGTGAGCGAGTGAGTGAGTGAGTGAGTGAGTGAGCGAGCGAGTGAGTGTGTGGGGAAGTGAGTGAGCGAGTGAAAGAGTGAGGGAGAGAATGAGTGAGTCATTTATCTATTTATTTATTTGTTTGTTTGTTTGTTCTATCATATCGGAGATAATGGCATGAGCACTCAAAAAAAGGAATAAGTACTCATGTGCTTTTTTACATCCAGTCCCCGCCCGTGTGTATGCAGTTTTGTAAAATGTCATCCGTTCCCACCGGCACACAATAGCCTACTCTTCCGAAAAGCGGAACAGGATTTAACGTGTGTGCGCAAGATGTTCTGTCAACTCGACCTCATTGAGTGATTCAAATGGTGGGATTCGGTAGGAACAGGTGAAAATTCGGTGGGAACAGATGACAAAATTTACAAAAACTGCATACACACGGGGACTGGATGTTAAAAAAGCACATGAGTGCTTATTCCATTATCCTCGATAAAAAAAAGAATTCTCTCTCTCTCTCTCTCTCTCTCTCTCTCTCTCTCTCTCTCTCTCTCTCTCTCTCTCTCTCTCTCTCTCTCTCTCTCTCTTCTCTCTCTCTATCTATCTATCTATCTATCTATC
>CM060331.1:44590065-44592565 GCA_030674155.1 Stramonita haemastoma
TACACAACACAATACAACGCAATACAACGCAACACAACGCAGGGCAACGCAGCGTAACAAGAAAGAACACATTATACAACACAACGCAGCACAACACAACGCAGCACAACACAACGCAACACAATACATCACAACGCGGGACGGGATAGTCTAGTGGTCAGAACATTGCGCTGGCAATTTGACAACCCGAGTTCGAGTTCGATTCCCGTTGGAGGGGATATTTCCCCTGGTGTTAACATCAGTGCTGACTCCACTCTCCCCAAATGTCTTTCAGATGAGACTGTAAACCGAGGCCCCGTGTGCGAACGCGCGCAGAACATCTTGCGCACACGTTAAATCCTGTTCCTCTTTTCGTAAGAGTAGGCCATTGTGTGCCGGTGGGAACAGATAACAATATTTACACAACTGCATACACACGTGGACTGGATGTAAAAGCACACGAGTGCTTATCCCATTATCCTCGATATAAAAGAATAAAATAAATTTTAAAAAATTAAAAACGCAACACAACGCAATACAACACAACGCAGCGCAACAAGAAAGAACACAACATTATACAACACAACCCAGCACAACACAACGCAACGCAACGCAACGCAACACAATACAACACAATACAACACAACGCAACACAACGCAATACAACACAACACAACACAACACAACACACAGTCACTGAAAGGTCAGTGCTGTCTTAACCTGCTGACACAACGCCAGAAAAGGACGAGTAAAGTGGTTTTGGGCCTGAAATGGTCATATCAGCTGCCTGTCCGCAGTGTAAGCTCCCTGATAAGACCCAGGCCTGACCTTCAACACAGCAGCAGCAGCACAGCCCACCCTGTACTGACCGACATACGCTCAGTCACCGCTACACCCTCAAAGACTCCCTCCCTACAAAGCGAGCATGCCTGCCAACTTTCCTCCTCTGCTTTCTCTCCTGAGTTTGGTCCTCTGTGTCCTTTCCTTTGCTCGTGGCGAGCTGTCCAGACGAACAGACGACGAGAGTCCGTTGGCTGCCGTGGTCGACAAATTGTCCAAGGATCTTCTCGCTGTGCAAGCGCAACTGGCAGCTCAGCAGAATGAAATTGAAGCTCTGACAGGTCAGTAATGTGTGTGGGTGTGGGTGGGTGTGTACAGGAGGTACGTGCCAGCGCGCGTGTGTGCGTGTGGGTGGGTGTTTGCATGTGTGTATACACGCGCGCATGTGTGTGTGTGTGTATATATATATGTTGTGTGTGTGTGTGTGTGTGTGTGTGTGTGTGTGTGTGTGTGTGTGTGTGTGTGTGTGTGTTTTTTTTTGCATGTGTATATACACACGCGCATGTGTATGTATGTGAGAGAGAGAGAGAGAGAGAGAGAGAGAGAGAGAGAGAGAGAGAGAGAGAGAGAGAGAGAGAGAGAGAGAGAGAGAGAGAGAGAGAGAGATTTTGCAGCAGAATAATTGAATGAAAGAAAATCAATAGTTTTATATTTTGCGAGGAGAAGGGGGGGGGGGGGGGTCATGGGTGCGTATGTGGGGATGTGTATGTGTAAATATACCCATGCTCACTTGGGTGTGTTTTATTTCACTGCAGAACAACATTATGAAAGAGGATATGGTAACTAATTGCCATGCACAAAATGCATTCGTGTAGGCGTCATAGCAAGTGTCACCTGAAGGAACGTAGTAGTCATTGTAGATGTGATTGCCATTATTTTTATTATAAGACAGAGAGGGAGACCGAGAAAAAGAAAAATACTCCACGTGTTCCAATTCCCAAACGCACGTGTTCCAATTCCCACCCGCTGGTGTCCCAATTTCCAACAGTATTACAGTTCTCACAAACCTGGGACACAGATATCTTGTAGCGCGTGTGTCATTAAGTGGTCTTTTTGTCCTTAACTGGTACAAGATGTTCCAATGCGCGAACCCAGTCCATGAATTCTTTAAATAAAAAATTCTTTCTTCTTCTTCTTCTTCTTCTTCTTCTTCTTCTTCTTCTTCTTCTGCTTTGTCGTCGTCGTCGTCGTCGTAGAACATTTAGACAGCAACTATTGTTGTCTGTCATATGAGCGACAGTATTTTTAATGCGTTCCATTGCCGTTAAGCGCCTAACAAGACAGGCCCAGCGATCCGACTTCGGTGTGGGAGAGAATTGGAATCCTTTCAGTCTTTCTTTTAAAAAAATTTCAACAAACATGAGAATGGACCAAGAATGCAGAAAATAAACAAAGAAAGGGATGACCATAAAAAACGAGCAAGGGAGGGGGGAAAAAGGGGGGGGGGATAGTAAAGAGGGAATTCCTAGCACATAATTTTCAGAGGGTGGCGATGCTGTTTACACTGACAGGCCCCTAGCATTCCACAGAGTTGCTATTTACACTGACAGGCCCCTAGCTTTCCCACAGGGTTGCTATTACACTGACAGGCCCCTAGCTTTCCCACAGGGTTGCTATTTACACTGACAGGCCCCCTAGCTTTCCCACAGGGTTGCTATTTACACTGACAGGCCCCCTAGCT
>CM060331.1:44600065-44640065 GCA_030674155.1 Stramonita haemastoma
TTTAGCACCATTAAGGTAGCCGCATTCAGACTTCGGGGATATTCCTGACGAACAACATGAGATAACTTTGATACACTAATCATTCCTATCTAAAAACTGAGGACAACTTTCATACACAAATCATTCCTAATTAAAAACTGAGACAGCTTTGATACACTAATCATTCCTATCTAAAAACTGAGACAACTTTCATACACAAATCATTCCTAATTAAAAACTGAGACAGCTTTGATACACAAATCATTCCTAACTAAAAACTGAGACAGCTTTGATACACAAATCATTCCTAACTAAAAACTGATACAGCTTTGATACACAAATCATTCCTATCTAAAAACTGAGACAGCTTTGATACACAAATCATTCCTATCTAAAAACTGAGACAGCTTTGATACACAAATCATTCCTAACTAAAAACTGAGACAGCTTTGATACACAAATCATTCCTATCAACTAAGACAACTTTGATACACAAATCATTTCTATCAACTAAGACAACTTTGATACACAAATCATTCCTATCAACTGAGACAACTTTGATACACAAATCATTCCTGACTATCAACTGAGACAACTTTGATACACAAATCATTCCTAACTAAAAACTGAGACAGCTTTGATACACAAATCATTCCTAACTAAAAACTGAGACAGCTGTAATACGAACGCTTTCTTTCACAAGTTATTTCTAACTGAACAGTAAGTCAACTTAAAGACATAATTCAGTAGTTCATATCCCATAAGATTCTCAAGGAGTTTTCGGACTCCGGCTGGCTCCTACCCAGAGTGTGTGTGCTGTAGGCTCAGTGGGGAGACTGGGACCATACAGTTGAGCTTCATCCACTTTACGGATGCGAATTTGAGAGTGTTGCTCAAATTACCTGACCAACACTGCAGGTGTTTGTATCTCTCGGGCCTGGTTGACGCCGGGATATATTATGATTGTAAGCGGAGAGTACAACCCTGTCAAGTAGTCTCAAAGTAGATGCACTTCCACAGTGGCATCATTACGTCATCCTCATCACCATTGATTCATCATGCAATGATAAAAATTGCCTCTGATTCGGTGGCCCCGTTGCTCTGGTCTCATGGTGACCTCAGATTCGGTGTCCCCATACACTTCCGTGCCTGTAATAAGTACGTAAGAGCTTTTGGGGTTGGAGGTACGCGGAGGTCGGTCGTTGGAGGGACTTTGTTGTGGTCACCACCTCAGGTGGGTGACTCACTCAGTCTGGCTCCGCGACTGAGCTAATACTGTTAGTAGAGGGCTTAGTATGTGGTGTCCTGCGTATGTTAGCTCAGAACAGGCACCACTGAACACCACCAAAGTGACTCAGCAGCAGTACAGGGCCCCTCTGGCTGGTGGCCCCACAGCAGCCTGGCATCGATGAGCTCCCTGTGGACTCCTGACCCTGAGGATGAGACACAACGATTCTGGATATGGATGTGGCGGGGAGATTGAAATGAGCAGCGTGGGAACAGCAGAACGGGGACATCACAGAAGATGAGGCAGCAAAAACAAAGTATTCCTGATTTTTTTGTTTGTTTTGGCTTTTTATTGGGTTTTGTTGTTGTTATTGTTTGGTTGGGAGGGGGGGGTTGAAGAGGATTTGGAAGGGGGGGGGGGCGTTCATCAGATGGATAGCTCAGCCTCTATGATGAACGGCGTTGAACGCTGCAAGTCTTCCCAGTCTCCCTCTCTGAATGAAAGCGGACAGCTTTTGATGCTTGAATTAAGAGCTGGAAGCTTCAGACATACACAGTTCTACTTATCCAACATGAGATAGCTTCAATAAGCAAAATGATCACTTACCATATTCACAGATGAAGGGATACCTGAAGGAGAAGAAATAACTGCTACACCTTTCGTCATACCACCTTCCCCTGTAACTGGTATCCATGTAGACACAGTTATGTAGTAGTCCACTCAGACTGGAGGGTTGCCCTCCGGCCCAGTTGGTGTAAGTGGCTGAAGAGCCTGTATCCACACCACAACTGTTCCGATTAGCTAGGACCACGGAGATTGTTCAATATGTACATAGTTTAAGTATGAAACGCATTATGCTGCACGTGACATACAAAATTTGGCACATGTAAGAACATACCTGTTGGATAATGACACGTTTCGGAAAACATCTCAAAGTTATAGCGCCATCGCACTTAATAGTGTCATACAAACTGGAGACAGAAAATGAAGAAGTTTAAACAAATGTTGTTGCTAGTGGATGGATGGATTTATTTATTATTTATTTTGTCTTATTTATTCATTTATTTTATTCTTTTATATCGAGGATAATGGGATAAGCACTCATGTGCTTTTTTTCATCCAGTCCCGGTGTGTATGCAGTTTTGTAAATCTTGTCATCTGTTCCCACCGGCACACAATGGCCTACTCTTACGAAAAGCGAAACAGGATTTAACGTGAGCGCAAGATGTTCTGCGTGCGTTCGCACACGGGGCCTCGGTTTACAGTCTCATCCAAAAGACTTTTGGGGAAAGTGGAGTTAGCACTGGTGTTAACTCCAGGGGGAAAATCCCCTCCAACAGGAATCGAACTCGGGTCGTCAAATTGAGAGCGCAATGTTCTGACTACTAGGCTATCCCGTCACAGAGAGAGAGAGAGAGAGCGAGAGAGAGAGAAGAGAGAGAGAGAGAGAGAGAGAGAGAGAGAGAGAAGAGAGAGAGAGAGAGAGAGAGAGAGAGAGAGAGAGAGAGAGAGAGACTGACACTGACACTGACACTGACACTGACACTGAATTGTTTAATGATTAGGTCTATGGCCCATATCACTGGGGTGTATATAAACACAAAATTGCAAAACACATAACAAATGATACAAAATAGATACATGGAGTTCATATTATTTCATTAACTTGCTCTGCTAATAGCATGCTGCGCTTATCGAATGCTTTCATAATGAAATTGGCAAGACGACTGATGGTTAGCTTATTTTCAGATGCAAGTAACACATTTAGTTTAAACAATGATGGACAATTGTAATACTTTTTTGCAATAAACTGTTCTCTAATGTCGGCATATGCTGGGCACACTAATACAAAGTGGATTTCTGTTTCTGTCCCACATTGACAAATCGGACACATAAGGTCTGTTTCTGATAAATTATTCCTGAAACGTAGTTTATGTACTCTTAATTGAGAGACACCTAGGCGTAATCGTATCAGGGCATTCCTTGCTTTTATATGTTTAACATTTTGTAGAAAAAGTGGCACAGAAAAGTTAGATTTAATTGTCGAGTACATGGTATATCTTTCGTGACTGAGGATATTTTCAGTCCATTCTTGAACATAAACAGTAGTTAACCGTTCCTTTAGCATTTTGATAAACATTTTCTCATTACCAACTCCCTGGTTTTCCCAAGCATCACTAAAACCATACTGGTATAGGAAAAAACATACTGATGAAGCTCATGATCTTTTGTTCCTTTCATGCAAAAAAAGTGACATCTTATACGCTTTATAAGGTAGCCGCTCATCTCTCATCTGAACAATTCTTAACCAGAATTTAACGGTCCTAGTGTATATGTTAACAAAAAGTGGGTATCTACCTCATTCTCCATAAACAAGCTCATTAAGAGTTAGAGAGAGAGAGAGAGAGAGAGAGAGAGAGAGAGAGAGAGAGAGAGAGAGAGAGAGAGAGAGAGAGAGACAGACAGCAGACAGACAGACAGACAGACAGACAGACAGACAGACAGACAGACAGACAGACAGACAGACAGACAGACAGAGACACAGAGAGAGACACACAGAGAGAGACAGAGAGAGAGACAGAGAGAGAGACAGAGACAGACAGAGACAGGCAGACAGACAGACAGTGAGGCAGACAGGCAGATAGACAGACAGACAGACAGACAGTCAGATAGACAGACAGACAGGCAGGCAGGCAGACAGTCAGACAGACAGGCAGACAGTCAAATAGATAGACAGACAGGCAGGCAGACAGGCAGACAGACAGTCAGATAGACAGACAGACAGAGACAGACAGATAGACAGACAGACAGGCAGACAGAAAAAACAGACAGACAGACAGTCAGACAGACAGACAGAGGACAGACAGACAGACAGAGTATCTCTGTCTCCACTGACCGTCCATCCAATGAAAATGGCCTTCACTTCCGTAATCTGTCAAGCCAATCCACACCTCGCCATGGTATCTGAAATCGTGCCGCATCGTGTGGTACAGGAAGTTCTGCGTTTTGCGATCGGGGATGGTGGCAAGATGGCCACCATTCATTCTGCAGTATCTCTCAGCTGCTCCAAAATCCCGCCTGTAGTCGGAGAAGAACACGTAGCAGCTGTGGCCAAAAGGTCGTAAGTGGCCATATCTGTATACCTCATGTGGGCAGTCCTCGACAGTGACCTCGGAATGCACTGCCCACAAAAAAAAATTCATGTGTAAGTTCAAAGCATATAAAGACACGAAACGGGTGTATTTTTTGTTACAATTTTCCTTGTCTCCAATTTCTGCCACATCTAAAAAGGATATTTATTTGTTTATTTATTCTTTTATTTCAAGGATAATAGAATAAGTACCCATGTGCTTTTTAACATCTAGTCCCCGTGTGTGTGCAATTTTGTAAATTTTGTCATCCGTTCCCATATCAGGTAGGCCTACTAAGCACCTCAAAGTCTCGAGAAACAAAGGCATCGTCAATGATTAGTTAAAATTGACATTCAACTTTTAATCAGAATATTTCAACACAATTTTGAAACAAAAAGCAATTCAGCTTTTGTAAATACCTTGAATTTCTTCAATCATATTTTTTGTATCATTTCTAATGATATCAGTGTACTGATGCCATTTCGTGAAATGTACCTGTTTATAACAGAAAAGAGTTGATCATATTTCAATCTTTTGGGTCTTTAACATAGTTTGGCAATAAAATCCTGCAGCCTTTTTTTTTTGGAATGAACAAAGAAGAAAGTAATAAAGGTCGTCACCTATCACCATTGTCAGATTTGTGCAGTAGGCCTACCCTTCATTTTCTGTTTAATTCCTTCTAAATGGAGACCTATTCAACTTAAAGGTAGATCACTGGTTGCACTGAACTGTGTGAACCATTCAAACTGAAATATCTACAGACAAAAAAATCACTATTTTTCCACACAACTCATGCTTTAACATTCTGTAATGCACACAAGTTATAAAGAAAAGTAAGCTTTAAGTGATTACTATCTGACTAGTTTTCATAAACAATAACAAGAATAGATATTTCCCGATTTTATCAAAATCCACCAACACCTATTCCACCATATACCAATCAGTACATAATCCGGGTAAAACCTGTGTCTGGTTTTTATTTTATGCACTTTTTTGTACTATTTATAGCCTAGAAAGTTTATTTAGCTTACTGTAAAGTCTATACCAAGAGCAGAACACTCGTGTCTGTGCGGTAGTAATGACAAAGAATTTTCATCCCTCAACCTTGCACAAATAAAACAGGAGTGTTTTGTTTAAAGTTAAAAGAATTAATCTTTTAATAGTTCATTTGCAGTATGGTAACAAAGACCTTTTCTCCCTCACCATAGATCCTATAAAAAAAATATAAAAAAACAGGAATACACTGTCTCAAATAGCTGCAACACGGATGCCATGTCAGTTAATCTCTATCCCCGATGTTTACATCCATACGTCGATAGTGGCTTCATAGCAGCATCAGAGTCCTCAACAGTCACATCAATTGGAAACACGTAAAAATTAATCTTCTTAAAAGAGCAAAATTGCTCCAGAAGTTTTGTTAAACAAATCATCTTGGGCAGTTGTTGCTGTTTAGCGTTATGCCTGAGCGATGACCATCAACGAGATCAATGTGTTGATCCTGTAAGAATGGCTTATTTCTGATTTTGCATTGTGAGGAAGTGCTTAATAGTATAAAGCGTTAAAAATCCATTGTTTACAGTAAATGTTCCCACTACTCAAGCACTTAAGCAAACCCAGTGGTACATCTGCATTAATTTGCACTGTGTCGTAGGCACAAAGCAGCAATGATAATTTAAAGGGATCATGTGTTCCCAAGTTAACCCTCATTCCAGCCAACTCCACTTCTTTACTGGTTCTGGATAGAAGGCATTGGGTAGGCCTACTACTCTTGCACAGGATCAGGCTGTCCTGTAGTCCATAATATAGTGTAGATATATAATTTATCTACTCGCTGTCAGATCAAGGAAAAGGAAACTGTTTATGTGTTTTGCTGGTTTAATAATGTTTCTTTCACAAAATGTTACGTCATGATCAGTAAAAGGAGACTGGAAGCACCAGCAAGCTTGGAGCTTACATCGTGCTCCGCCAGGTTCTCTGTTACCTCTTTCTTGCTTTCATCTTTCCGGGTCCATTTCCCTCAGTTACGAGCATGTTCTGAGTTAACACTTGTTTTTTCCATGTCCTACTCGTCAGTTGTCCCCAAGAAAATGCCTGCTTTATCCTAACACCTTGTCACAGCTCTCCTGCATGTGCTGCACGCGACAATCAGAGCTCTGGCGGGCGAGGGAGTGGAGCTGGGCCTCTATAAGCCCTCTTGTTTAATCACCTCCAAGATTATTTTTCCTCGGGAGTTAACATAAGTGCCGACTCTATTCCTCCAAAAGTCCTTCGGATGAGACTATAGACCGAGGCCCCGGTAAGAACGCACGCAGAACATCTTAAGCAGACGCGAAAACCATTCCGCTTTTCAAAAGAGTAGGTCATTGTGTGCGGGTGGGAACAGATAAAAATTAACAAAACTGCTCACACACGGGGACTAGATATAAAAAAGTACATGGATGCCTATTCCATTATCCTCGAAATAAAAGAATCAATAAATGAATAATAAATAAATAAACGTTTGATAATGACCTCAGCTTGCTGCACTCCCTCATCATTGCATTGACGTGGCATGTTCCCCAGCTTAACACTCTAAGGGTCACCCAGAAAATGTGCTTTGACTCACTCATTCCACTGGGAATCACTGTAATACAGTAAGCCCACACACTGAATGAGATTATGTGTCCGTGTGGAACTATTTCCAAATGCCTCTCTATTGTAGGCATCCGTACTCCGCCTTAAGACGGTGTTTCCTTTTTAAAGAAGATGCAGGTTGTAATATTAAGAGCTTGTAATGGTTAAAGACATTTTCAACGTAACATTCCAAAGCATAGCAACATTTTAATGTAGGTCTTGGTACTGAGCATCACTAACTTACAAAGCTTTTGGCCCGGGCCAAATCATTGTAGAATAAACCACCAAAAAAAATTTCATGATCATGTGAAAATAAATGAAAACGTACAATGGCAGAGCTGCGTGTATTCACAAGTAAGATACATGTTGTGATCTAATTTGTAAATCAAAACGACGTGAGTTTATCCGAAAATAAGCCTACATCAGGTAAAATATGTTAAAAACATACCCAAACCCGCTACAGCGAGGAAAATGGCCACCTGGAAAAACATGACGACTGTCTGTGTGAACAAATTGATAAAAACTGAGAGAGAGACTCGAAAACAAACCTTTTATCCTCTTTCTTTTCTTTACTGCTGTGTAAGTTGTTGTTTGTTTTTTTTTAAAATAATAGGTAGCCTATATATATACCTTTTTTAAAGGCAAGGATGCACTGCTTTGTCTGTACCCAAACCAAAATCTTATCTCTGCACCTTTAGTGTGTCACCCCTGCAACCGGAGAGAGAACAAAACACTGATGGAGAAATGCATGTGCCCTCCTCGTGATACTCTGTGGGCCCTGCATGGGAGAGAACTGGGGATGGACAGGGGCAGGCAATGTGCATATATAGACTGCTATACATGATGTACACGTTTTAGTGTCGACTTTGGAGCTGTGTGCAAAAAATGCACTGTATCCACACCATTGTGCAAGTTGTAGAAAAAAGCATAGACAAAAAAAGAGGCTGAAAAGTTTCTAGCCCTCCCCTTCCCCAACCTTTTTCCCCTTTTTTTCTCTTTTCGGTGTTTTTTTTTTTTTTTTATAATTATTATTATTATTATTATTATTATTATTATTATTATTATTATTATTATTATCATTATTATTATTATTATTGTTATTATTATTGTTGTTGTTGTTGTTGGGTGTTCACCCCTTAACATCCTGGGTGTCATCCAGTAGGCCTATATGCTGTCTGGAGTTTTGGAGGTTGATTCTATAACAGTATAAGAGTGCCAGCAGAGTTATCCGATTTAGGGACCATACCATCAACCAACCGCTATCGTATGGAGGCCTACCTACGTACCTTGTGCGCCCAAGGTTAAAACAAATAGGGTGGGGGGGGGGGGGAGAGAGGGAGAAAGACATGTCAGAAACAATGGCCTAGCCTACACAAAAAGATAGCCGTGTGTGTCTTCTGTGACACTTGCCGTGTCCGCCCATGGGAATTAAAAAACCGTGGCTCAGATGTTTTCCTCTATCTGGGTCACTGTGTCTGTTATCTTCATTACCAACTGTTTCATGACCTGTCATTCGGATGACACTAAAAACCAAGGTCCCGTGTGCGAACGTACGCAGAACATTAACACGTTAAAAACCCGTTCCGCTTTTCGGAAGAGCAGGCCATTGTGTGTCGGTAGGAGCGGATGACAACAAAATTTAAATTTTTTTTTTTTTTTAAACAGCATGCACACAGGTGCCAAGTTTAGACACCATCCCTGAGGAAAATTCGTGGAGTTGGAGTCCCAGGGCGGTTCGGGGCTGTATATGGCAACGTTCTGACGGCTCCCGCGAGGGCACTGGAACCATGAGTATCGGCGATTGTCTTTCCAATGGACCATTCCAGCGACGTGGAGAGGGGGGGGGGGGGGGGCGTGCTGCGTGGGTAACAACTTTCCACCCATACTCACTTACCCAGGCTTTGTGCTCTTCCGAGACTGACGGATGCCTACATGACTTGGTCCAAACAAACCATTCTGAGATGATGATGATGACGACAACGACGATGATGATGATGACGACGATGATGATGACGATGATGATAACAACGACGATGATGATCCATGGGAAGAGAGGAAACAGTTTCCATTTCTACAAGCCCTGTGGTGACTGAAGAGGCCCTTTCGTTTTAGAGCAACAGCAGGCCTATAATAAGACACGACTTATGAGTTAAAGCATGAGCTTGTAAAACATCACTATCTCTATCTATCCCTTAGTCTGGCGACCGTGGGGGCACCCATGAAGACTTGGCAACCAGTTCCCTCCATTCCTCTCTCTGTTCTGCCTTTCTCAAAATTTGGTTGAGTTCTAGGCCCGTCCATTCGCTGATGTTGTCCTCCCATCTCTTCCTTGGTCTGCCTTTTTTTCTTCCTCCTTGGACAGTGCCTTGCAGTATTGTTTTTACGAGTCCTTTTGATCTTGTTACAAGCCCGTACCATTTAAGTTTACGCTTCTTTACGACTGATAGAAGATTTTCGTAGGGACCAATGGTTTGCTGGATTCTGTTATGCACTTCTTTGTTGCTTTTGTGTCTCTGTAGGAGATGCCAAGGAGTCTCCGGAAGCATCTCATCTCTACGCCTGTACTCTTCTTTCCAGTTCAGCAGTCAGGGTCCACGATTCACAGGCATACAGGAATAGATAGACAAGGGAGCGCATTAGTCTGATCTTGGAGGAGTTAAGTGAACTATTTTTGTCTTTCCAGAGTTAAAGCATGAGCTTATAAAATATAATAATCTGGGGAAAGTGCATGGCCTGGAGGGCTGAAGCTGATTAACATTACACGTTATAGAGGGAAGAGCGCGCGCGCGTAGAGTGTGAGTGTTTGTGACATTTTTATTTGAAGTTATATAATGTTTGAACAAATATGAAATGTAGCTACTTCGTGTGTTTGATTATGATTTGTATCAATATGCCTGTCAGTATTGTAATTGCCCTTCGGGAATGATTAAAGTGTTTTTGACTTGACTTGACTTGAGAAAATCAATGAAGGGTATGAAAAGAGAGAATGAATGAATGAAGTCATGTTTGTATTTCTATGCTCCTTGAAGTCATAGCAGATTTCTGTGCTTGAAACATCGGGCTGCTCTCACCCAGGACAGCACGTCGCCACAAGCGCAGCGCCACCCATTTTTTTCTATTATTTTCCTGGCATGTGTACTTGTTTTCCTATCAGACTGGCCTTTTTTCGACATAATTTTTCTAGAGACAACCTGCTTGTTGTTGTGGAGTTTTTTTACGTGTATCCAATATGTGTTGCACACAGGACCTCGGTTTATCGCTTTATTTGAAAGGCTATCACCCAGACCACCACTCACAGACTCCTGGATGTAGGGTGGGGGTGGGGGGAGGGGAGTTTCGGTCACAGAGTACCCCTACAGGATTTTCAGGTCTTCTGTGAATATTGTATGGGTAGAGTATTTTGTTTGGTTGGGGCTTTTTGTTGTTTGTTTTGCAAGGGTGTCTTTTTTTCTTATGTTGGTTTATTTCGTTTACCCCCTCCCCCTCTTGTTTGTTGGGGGGGGGGGGTTGGTTTTTTGGGGGGTTGTTTGGTTGGCTGGCTGGTTGTTCGGTTGGGTTGGGTTTTTTTTTTATAATTTAATTGAAATCTAGGGCCTAAGCCAAGTGTGGACTGGTTTGAATTGAATATTGTTAATAATTCTTGCAACTATAACAACACACACACACACACACACACACACACACACACACACACACACACACACACACACACACACACACAGATATAGATAGATATATATATATATATATATTATATATATATATATATAATTTATATATTATTTAAGTAGGCCTATTCATTGTGAGCTTAGTTATGACGATATCATCGCAGTTTTCCAGTTATTTTTGGGGAACGAAGTTAAAACACAAATACAGGAATGAACCATTTATTTGATACCTTATCAGAATTTTATATATATATATTGTGATTTTAGACAACCCCATCCCTCATCCCTACACCTAACACACACACACACACACACACACACACACACACACACACACACACACACACACCACACACACACACACACACACACAACCACAGCACCAACACAACGCACGCACGCACGCACGCGCGCGCGCGCGCGCGCGAATGGTAGCCTACGTTAGGCCGAAAAGGCTACTGTGATTTCAGACGATCCCATCCCGCGTCCCAACTCCAAACACACACACGCACGCACACACATGCATGAGCGTCGCGTGCACCATTTTCTAATAAGCGAATCAGTTATTGATTTACTGATAATTACACAGAAGAAAAAGAAATATTTGTTTTTAAGTCGACAAAAAGCAAAAGTACTGGAATGTACTGACATGATCATTTCCCATGTTTTCACCATTAATTAAGGATAGGGTAAAATTATTTAAATCGGTTAGGCCTACTGGTGTTGCCAAGCCTGGACGGAAAATATAAATTCTACCTAACATAAAAAACAACAAATAATCAATAACAGTTTAGAAAAAAAAATAGATGTAATGACTAACCCAAGAACGTGAATTCAGAAAAATCAACTAGCCTATCATTAGGTAGGACCACGGCAGCCGCTAATGAGTAAAGCGTAGCGGAAAGTGGCAAATTAGATCTACTTTGCACCCAAATTTCTCTATCCAAATCTAAAAGAAAGCTAAAAGAAAATATACTAGTAAAAAGTTTAATGCATTAACTTAACGTCTGTAATATCATTTTGCAAGAATGATGACTGGATAAGTGCGAGCGATGATTTGATATCGGTAATAAACTTAAAAACTCGCCGCTACCGGAGCCTCACTGGCTGAAAACGCGACTCGGTGAATTTTCGTGCTTCGTCTTCCAACACGATCTGTCACCCCTTCACTATACAAACCTATTCATAGCGCATACCATTGGAAAGAAGAAACTCTCCACTAACCGATTATATGAGAGATACTTTAGTGAAGTTTTTTTAAAATACAGTATAATGCGTTTAAAAATTCCCTACATTTTTCGGAAGTCGTAGAAATTTCCCTATTAATCGTACAAAAAAATCCAACACAGCGTTAAAAAGCTCGTTTTTTCAAGAACAAAAACCTCATTTCAGTTTATCGGTTATTTCCGTTAAATGACGTCTGATTCTCATTTGCATACAGCACCCCCCTTCTTACTGACCAAAATGGCGGCCTTAGCGAGTCTACACATAGATGCTTGAGACTTGCGAACGTCGATAGAGATTTTCGATGTGTACAGCGCATTTACACTCACATCTAAAGAAGTAAATGCTGTGCTTTTATTCTGTACATAGTTACTATCGAATCTCGATGATTTTAGATTTAAAAACTTATAGTTGATCGCAAGTTTATCCCGGACTGGGATCGCAGGGAGCGAAGAACTAGGTCATCGAAGGGTGCTCTCAGAATTTATGAGTTTGCGTGAAATTTTTCTATTATAACAATAAATGAGGGTGATGATTCTATTCTAAATAGTTTCTAGTAGTGTTTGTTTTTTTCTTAGGATCTGTACTTTGTTATATTGTGCCGAAATGTTCGACGAAACATCGTGAAAACAAATGCAAGAATGATAACTCTTGCCTAGATCTAATTTCTAATAGAGATTTGGCCGATTTTGTTTACCGTTTGTTGTGTCTGTGTGCATGTAAGACCGCATTTTTAACAGAAATAGTGATTTAACGATTAGAAATCACTCCTGAATGCATCCATTTAAATTCATGCAAAACAAAACTTTTTTTTTTTAATCAGAGCATACAAGTGCTAATCAAATTGAGTAAAACTTTGTTCTCTCTGTTGGTTTCACATTTTAAACAGTGCATGAACTTTTTTCACTTCTTTTTCATTAAGTTGTTTTGTTTCACCAAACATGTAGTTAGAAAGAAAAAAAACACAAGAAAAACTAAAAACTTTGTAATGATTTTATTGTGCACAAACAAGCCTATTCAATACTAATTTTTATCACACACACACACACACACACACACACACACACACACACACACACACACACAGTCACACAAAGTCACACACACACAAATACAATATATATATTACACACACACACACACACACACACACACACACACACACACACACACACACACACACCACTCATACCTCTACAATTCATACTTGCATGTATGCACACTTAAATAAAATGTACATACACTAAGAATACACACAGATTAGGCAACTCACAAAATGTCCAAATTTGCATTTTTAATTGTACAAAAAAATGTTAAAGAATACAACACTAATAAGTCTATTTCATACAGGCATTGCAACAGTATGTCACACAGTGAAAGATATTTCAGCAGAGGTCTAGGAGGTCTGTGATATATTTAGGAAGAAACTATGCAAACGTTAAAATCACTGGGCACAAAAAGGATACATGCAACATCACAATGCAACATGTAAGCTCACCAGAAACCTAAAAAAAAAAAAAATTGATAAAAGAACACAGATGATCACATGAGTACACCTATGATATATTGTACAGAAGATGCTTGACAAGACAAAGGGGGGGGGGGGGGGGTTAGGGGAAAAAACAAACAGAATCACTTGGAATGGCCTTATAAAGACATGCGTATTGTTTCAAGACAAACATTTTGATAGGTGTACCATTTTTGTCAGTCAATTAGAAACATATATGATGTTAATGCCTATTAGGGGGATGGGTCTGAGTGGGGGGGATGAGTGGGGGGGGACCAGAATAACTTGGAATGCTCTTTAAAAAGACTCACTGTTTGGTTCAAGACAAATATTTTGATAGGTGTACCATTTCTATCAGTCAATTAGAAGCTGAGATATGATGTTAATGCCTATTGAGGGGGGGAGGGGGGGAGAGGAGTGGAGGGGGGGAACCAGAATCACTTGGAATGCCCTTTAAAAGACTCACTGTTTAAAGACAAATATTTTGATAGGTGTACCATTTCTATCAGTCAATTAGAAGCCGAGATATGATGTTAATGCCTATGGGGGGGGGGGGGGGGGGGGGAACCAGAATCACTTGGAATGCCCTTTAAAAAGACTCCCTGTTTCAAGACAAATATTTTGATAGGTGTACCACTTCTGTCAGTCAATTAGAAGCTGAGATATGATGATAATGCCTATTGAGGGGGGGGGGGGGGGGGGAGGGGGGGAAGAGGAGTGGAGGGGGGACCAGAATCACTTGGAATGCCCTTTAAAAAGACTCACTGTTTAAAGACAAACATTTTGATAGGTTTACCATTTCTGTCAGTCAATTAGAAGCTGAGATATGATGATATGCCTATGGGCTGATTTTGTGTTATTATTTGGACAGGTTTTATGCTTCACAAATTGTTGTCATAGGGGTGTTTTGGATGACTGCAGTTTGCCTCTACATGATTTTTAGCTTCTAAAAAAAATACATAGCATCTGAGTAATAAGTACAAGCTGTGATATAGATCTTAGACACTTTTAGGCATTCTTGAGATTTTTACAGGAGGGTAAAGTACCCCTTTCAGCTCAATTCGCGAGCTATTTTTAGAATTTTTCTCTGATTTTGATGTAAAATTCCATTTGTTTCCTTTGACTTATTTTTCTGCTTTTTAGATATTTGTTTCTTCAAAGCAGCATAAAACAACATAAAACTAGTTTCAGCACTGTCAGGTTCATAATAAGCATGAGGGAGATGTCCAAATAAGGCTTTAAATAACGAAATGACATTTTTATCCCATCTGAAAATTTTTAAAGTGGTATATCTCAAAAACCGTCTAAGATAATGATATGAAATTTTGCATGCTTCTTGATCTTGCTACTATCTTTCATTTGAGATAACAAACATCAAATTCTATGACATCTGAAAAAATGAGTGGTCCTACCTACTATCATGGTGACATTCGAAAACGATGGAAGGGAAATCATTCTTGATCCGAAAAAGGTCATTGAGGTCAAGGATACAGTTTTGCAACATGGCCTCTCAAGACAAGAAAGCGCCGGCTCAGATCGGAAAAGGCATCAAGTTCCTTTTTGGAGGAACAGCTGGGTGAGTGGTCAGTGAGGACAAAGAGCAATTTTCGTGCCGTTTGCTGTTTAGCTTGCTTGTTAGCGACGTGATGTTAGGTCGAGGAGAAAGGGGGTTCGTCACGTGCATGCTGTGTGCTGGTGTGTTTGAGTGGGTGTCAAGTGCCCTTGCAGAGGACAATCAGTGCATGATTGTGTTGTATGCATCCTGTTGAGCACTGTGTCTGTCTAACGACGTGCATGTCGTGTCTGTTAGGTTATCTGTCTGAAACTCTGTCTTTCTATGTTCGTCAGTCTGTCTGTTGTGTTTATATGCGCGCAGGTGTGTGTGTGTGTGTGTGTGTGTGTGTGTGTGTGTGTGTAAGAGAAAGAGACAAGTGTGTGTGTGTGTGTGTTGTGTGGTGTAAGGGGGGGGGGGGGGGGGGGGATATTTACTTGAGGATCAATGAACAATTTGAAGTCCTTTAAGTGCACACACACTTAATTACAAAAACATGATGTGTAAACAGATGTTAGGTTTGGTTGGTTGGTTTGACTAGTGTATGAGAGTCCCAGCAGAACTATAAATCTGATATATGGATCATCAACCAACTATTACTGGCATTACCTACCATGCATGTTAGGAAAATCATTGTCTTTTATTAAAGAACAAAAAATGGCCGCATGCAGCCAAAGACATGTATGTACAGCTGACACTGAGTGACAGGAAGGTTCTCTGTTGACTGTTGTCATCTGATTCAAGACTGTGGGTGCCCAGGGATTGAGGAAAGGGTGGGGAGAAAGGTAGAGAAAGTTTTATACTGTTACAAATTACAGTTACGGCAAATTTCTTTGTAAAATATGAAACTTGGGCTGCTTGCTCCAGAGAATGCTTATCTCAGCAGTAAAGCACTTAGAAAAAAAAATGTTGTTGCCTCTGCAGCGAGTTCTGCTCGAGAGGACATATCAACCATTTATTTCCTTGGGGACATGATAGCCTAGTGGTCAGAACATTGCGCTCACAATCAGATGACCCTGGTTTGATTCCCGTTCAAGGGGGGGTTCCCCCTGGAGTTAACATCAGTGCTGATTCACACTCTCCCCAAAAGTCCTTCGGACGAGACTATAAACCAAGGCCACATGTGCAAACGCACTCAGAACATCTTGCGCTCACGTTAAATCCTGTTCTGCTTTTTGTAAGAGTAGGCCATTGTGTGCCTGTGGGAACAGATGACAATATTTACTAAACTACATAGCAGCATACACACAGGGACTGGACATAAAAAAAGCACATGAGTGCTTATTTCATTATCCTCAATATAAAAAAAAATTATTGATAAATAAATAAATAAAATCTCTCTCTCTCCCTCCCTCTCTCCTTCCCTCTCTCCCTCCCTCTCTCCCTCTCCTCTCCTCTCCTCTTCTCTCCTCCCTCTCCTCTCCTCTCCTCTCCTCTCCTCTCCTCTCCTCTCTCTCTCTCTCTCTCTCTCTCTCTCTCTCTCTCTCTCTCTCTCTCTCTCTCTCTCTCTCTCTCTGATGTCTGATACATAATATATTCTATTTTCTTGTGTTAGCAACTATAGTGTGAATGTATACATGTGTGTACATGCACATGTGAACAGTTTTTATGTAGGTGTAGATCTATAAACTACTACTTAAATTATTATAAATATTTCTACCTTGCAAAATAGATGAATAGAATGAAATATATTAAATATATGAATGTATTATACATGTGTGTACATATATGCACATGTGAACAATTTTTATGTAGGTGTAGATATATAAATTTCATTCTATTTATCTATTTTGCAAGGTAGAAATATGTGTTCATTTTTTTTAAACATCTTTTAAAGCTATAGATTTATTTTTTGTTTGTTTACAGCATGGCTGCCACAGTCTTTGTTCAGCCCCTGGACCTGGTGAAAAATCGAATGCAGATGAGTGGTAAGATGTTGAGTGTTGCTGTTGTGTGTTGCTGTTGTGTGATGCTGTGTGTGTTGTTGTGTGTGTGTTGTAAAATATTGTATGTGATGTTGTATGTGTTGTTGTATTGTTTGTGTGTGTTGTATGTGTTGTATGTTGTTGTGTGTGTTGTTGTATGTTGTTATGTGTGATGTTGTATGTACTGTTGTATGTAATGCATAATGTTGTGTGTGTTGTTGTATCATGTGCTAGAATTT
Source organism: Stramonita haemastoma (assembly GCA_030674155.1). Lineage (NCBI taxonomy): Eukaryota > Metazoa > Mollusca > Gastropoda > Neogastropoda > Muricidae > Stramonita > Stramonita haemastoma. The sequence continues at coordinate 44,617,132 of CM060331.1, forward strand.
TCCTTTCTTGTCACTCTCTTTGTTTCTGTATTTTTCCTTACTGTTCTCTCCTCTGTTATCCTCGTGCTTATTGTTTTCCTTCCCAATTCATTCTTTTTTTTCCCCCAAGCAATGCTTACATTGTCATTGCTCTGTGTGGTGTTTCTTATTATTGAATTTTAGTTTTATTACTTTAAAGCAATCATTATCTTGTTTTATGCTTTCCTTTTTTTTTTGTAACCTGGGGATGATGAATGAAGGGGAATGGCAGGTGTCCTCAGTATGGCCAGGTTTTATTGGCTGTAGGGAATGAAATGAGTAAGGTACTTTGTCATTTAATGTGGGGTGGTTTTGTTTTTGTTTGGGGTTTGTTTTTTGTTTTTTAGGTGGTAGGTGTTGGATATTTAAATGGATTAGAAATTGTTAATGGACATGGGTTATGGAAACTGAGTGTGGTGACAGCCCTGTTATGGCTTTCATGGTCGGTGGGGTATAAACAACATGAAATGAAAGGAATAAAGTGATAGCCTTGATGTGGCTTTCATGGTTGGTGGGGTGTTAACTTTGTGAAATGAAAGGTGATAGCCCTGATATGGCTTTAGCAGTTGGCAGGGCTACAAACATAATTGGATTGCATTAGATTGGAACAGAAGGTGAAAACTCAGATGTTGATATGGTAGATAGGTGATCTGCAATTGTAGAAACATCCTTTTGTAAGTGTGATTTTTTTCCTAGTTGTTGTACTATTCATATGTGTATGAAAGGTGTGTGTGTGTCTTCAATTTAACGTCTATCCACTAGAAAGTGATATTAGACAGGTAATGGGTAGGGTGAAAAATGAGAAAATAATGTCAGTGTGTTTGGACAATTGATTGGAGAAAAAAGGATCAAACTGATCTAACCATCACAAACTCGTGGAATTATACATACCAAAAAGTAAGCAAAGGAAAACAGATAAACATGGTTAAAATAAATGCCAGAAAGCGCACACACACGTGCGAGAGCGTGCACGTGTATATGGGTGTTTGTGAGGGGGTGTGTATGTTGTGTTGTGGTGTGTATGTGTGTGCATGCATGCGTGCATGTGTGTGTGTGTGTGTGTGTGTTTGAGAGAGAGAGAGAAAAAGTGTGTGTGTGTGTGTGTGTGTGTGTGTGTGTGTGTGTGTGTGTGTGTGTGTGTGTGTGTGTGTGTGTGTGTAGGCTGTGTGTACTGTGTGTGCAATCATGCTTTTTGTGTGACTTTTGTGTATGATTTTGACTATGAATATCCACATGCTTGCATGCTTGTATGATGCTTATATGGGTGTGTTTTATTTGTGCACATACACATGCATACATCATTACATGTACACATAGGCACACATTTGTGTTTATACATACATGTGTGCAGTCACCTGTATATCTAACCTGTCCTTTCTCCGCTTGTTTTTTTGCTGTAAAGGTGAAGGTGGCCAGTCCAGAGCCCACAAAACAAGTTTTCACGCCTTCCGCTCCATTTTGAAGACTGAAGGAATCGGGGGTATCTACACAGGGTAAATTCAGTTGTTGGGTTTTTTTTTTCCTAATGTGCATTCTGTCTTGCGTCTGTGTGTCACTATTACTGTGCAGAATTTGTATGAAAAGATACCGACCTGCAGGGTTCATTTCCTGTTGCTGATTAGACTCTGAAAGGAGTTGGTGTTGGCTGTAGAAAGTGACCTTTTTTTTAACACTTTTAAAAACATTCTAGTTTGTAATGTTTTTTTGGTTTTGGGGGGTTTGGTTGTGGGTTGTTGTTGTTTTTTTGGGGGGAGGGGGTCTTTTAGTTTTGTTTGTAATGTTCATTAAAATTTGTCACATCAGATTACATTACATTATCGTAACTTACCTTGAGCAACATTTGTCCTCAACACATCTGCCCTACACATGAATACATACACACATGCGCACAGGCACACACACTCACACACACACACACACACACACACACACACACACACACACACACACACACACACACACACACACACACACACACACACACACTAAATATTGCTGCGATGTTGCCATACCCATGAATGTTTTCGTCACTAGGACCAATGAATAAGAGAGCAGAAGGAGAAAAACTGCAAGCAGCTGTGATTACTGAGCATGTTGTCTGAGACTTGGAGTCAGAACACAGCTACCATCATGGTGGCTAAAAACAGTCGCATACACAAAATCTCTTCATTGGTGAAGGTCAGGGCTCTTGGGGAGGAATGAAAAAAGAAAAACGATTCAGTTTGCCTAAGACTGAAAATGTCCGTGCGGTGCCCCATGACTCCATGTTTACTCCTCTGTAGTGTATGGGCATAATAAAGATGAATGGAGAAATATTGGAAGAGGTGAGCCAATTCAAATACTTAGGCTCCATCCTAACAAAAGATGGCACGTCAAACAATGAGGTGAAAGCTCGCATTGCAACAGCAACATCTGCTCTAGTCAGACTCCAGAGGATCATCAGAAGCAACAACATCAGCTTCTGCACCAAATACCACCTCTACAAATCCCTCGTGATATCTATCCTCCTATATGGCTGTGAATCATGGACTCTGACAGCAGAGTTAGAGAGAAGAATCCAAGCATTCGAGAACAAGTGCCACAGAAGACTCCTCAAAATATCATACAAAGAACACAAGACCAATAACTATGTGAAAGAAGAAATCAAAAAGTGTGTGGGCCCCAAGAGCCTTTGCTCTCCACCATAAAGAGGAGAAAGCTGATGTGGTTTGGTCACACCACAAGACACAACACCCTAGCAAAAACCATCTTGCAAGGAACAGTCGAGGGCAAGAGAAGAAGAGGCCGCCAAAAGAAATCATGGGTTGACAACATCAAAGACTGGACTGCCCAACCCTGCAACGCCTCCTACTAGCCACACAGGATCGTGAAGCATGGAAAAAGATCTCCGTTGCGTCTTCTCTCATGTCCCCCTACGTCCTTTGGGACATGGGACTGAGTGAGTGAGAGAGTGAGTGTATGGGGGTGGGATGGCTAAGTGGTCAGAGCTCTCACTTTCCCCGAGTCAAGATAAGCAGCATCGAACTGGGTTACCAGTTGGATGGGTGACCCTTTGCATGCCTTGACTTCAGTACAGTCACCCAGTTCACCCAGCTGTAAATGGGTCCCTGCCCTCTTTAGGGTCAGGGAAGGTAAAGCAGCGAGGGAGAGGAGATGGACACCGCCCTCAATATGCTGGCCCTTGAGAAGCTGGGGCCCCTGATGCCTCGCTCCCCTACGACCACAAAGGTTATGGGACCCCTTTACCTTTAGTGTATGTCACAAACAGAACTTCAGTTTATATCATCACATCCAAAAACAAGCACCCACAGCACAACTTAGGCCCAGTGGATTTGTTGTGAGAAGGTGGTGTTGGGTAGAATCTGGATTTCAGGTGGATTTGAATCTTGGGCCTCCGGATTTTTAGAGCCAGAAAAATGTATTAACTTCAGTATCGAGTTAAGTGTATCTCTGCAATGTGTGTGTGTGTGTGTGTTTTGTGTGTGTGTGTGTGTGTGTGTGTGTGTGTGTGTGTGTGTGTGTGTGTGTGAGTGTGTGTGTGTGTGTGTGTGTGTGTGTGTGTGTGTGTGTGTGTGTGTGTGTGTGTGTGTGTGTGTGTGGTGTGTGTGTGTGAGTGCTGATTCGTGCAGATAGTTCAATGTTTGATTTTTCTATTCTCATTGTACCTTACCCCTTATTTGTTACTTTTTTTGGATGGGTTTGTTGTTGTTTTTTTTAACATGTTTCTCCGTCTTTCCATTTGTTTCAGACTGTCTGCTGGTTTGCTGAGGCAGGCGACCTATACTACAACACGTCTGGGCATCTACACAACTTTGTTTGAAATGTTTTCCAAGTGAGTTCTGAGTGATTGGATACACGATATGTAAAATACATTTCTCTCAGTCACTCACCCACTCACTTATTCATTCACTCTGTTGTTGGAAATTTGGAATCTTTTCTTATATACTTAACACTAGCTCTTTTACTTGCCTTCAAAAGCAGATTGATAGCCCTTCGGTTGAGACTATAAACCAAGGCCCTGTGTGCAAACACATGCAGAAGATTTTACGCACACATTTAAAACCTGTCCCACCTTTCAGAAGAGCAGGCCATTGTGTGCTGGTAGGAGTGGATGACAACAAAATAAAAAACCAGCATGCACACAGATGTTGTGTTTAGACACCACCCCCAAAGAAATGTCAAGGAGTCAAAGCCCTCAGGATTGTTCAGGGCTGTAGGCCTGCATGGCCACGTTCTGGTGGCTCCTGTGACGGCACTGCAACCATTTGTATCGGCGATTGCCTTTCCAATGGATCATTCCAGCAATGTGGAGAGGGGTGGGGGGGTCTGCTGCATGGGTAAAAGTTTGTCCTCCATACTTACTCACCCAGGCTTTGCACTCTAGAGCCTAGAGGGCAACTCCATAGTCTTCCGAGACTGACAGATGCCTACCAAAATCGGAACAAAGCAGAAACCTTGAAGTAACACATTGGTACAGGCCTCCTCATCTTTTAGAGGGAAAGGAGATGGTGGTGAGAAGTGAATCTGACTGTGACATCATTTGAGTGATGTGTGTGCATGCGTGCGTGCATACATCGTGGCTTGTGTGGGTGTGCGCATGCATGCTTAAATTGTGTGTATGTGCATGTGTGCGTGTGTGTGTGCGTTTGTGTTTGTGTGCAGATGCATGTGTGTTTGTGTGAATGTGTTTGTGTGGGTGTGTGTATTTACATATATGGGTGTGCATGTGTATTGGGACAATATATATGTGTGTATGTACATGCGTGTGTTTGAGACAAATTATGCATGGGTGTGTGACTGTGCAAGCATTGCGTGTGAGCATACGTATGCTTGTGTATCTTTTATACATGTGGGTTTGCAAGGGTGCATTCATTCATATATGTGTATGTGTGAGGGTATACATTCCTTCATGTATGCGTGTGTGTGTGTGGTGTGTGTCGTGTGTGTGTGTGTTGTGTGTGTGTGTGTGTGTGTGTGTGTGTGTGTGTGTGTGTGTGTGTGTGTGTGTGTGTGTGTGTGTTGGTGCGTGCGTGGTGTGCGTGTGCAGGGATGGCAAGCCTCCCAACTTTGCCATGAAAGCCTTGATAGGAGTTACTGCAGGAGGCATCGGGGCCTTTGTTGGAACGCCGGCTGAAGTGGCCCTTATCAGAATGACGTCGATGGCAGGTGAGTGAGAGATTATCTTTTCTTCTCTCTCTCTTTAGTCTACTCTCCTCTCTGTCTGCCTGTCTCTCTGTCTGCCTGTCTGTCTCCATTCCATCCCAGCTGGTCTAATTATAGCAACCGACTGCACTTATGTTTGGTAAAAGGGGCTAATTTAGCACTGAGCCCCGCTGTTCTATCTTTGGCATTGACTCGTAATCTAAGTTGCGGTTCGATCCCAGCTTTCAGCTAAGGCTCTGTCTCCTTGAAGCACTTTACGGCTATGTTCTCACCCCACCGGGTGTAAAGGTACCAGCCTTGTGTTGGATTACCCCTGCGATATACTGCGTCCTATCCAGGGGTCTATGACTCTCAGTCCGCTTAACGCCACAGTAAACAGGATAACACCTGCCTGATGCCTTAGGCTCGGGACAGTACTTAACTTTAAATGAGCACTGGCCTGGCCCTTGACTGAGCTATGCTGGATTTGCACTCTGTTTCTGTTGTGAGCAAAAATGCGTTGCACTGTTGTTAAGTACCTGACAAGTCAGGCTCGCAGCATCCAACTTTGGCATGGGAGAGATTGTTGTTTTTTAAGTCTTTCTGGAGTGAAGACAGGAGAATGGATGAAGAAGGCAGAAAATAGACGAGGAGGAGGCAACAAGAAGTGAAAGAACAAGGCAGAGGAAAGGAGAGGGAATTCCTGGCTCAGAATGTCCTCAAGGTGAGGATGCTGTTTATACTGACAGCCCCTGGCACAGTTCCCACAGCGGAGTCTGTGGTCAGTGTTGCCTTTGACCTGCTTGTATCAGTCAGGTGTCTGTATGTGCTCATAGATCCCCAGTAGGAATTTTTCAGGATAAAAACAGGTTCATCTAACAATTCCTCTCCGTTACCAAAATCCATGTTGTAAAATTGTTCAAGCCTGTGAAAAATAGCCTGTCACAATTTATTGAAGTTTGTTTGAGAAAAGTTTTGGTTGATATCCATTTTTATAGATTAATTTCAGGGTATAATGAATGGAGTATTACACCCTTTTGTGTGTGTGTGTCTGTCTGTCTGTCTGTGTGGAGGTCGTAGATCTTTTTTGTGGGCAGTTGATTGATGTTTGATTTTTTAACCTGTAAAAATTCATTTTTATTTAAATGCAAAATTTCTGTTCATCTTCAGCTTTTTTTTTGGTGGGGGGGGGGGGGGGGGGGGGGGAGATGAGGAATCTGTCACATGTATGGCTGCTTGCTTTTCTTAGGGTTAGGTTTTTTTGTTTTTAAATTGAGACATGGACAGATTTTGTTGCCAAAGCATTCATATAAAAAATTTGTTATGTTACAAAAAGGCATGTTGTGTAATACTGTGCCCTATGATGTTCCTGTGTTATGTAATATTGCTGTGTTGCTATGTAATATTGTCATGTTGTTATGTAATATTGCTGTGTTGCTTTTGCTGTGTTGCTATGTGATGATATTGCTGTGTTGCTGAGTGATGATATTGCTGTGGTGTTTATTATGTGATGATATTGCTGTGCTGTTTATTATGCGATGATATAAATGTGTTGATAATGATGTGATATTACTGTGTTGTTATGTGATATTGCTATGTGATATGTTGTGTTGTTGTGTCAGACTGCCTGTGGATCAGAGGAGAGGCTACAAGAATGTTGCAGACGCCTTGTTGAGAATAGTGAAGGAAGAGGGGGTGGTCACACTGTGGAGAGTAAGTTCTCATCCTGGTGGTGTTCTTCTTCAGTTGAATGTCTGTTCACATAAGTGATATTAGACAGAAACAAAAAAACCCAAAATGCATACAAAAAATGTTACTTGTAGAACTTTTAACCATGATAGAAACAAAAAGGAAGTAAAAGCACAAAAAGTGAACACTAAACCCTGAACAATCAATCGGAACTTTTTTTAGAAAATTAAGAAAGAGCGCGAGATCAATGCATCAATCAATCGTCCTGGTGTGTGTGTTGGTGTGTGTGTGTGTGTTGTGTGTGTGTTTGTGTGTGTGTGTGCGTGCGTGCGTGGTGTGTGTTGTGTGTGTGTGTGGTGGTGTGTGCGTGCGTGTGTGTGTGTGTGTGTGTGTGGTGCACAAAGCTTGAACTCATTGGAGTTACAGTGGGACTCTCTCTCTCTCTCTCTCTCTCTCTCTCTCTCCTCTCTCTCTCTCTCTCTCTCTCTCTCTCTCTCTCCTCTCTCTCTCTCTCTCTGCATTTTTTATTATCTTATCTATATATAGTGTCCTTATTCTTGTGTGTTGTTTGGTACTGCGTAAAGTTTTTATTGTTTAGTATCTTTTCAACTTGATGTATCCCTGAAAAGGGCGGTGATTGGATGTAAAAAAGCACATGAGTGCTTATCTATTATCCTCGAATAAAAGACTTTGCCTTGCCTTGCCTTGCCTTGCCTTATCTTCTCTCTCTCTCTCTCTCCTCTCTCTCTCTCTCTCTCTCTCTCTCTCTCTCTCTCTCTCTCTCTTCTCTCTCTCTCTCTCTCTCTTCTCTCTCTCTCTCTCTTTCTCTCTCTGTGCCCATCTTCCTCATTTTTTCCTTTATTTTTCATGCTGTCTCTCTCTCTCTATGCCCTCCTAAGTCAAATCAAGTCAAGTCATTTTTGTACAGTCATATCATAGAGGCTTTCTTTACAGGTCAAAACCCTGCCCTAACTGTTGCAAGTGGTATGTGTGTGTTGGGGGCAGGATGGCTAAGTGGTCAGAGCACTCGCTTTCCCCCAGTCAAGCAGCATGGAGCATGGTTACCAGTTGGATGGATGACCGTTTGCGCACCTTGGCTTCAGTATAGTCCTCCCAGTTCACCAGGCTGTAAATGGGTACCTGCCCTCTTTAGGGTCAGGGAAAGTGAAGCAGCGAGGGAGAGGAGATGGGCGCCGCCCTCAATATGCTGGCCCTTAGAGAAGCTGAGGTTTCTGATGCCTCACTCCCCTATGACCACAAAGGTTATGGAACACTTTTACATTTACCTTTTTTCTTTTTTTTCTTTTTACCTTACCTATGTGTGTGTTCAGAGTTATCTGGAGTTGGTCTTTTAAAGGAAACAGTTGTCAGAATCTTTTTTATTCGTTCTTCAGCTAGAGCTTCTAGGTTCACCAATGGTCAGAGTTTGTGTATGCAGCTGGTTTTACCCACCATTTAGGTAGCCACATTCCAACTTTGGGAAGGATGTCTGAACATGGCCCCGTCTTTGTGGTGGCTCGATCCCAGGCAGCCAGATCACAAGCACAAGGTTCTGACCACTAGGCTAAATGGCCCCCAAGGTGTCAGAATTCTCCCCTGACTTTTGCACTTGTGGTGTATGTCCCAGGGCTGTATCCCAACAGTGGGGCGGGCCATGGTGGTGAACGCAGCTCAGCTGGCGTCCTATTCCCAGGCCAAGCAGATCCTGCTCAACACAGGTTGGCACTTGTTGTGGATTTTTAAAAAAATAATAAGATAAAATATCAAAGTTTGAAATGTTTTGTATTTGTGGCCATATAAGACTGTTTCCATGACTCATTAATGAATTTTTAGGCCTTACGAGTGATTTTCTTGTAATATCTGGTACGGTTTTTTACTTGAATTTGTCAACAAAATTTATCATCTGAAATGTCCAGGATATTAGGCACAAGCATTTTACTGCAGACTCCCCAAAGATCCTTTTTCATAATGTTCCACTGGACACCATTTTCAACTTCCTGAGAGAATCTGTTTTTTCTGTTTGATATGAGTGAAAGTTGTGTACTTGGTCTCTAAGGACAAGGTTGTTTTAAGGAATCTGGATTTGGTTTTATCTCATGTTATGTGTGATTGATGTGGTTTTTCCCACAACGCAGAGCCCGCCCTGGGTTGACCCCTGTGGTTTACCAGGGTGTCGAGACACAGAGTTGTTTTATACCCTGTTTTAATCTGTATACAGTTGCACAGGTTTATTCTGAGATTTAAAATCATACGAGGTGACAGCCCTAATATTGCCTGTATGGTCGGTGGGGCTATAAACAACATGATTGGATTGTTCTCCAACGCGCATGTCCCTCCCACTTGACAGAGAGTGTTGTGATGTGCAGGTTACTTTCGCGATGGTCTGTTTCTGCACTTTGTGGCCAGCATGATCAGTGGGCTCATCACCACCGCCGCCTCCATGCCTGTGGATATTGCCAAAACCAGGTATGGACATAACACAACTACAACAACAACAACAGCAACATTTCTGACACAGGAATAGATTTTTAACCCTTTGCTTGGCACAACGCCCCAAAGCGCCCGACCCTGTCCTTGGGCACAACGCCCCAAAGCACCCAGCGACATGACCGTCACTTCAGAGCGATCATACATTCGAAATTCCCGCCAATCTCGCTTCAAATCTCATGAATATAGAAGCCACGAGACTGCCCGCGAGACTTCCGCATGTTTATTACAAATGGCGGCGATTGGAGTGAGTTTGTTGCAAGTTTTGGAGGAAAAAAATCGCAAATTTTTCCAAGATGGATGCTATCTTCGAACCCGACATTTATGATCGTTTTTACAGCTTCCATGCCGAAAATATGACGCTGTGAGATGTGTATCTAGGCTCAAATATCGATGTAATCGATCCTAGTAGTGTGTGCACTTCTGAGTTTGTTGACTGAAGTGAGAGAGACGACTTTGACTACGGCGAAGTTCGAGACGAAAATCGATTGTCAAATCTAACACGGCCGATACACGTTTTGAATTCTACTCTTAGATTTGGGGAAATTATCGTGGATTTCAAGTTCGGCAATGGTTCAGAACTTGATATATTTTGTTATTTGGTTGCTATTCGGGATTTTGATACGGTAGCGGCTCAAACTTAAACGTTAAGCTGATCGCAATCATCGGTAAACAAAAATGGCGATCGTCGGAATGTTTGATGTGTTCGTGCACCATTTATCAAAAAAACTAAAAAAACCAACAGTAGGTTGAAATATCTTTTCTATAATTGTTTCTTAATGTTTTAGTTTTTATTTAATCAAAATCCATGCACGCATTCTAAAGTTATTGCAACACTAACTGTAACACACACAAACCAATCGATGACTTTGTGTGTTTATGCATTATAATTCTAAAAGAAAATAAAAATAATGACAAAAATTGGGTATTAGCAATTTCTTTATTCATTTCTGCATCTTGCTGTTTTTATTTCATCAAAATCTACCCGACCATTGTAGAGTTATTGCATGTTAAATACATACACCCACTCACAAGCCATCCACCTCCATTTTCTCTGCCCGGCAGGAAGGTGACAAATGATTTTGCTGTGCCAAGCAAAGGGTTAAGAGAGAGAGAGAACTCGAACTGGAACTCGAATGATTTATTCACAAAAAGGCCATTGGCCCATACATGAAGGGGGTTGCCAAACTGCTCAGTATTTTGGTGTGGAATAAAAGACAGCAACAGTGACAACAGCAGAAATGTATAGCAACAAAATCAGTAGCAAAAAATATGACTTTACACAAATATATAGTGAGGCTGTGCACAACCTCAGGCTGACTTGACACCATGAGTAAACAGTCTAAATGAATTAGGCTGCCTTCTATATTTCAAAGAGAGAGAGAGAGAGAGAGAAAGAAAAACCTGTAGGTTTGCCTAGTTGGAAGGACAGGAGAGTGGGGGGAGCTGTTTGGTTGGTTGGTCAAGAGAAGGGATTTTTTTCAGGGGGGGTAGTTTTTTTTTTAGTAGAGGGGGGCTTTGTTGTTTTTTTTCCTGCTGTGGTTTGGCTCTTTGGTTTTGCTCACCGCAGTAATGCTGTTGCAGTTTGGCTCTTTGGTTTTGCTCACCGCAGTAATGCTGTTGCAGTTTGGCTCTTTGGTTTTGCTCACCGCAATAATGCTGTTGCAGTTTGGCTCTTTGATTTTGCTCACTGCAATAATGCTGTTGCAGTTTGGCTCTTTGATTTTGCCCACTGCAATAATGCTGTTGCAGTTTAGCTCTTTTAGCAAAACCAAAGAGCCACACGGCAATAACATTATTGCCAAGGCCGTTACTGACTGCTGCAGAATCGTTCATTGGCCCACTGTGTATGGCCAGCGCATCATGAACAATTGATATATATCATCTGTTTCAAGATCTGACAGTGATTCGTTGTTGTCGGTGGTGGTGGTGGTGTGTGTGGTTTTTTTGTTTGGGTTTTTTTGGGGGGAAAGGGGAGGAGTTGTAAAAGGCTATGGCAGAAAAGCATTTTAGAGTTGTGAAAAGTAGGATAAGCCGACTTTAAGAATGTGTCATTGGATTCCTGTAGTTACAAGTTTAGAACGAGCAGTGATATACTTTCCTGTAAAATGACGTCCTCCTTCATAATGTCTCTTGACATTTGTTGTGATGTTGTGTGTCATCTGCTCTTGTTCCAGAATCCAGAATATGTTGTGATGTTGTGTGTCATCTGCTCTTGTTCCAGAATCCAGAATATGTTGTGATGTTGTGTGTCATCTGCTCTTGTTCCAGAATCCAGAATATGTTGTGATGTTGTGTGTCATCTGTTCTTGTTCCAGAATCCAGAATATGTTGTGATGTTGTGTGTCATCTGCTCTTGTTCCAGAATCCAGAACATGAAGATGATTGACGGCAAACCAGAATACACCGGGGCTCTGGTATGAGGGGAGACAACCCTGTCTCTCTTATCTTTCCTCTCCCTCTCTGTTCTCCCTCACTTTTCCTGCTGTCCTATCACCAACCGGTATCTTTTTCCGTTAAAAGCAGAAGATTCATTTTGTATTTGTTCATCAAGCGGATAGTGTGAATGTTTTCTACTTTGTTAATCAGCCAAAGTCAGAGGCAGTTTCGTAGCCAGATAGCATTTTCAGTGCCGGAGTTTTGGATGTAACTGTGTGCATCTTGGTGAAGCCTGACTGATTAGGGATGAATGATTGAAGTTGTTTTGTATGTGTTTTTTTGTTTTGTTTTGTTGTTGTTCATTTTTATGTTTGTTTTTAATTTTTCACCTGCAAGCATGCATGCGCTGTCTCACACACACACATGCACACATGCATGCACATACACACACACACATGCACACATGCATGCACATACACACATATTGAATAAATAAATGAGAAATGTTTCTTTAAGACATTGCTTGTGGTTATAAGCTCACTGTCCATTACTGTATAAAGAATATACCTTTTGGATGCTGCATACTTTGGTTAAGAATGCCACTTTTCTCAAATTGTATGTGTGTTCTTTTCTTTATTCATTCTTTTCTTAATTTAGTCTTTTTATTCCGAACTTGAGCTCCAAGGTTTACTAATGGTGAGATTTTTGCATTAGCGACCTTTTTCCCATCATCAAGTAGCCGGCTGCATTTCAGTGTCAGAGATGCTGTCTGAAAACGACACCAATGTGCATACATCTTTTTAAAAAATTTTGTCATCTGTTCCTAACACCACACAACAGCCTACTCTTCAGAAAGGCAGAATGGGTTTGAACATGTGCAGATGTTCTGCGTGCATTCATACACAGGATCTTTGTATATATTTTCATCCAAAGGACTGCTTCTTTTAAAGTCTCTACCTATATTTCATTCACAGCACACAAATCCAGCTTATTTATTTATTTATTATTTTATATTGAGGATAATGGAATAAGCACTCATGTGCTTTTTTACATCCAGTCCCCGTGTGTATGCTGTTTTTTAAATCTTGTCATCTGTTCCCACCAGCACAGAATGGCCTACTCTTTTGAAAAGCGGAACAAGATTTAACATGTGTGCAAGATGTTCTGCATGCGTTCGCACACTGGGCCTCGATTTACAGTCTCAATCAAGGGTCAAGGACCCGGAGCTAAAATTAGCACACCCCTTCCTTTCAGCAGGTCCAAGTGTGGTCAGTTCCTGCTGTAATTAGCACAGGCTGGGATGGGATGGGATGGGATGGACAGCAGCTGAAAGTGGGGGCAGCTGACAGGCGTGCATGCTGAGCACTTAATAATAATAATAATAATACATGGAATTTGTATAGCGCTATCTCTTGTAAAAACAAATCAAAGCGCTTTCATACGACCTAAACAACACACAATCAACAACTATTTACAGTTTTAACAAATTCAAATATACACACACACAACACGCACGCACGCATGCACGCAGCACGCCCGCGCGCACACACACCTACAAACGTTAAGCACTTTGGCAGGTGGATGTTGAAGGCAGGGACAGGTAAGAGATGGAAGCGGAAGGAGAAAAACTTAGGTTTGAAATAAGTGTGTCTTGAGGTTGGATTTAAAAGTGTCATAAGTAGGCTTTTGCCGGAGGGAGAGAGGAAGGTCGTTCCAGATCGATGGACCAGAAACAGAGAAAGAGCGGCGGCCAACGGTAGATAGGTTGAATCTGGGTATTCTTAAAGACAAAGTATCTGCCGAGGAGCGGAGGGAGCGAGAAGGTGTGTACAAGTGAAGACATTCACAGAGGTAGGAGGGTGCAGTATTGTGGAGACATTTGTAACAGAGGGTATTGATCTTGTAGTTTACTCTCTGTGGTACGGGCAGCCAATGGAGAGATTGCAAGAGAGGGGTAATGTGCTCAGATTTTTTCTTTCTGAGGACCAGGCGAGCTGCAGAGTTTTGTATACATTGAAGGGAGTGGATGGATGATGCTGGCAGACCAGCCAAAAGAGAATTGCAATAGTCCAGACGTGAGAGAATAAGAGAAGTGACAAGTTTGGATGTTGCATCAGTGGACAGGTACTTACGAATTGCGCTAATACGCCGTAGTTGATAGTAGCATGACTGACAGGTTTGGGTAATGAATTTTTGCATGGAGAGAGTGTTGTCGACAACGACTCCTAGATACTTCACAGAAGTGGATAGCGGAACTGACGTATTGCCGAATTCTATTGAAGTTGTTGGAACGGAGGAGAGTTTGTGTTTGGTGCCTACGAGCATGGCTTCGGTTTTATCTGCATTTAGTTGTAATTTGTTTTGTATCATCCAGTGTTGGATATCTTGAAGGCAGTTGGTGATGATTGCCTCTTGGTTGCAGGACGTGTTGGGCAAGGTGGTTCGCCAGGAGGGGTTCTTGTCCCTGTGGAAGGGGTTCACTCCTTACTACGCCCGCCTGGGTCCTCACACCGTCCTCACCTTCATCTTCCTGGAGCAGATGAACAAAGCCTACAGCAAGTACGTCCTCAAGGACACCTCCGCCTCTGGGGGGTTATAACCGCACAGGAGCAGTAGTCACATGATCTCTGTTTCCCAGGCCTCCTGCTGAAGTGTTAGCCATTCCCCGTCCTGATGGTGACCTTGACCTCTCGAGGATGTTCGTGTGCGTGTGTGTGTGTCTACAGTGCCTAGGGTTCGAGTTTAGAGATGATGTGTGTGTCAACAGTGCCTAGGAACCGAGTTTTGAGATGAGCAAGGAGTATATTAGTCATTCCTTTTTTCTTTTTTTTTCTTTTTTTTTTTTTTTGGTAAATGGAACCCATTTGTTACAATGCTGATGTGAACTTTAAAAAAAAAAAAAAGAAAGAAAGTGTGTGTAGATTTTGTATGTAGAGAGAGTTTATAGATTATTGTGTGTGTTAGATATTTGTGACCATTTTTGTTGTTGTTGTTGTTGTTGTGTTGAGGATTTGGTGGGTTTTTTTAGTTGATTTGGGGGTTTTTTGGGGGGGAGGGGGGTCTCTTTTTATCTTTCTGTTAGTGGGAAGAGGCAGCACGGGGAGATGGGGGGGGGGGGGGGAGGACTTGGATGGTGAAGTTGTTTTGTTAGCGGAGAAGAGGGAGTGAGCTAGTTTTTAAGCACATCCATTTGAGACCAGTGTTGAGTTTGTTGTTATGAATCTTTTACATGTTGTCATTATTATGAAATCTTTCTATTTTTAGAGTGATCATAGATAATGAAATGTTGTCATTATTGTGAAATCTTTCTATTTTTAGAGTGTTCATAGATAATGAAATGTCATTATCATGAAATCTTTCTATTTTTAGTGTTCGGAAATAATGAAATAGCGCATTACAGGTTGGTTTGAGTTCAAAGTGATATATTTTCTACAGATTTTTTCCTTCAGTGACCAACTCAAGTTCCAAAGATTTACTGTTTTTTGTTCTTTAAGGTCATATGAAGATATATATATATATATCCTTTTGTTGATACTTGTTCCTGCTTTAGTCAGCGTGACTGTTCTTATGTAACAGTGAACTCTCAGGCACTTCTGTGACTCTGTTCTTTGTGTCACACAGCTTCGGTTTTCCTGTGAAAAGAATGTAACGGCTGTAGTTTTGTGCTATTGGTTTGTCTTGGAAATGAGTGTTTCTGTTCAGAACTTAGCAGTTTTCTTCTTAGTTCCTGAAAATGTGTTTTTCTGGTAATGCTTGTTTCCTCAGAGGTTTTCACAATAGTCTTGGATTTGAGGCATCCTTGATAATGTTTGTTAGTACCATTTTTTTTTTATTATTGGAGAGCAGTGGGGGCTGATCTTGGCTAAAGCTTCGAGATTCACTGGTGGTGAGAGTTAAGGTATGTGACCGGGTTTTTCCCACGGTATTAATAGTAGCTGCATTCTGGTATCAAGGATGTACGTATGATTCCTGACAAGAGATATGCAAGACTGAAAACTAGACATTGTGTTGAACACATAGTCTAGATATTTTTAAGTTAAATTCTGTTCAGGCTTTGATGCAAATGATTTTTGCTTAACGCTGTTGAACACAGAATTTAAACATCCATAGCAAAACTTTGGATCAGTCTTTGATGCCAGTATTTTGACCTAAACACTGTGTTGAATATATGGTCTAAATGTTGGGATTCCTATTTAGTTGAATCTGTGATGCTGATATATACTAAACTCTGTTTTGAAAACAAAATTTAAACCAAGATTTGGTTTTGTTTTTGTGTTGATTTTTAAAGCTTTTAAACATTGTTGAAACATTGTCTGAAATATCAAAGTTAAATTTGGTTCAATCTTTGATATAAATATTTATATTTATATTTCATTTAATTATTTTATGTTGACATCTTGAACTAAATGATGTTCTTAATGGATAATCCAAGTCTTTAAAATCAAATCTGGTCCAATCCTAGATGTCACTATTTCAAGCTTATCACTGTGTTGGACACCAACCAATAACTGAAGTCAATTTGGATTAATCTTTTTGATGTCAGTATTTTTATGGATTTCATTTGTTTTTGTAACTGATGCATTTTATGTGTTTCAATGAGATTATTCTTTCTGTGCCTAACTGTTTTGACTTGTTTTTTATCAGTCTTACTGCTTTTGTTTGTTCCTCGGCTAGAGCTCCGAGATTTTTGTATATTTGACCGTTTTTGCCCACCATTAAGGTAGTCGTATTCTAACTTTTGGGCATCTTCTTTTTGCCATGTCTTTGATACAGCTGTTATTTTCCTGTGGCTGATTATGAGCAGTGATTATAGTGAGTTGTGTTCTCTCTCTGTCTCCATGTCAGGTAATGTTGAGCATTTTATGACTGTTGTGTTCTCTTGATGCAGTTATGACCGTTGGTGTTCGCAAGCCAAAATCTGTGCTTTTTAGCAGACACAGACAGAGATGCTCTTTCTTGTGACTATCAGGGTGTGGAATGGCTGTACCGGTCTTACGCTTCATAGAGCAAACAAGCCAACTGTTGGAGGTCTTCCGTATTGATATTATGGAGGTCTTCTGTATTGATAATGTGACACTCCACCATGATTGATATGTAAAAAAACGCATTGCACCTGATCCACTTTTCTGCTGGAAGTAATTTTGGGCAGGTGGGGGTCAGGTTGTCAGTTTGGAGATTTTTATTAATTATGAAACTATATAGCTGTCTTCTACTTTATCTGAAGCATTAACAAGGTGGGATGTTGTACCCTTTTGCTACAGAATCGTGTTTATAAACCACCCACCCCCTCATCCTGACTGCCTAATATGATCCAAAATTTGTCAGTTCTAATTGTGTCTCTTCTGGAGCCTAGTTTTTCACTTTTAATAGCTTATCATACAGTTGTCTGATTTTCAACTTGGTTTTTTTTTTTAATTTTTAATAGCTTTTAAAAACACTTTTTATTGCAGTTGGTAACAGTTGAAAATTGACTTTGGTGCAGTGTGACTCATAATGTGGAGGACAGTCACATATGTGGTATATTTTGGTTAAGGGGGGGAAATCTGGAATACCTTTTTGGATTTTTTTTTTGAGGGTTTGTTTTTAGAGGGTCTTTGTTATTTTTTTTCATTGATGAAAAGCATTTCAAGTGTGGTCATTTTGTGGGAGTGACTTCACGCTCTGTGTACATTTGTAATCAGAGGAGTTTTTATTGGACATGCGCTGTTTCAGTTTTGGACAGGTATCAGTGTTGTAGTGCAATCATGTGCAGGCTGAAAATGATTTGACAATTGTTCTTCAGTTTTGTTCATTGATTCTTGTGTGAAAACCTGTACATGAGACATTGTTTGTTCATGTTTGTGACAGTGTATAGTGTGCATTACTGTGTGGATGCAGTACAAGAGACTTTTTACTAGAAATCAGGGTGATTATAGTGAACCGTATGTTGCACTAGGGATGTGTTCAAGATTGTGGTTTTTAAGATTCTGCATTGCACAGCATCGAATTATGATTACAAAATAGATGTGATTGTAAAGCACTTTTGTTTTATATAGTGTGTCAGGCACTGCTGTATGTAGTGTTCAGCATTTCTGGAAATGACATAGGTGATTATGTAATACATTGAAATGGTTTTTTTAGATGAAATTGATGCTGTGTTACAACCCTTTTAAGGGTCATTTCTATCTAATGTTGCATATTTTTGAGATTTTGGACTTTTTTGTGAACACTGGTGATTTTCATGTTCACATCTTTTCTTTTTTTCTCCTGTTTAACTCATGTTTACAGAAAAAATGAGGGACTGTAAACAAGACAATCAAATCAGTCTTTGCTAGTTTGTGACCTGCAATTTCTTGTCGCTGATAATGGCACATATCCTGATGTGACGTCAGATTTCTTGTTGGTGACAATGGCACATTTTCCGAGTAATTTTATGATTTTAATTTTCTTGTCATTAAAAATGACACATTTCATGAGTAATCAGTAAATTTTATCAGTGCAAATCTTCAGAAAACCAACGGCTGTGAAGATGTAAGACTTACAAAAAAATCATTTCATCATCACTGCAGTATGCATTGTTCAGTCCTAGCAGTGCATTTTGAAAAGCTAGAAAGTGTGGAAGTTCTCTGAACAGTAAAAATGAAATCCAAATTCCTTCACTGTTTTGTGTTAAATGTGCACTCTGCATTCTTAGTCAAATATAAAATCACCCCTCATAGGGGTAAAAGACTCCTTTGCTTTTGTTTCTTGCATAGCCAGTCCCACATATTTTCCTTCACATGTTGAAACTTTCTTTTTATTGAAAATAGCACATCTACCTACAGCTGTAGCGGTCAGATTGAAGAGACTTTTTAGACAAATGTAAAAATTCCGTGTATGGAATAATTCTGGGAAGCTGGAATAAACAAATTGCAGCCTTGAACTGTGTTGTTCTGTGAATGTGCTGAGCCAATGTGAGGAAATATTTCAGTTATTCATCCCTTTGTTATGCTTGTTATAGTTGTGTGGGTATGTGTGTGTGTTTTGTGTGTGTGTTTTTTGTTTTGTGTCTGTGTCTGTATGTGTGTGTGCAGGCATGCTGGGCAGATGGCACATATTGTCTGTCATCTTTGCCACCATCCATATCTGCTCCATTTATTATTCTCCTAGTTTTTAAAGTGTATGCAAGATGTTACCATGAGTTTGCATGCATCATGGGCATCCATCAGTCTCAGAAGACTATGGAGTTGCGCTCTAGGATCTTGGTGCAAAGCCTGGGTAAGTATGAAGGGCAAGCTGTTACCCATGCAGCAGACCCCCCCCCCTCTCCATGCCACTGGAATGGTCCATTGGAAAGGCAATCGCCAATATAAATGGTTCCAGTACCGTCCCAGGAGCTGCCAGAATGTTGCCATACACGTGTATACAGGACCTCAGTGTAGAGTCTCATCCAAAGGATGTGTAGGGAAAGGAGTGTGGAGCAATACCCACTGATATCTCCCGGGGATTGATCTAAAAATGACAGGGGCTCAAAAAAAAAAAAAAAAGACAGGGGGTCATCTGAGACTCGAATCCACATCCTCTCTTGACAAGAGGTGGGTTTTGGGGGTGGGTTTTTTGCTCACCAATAAAGTAGCTGTATTCTGTGTTTGGGGATGATGTAGAACATGACACCAGTGTGTATGCATTTTTTTTTTGGGGGGGGGGGGGGGTCATCTTTTCTGAACGGCATGAATGACCTACTCTTCTGAAAGGCAACATGGGTTTTAATGGGAGTGCAATATTTTCTCTGTGCATTTGCACACAGGACCTCTGTTTACTGTCTAGGCTGAGGGACTTTCGGGGGAGTGGAGTCAGTACTGATGTTAATTCCAGTGAAAAATAAATCCCCTTATAAGGCATCTTCGTGGTGGCTGGATCCCAGGCTATCCAATCACAAGTACAATGCTCTAACCACTCCGCTAACCACCCCTCATTCACAAGTTGACAATCTCTAACCTCTCAGCCTTTTGCCCCTATGAGATATGTATTGAAAACAGATTGTTGATTTATTGATGGTTAAAAAGTTAAAGTAAAAATCTGTCCCGAGCCTAAGGCTCATCAGGCCAGTGGCTTATCCCGGTTTCTGTGGCGTTAAGCGACTGAGAGTCATAGACCCCCCTGGATAGGACGCCAGTCTATCGCAGGTTAACCCCCAACACAAGGGTGGTACCCCTTTTACACCTGGGTGGGGTAAGAAAATAGTTGTAAAGTGCCTTTTCCAAGGGCACAACGCCATAGCCGAAAGCTGGGATCGAACCCACAACCTTTAGATTACGAGCCCAACGCCCTAACCACTAGACTACAGCGGCAGCCTATTTATTAATGGTGGTTTCCTCTTTCTTTGTTAGTGTTTGTCTTTGCTCACATTTGCACACATAATCAAAACCAAACACAAAGGCATTTTGACATTGTTTATGTCGGCTTACAACAATTTACACATGAAAGATTTCTTGGTAACCATTTATCACCATGTTCTGGCATTCCTTTAACAACACATCTACAGAGCCTACCAAATGTTCAACAGACATGAAAACTTTTTTAATGCAGTTTCACATTGCAGTTTTCTTTGCACTCGTATATTGCAACCTCAGTCACGCTTTCTGTACACAGTCATCCAGCCAGCAGAATCACATGAGAAGCATTCCAGTCTCCTGCCCTGAAATTTGACCCCTGTGTTTGACCCTCAGGGCAAAGCCCCGGCCTCCTCTAACAAATTCTTCAGCGTGCCGTTGGCATGCATGCGCATGATTTGCTCGTGACCGCCGATGTATTTCTTGTCCACAAACAGCTGTGGTACCTGCAGAGAAAAAGTGAACCAATCAGTTCAATGCAGTTCAAATACTTTATCATCTCATAGAGACATTCATGCGGGTTATAAGCCACACATAAACAGTACACATGTAAACATAATATCACAAAAAAATATCATATCATAGTATCTGAACATCATATCTTAACATTAGGAACGATAATTTCAACTGTGCCTAGTCCAAGCCAGCCGCCGCGGTAGTCTAGTGGTTAGGGCGTTGGACTCGTAATCTAAAGGTTGCGGGTTCGATCCCAGCTTTCGGCTATGGCGTTGTGCCCTTGGAAAAGGCACTTTACGGCTATTTTCTCACCCCACCCAGGTGTAAAAGGGGTACCAACCTTGTGTTAGGGGTTAACCCTGCGATAGACTGGCGTCCCATCCAGGGGGGAGTCTATGACTCTCAGTTGCTTAACGCCACAGAAACCGGGATAAGCACCGGCCTGATGAGCCTTAGGCTTGGGAGAGACTTTAACTTTTTAACTTTTTTAACTAGTCCAAGCCAAAAACCATGTCAGTTACTGACTGAGCTAATGGCCCAGGCTTACCTTCAAATGTTGTTATGCTTTGAGACTTTTTCTTGATTCAGATTGACATCAGTCATGACAAGCTCTGAACATTAACAACTCACACTCTCCTTTAACTAATAATAATAATAATAGATTTGAATAAACAAAAATAAAAAGTATATTAAAAAAAACTCCCACTCTCCTTTAATTAAGAAAAAAATCCTCAGAAGTCAGAGCCTGGCTGTGTAAAGGACGAGGTATCTGAGAACGGCCGCTCACACAAACTTCTCATCCAGTGTGTACTAAGTCTCACGGTGATTTCCAGGTGGATGAGTGAGACAGAGGGCATGCTGTGGGTGACCTGTAGGATGTTAGCTGGAAAATGCCAGTTTAGGTTGATTTTGAGGGCTTATGTAATGACTCAATCTCCAATAGGATGCTAATATGGCATTTGTGAGGACAGTTAAAAAGAGCACAAATTTGCACCTGAGAATGCATGTGTGCATAACACACACACACACACAGTCACACACACACACAACACACACACACACACACACACACACACACACACACACACATCTGACCACACTTGGACTAGGTAAGAGGAGAGGGTGCAATAAATATAGCACTTTTGAATGAATGGTGTTGGATTTGTATGCTGTGTGGGGGGAAAAGTCTTGGACCCAAAGAGGATTCAAACCACTGTACACTTCCGACCCAGAATTTTTGCTTTATTTTATTTCATTTTTTTTTTTTTTTTATACCACTTTATGTCACAGTAGCCACCCCTGTAGTCTAGTGGTTAGGGCGTTGGACTCGTAATCTAAAGGTTGCGGGTTCAATCCCAGCTTTCGGCTATGGCGTTGTGCCCTTGGAAAAGGCACTTTACGGCTATTTTCTCACCCCACCCAGGTGTAAAAGGGGTACCAACCTTGTGTTGGGGGTTAACCCTGCGATAGACTGGCGTTCTATCCAGGGGGGAGTCTATGACTCTCAGTCGCTTAATGCCACAGAAACCGGGATAAGCACCGGCCTGATGAGCCTTAGGCTCGGGACAGACTTTAACTTAACTTATGTCACAGCAGATCACTCTGCATGAAATTTGGGCTGCTCTCCATGGGGAGAGTGCGTCGCCACAAGTGCAGTGCCTACCCATTGTTTTTTTAAAAATAATTTTCTAGGCAGGCTCTAGACCACCTAGACCTCTAGGCCACTGATCCACACACACACACACACACACTCTCGCACACACGCACGCACACACGCGCGCGCACGCACGCACGCACGCACGCACACACGCACGCACCACACACACACACACACACACACACACACACACACACACACACACAGTCAACCCACGTCTATGGGTCATAATTACCCACGACACAAATTGTGTAAAGACATGCACTTACTGCACGGTTGTCTGTCAGACAGAGAACCTGGAAGTAGTTTTCAATCTGGTTGACATCTTGCCGTTTCTCGATCTCCACGCATTCGTACAGGCTGGGGTTCATTCCGAACTCCTCCAACACGCTCTTCACCTCTTTGCACTCCGGAACGTAACTTTTGGAGAACAGCATCACCTTTCTCTGGGCCAGTTTCTTATCGACAAACGGTCTAGCTCCGGCACCTGCCATGGTCTCTGATGTGTTGATCAATGGATTGGATTGATTTTTCAAGTTAGCGTCGCCGGAAGATCGAATCTCGATTTGAACGTTTTGTTTACGCTGACGACGCAGAATATTTCTTCCTCCGGCCAAGAAGAGTGATTACTACTCTGAGGAGTGGTCTCTCCATTTCATACTAGCCAAGTTGTGGGCATATTTGCCTAGGCTAGGCCTATACAGAACTTTACCCTGTGGTCCCTAATTTAAAAGTCTTTTTGTGGAGATACCAAT
>CM060331.1:44645065-44662565 GCA_030674155.1 Stramonita haemastoma
GAGAGAAAGGAGGAGGGCAGTCAAGGAAGAAGAAGAAGGAGGAGGGCAGTCAAGTGAAGAGAAGAATGGAGGAGGGCAGTCAAGTGAAGAGATGGAGGAGGGCAGTCAAGTGAAGAGATTGGAGGAGGGCAGTCAAGTGAAGAGATTGGAGGAGGGCAGTCAAAAGAAGAGAAGAAAGGAGGAGGGCAGTCAATGAAGAGATTGGAGGAGGGCAGTCAAGTGAAGAGAATGGAGGAGGGCAGTCAAGTGAAGAGATTGGAGGAGGGCAGTCAAAAGAAAGAGATAGGAGGAGGGCAGTCAAGTGAAGAGATATGGAGGAGGGCAGTCAAGGAAGAGATTGAGGAGGCAGTCAGTGAAGAGATGGAGGAGGGCAGTCAAGTGAAGAGATAGGAGGAGGGCAGTCAAGTGAAGAGATTGGAGGAGGGCAGTCAAAAGAGGGAGAGTCAATTGGAGATGGAGGAGGGCAGTCAAAGGAAGAGATTGGAGGAGGGCAGTCAAGTGAAGAGAAAGGAGGAGGGCAGTGTAGAGAGGAGAAAAGAGAAGTGTTTAAAAAAATTTTTATTTATTATATTATTATTTATTTTTATTTTATTCTTTTATGTGTATCAGTGTATATGTGAGTGTCACATCATCCCTTTCTCTTTCTCTCTTCTTCTTTCTTTCTCTGTATGTGTTTTTTCTTTAAAGCTTCAGGAAGTGAATGAATTTGACTCACTGGGTGTGCCTGATTTTGATTGATTCTGCTGCTTCATTTCATCCCAGCAAGAGTACCCTAGATAAACTGAGCTTTCAATAACTATCAGATGTGTACTGATTCTTCGTTGGGAACTATGTTCTGATTATGCCGACTGAAGTGACTTGCCACAGTGATTATTTGAACTAACTCTGATGCTGTTTTCCTGTACCTGCACTGTTTTATTTTATACTCATTGTAAAGTTCTGACCTTCAAGGAGAGACTATCACTTTACTCAGCCGTGGGGACTATACAGTGGTCGTAAACTCGGTTTAATCCTGGTAAAATGCAGGAAAGCATACATGATTTTGCATGCTTATGGGCTGCAAATGCTTAATTTAGCATTATGTGCAGTATACTTTCATTGCTTTTTGCTTTATCTTGCATTTAATAGTGATTCTATTGTCAAATTCGCAATCAGCATGTCGAAAGCTTTCCAACGATATGCCACAAGAAACATATTACAAACTGTTTAAAAAATATGGTAAAATCCAAATTTTATGACTCATAAAATCTTTTAAAAAGTACCTTCCGACACTTAGATTCCCTACTTTTTGAATATGTTAATAGCTAGCTACTTTTCTATCCAATCATCGCAAAAGCATTACTATTACAATTAATTCTTTTCTCGGCACTTTTTTTTGCAAATATTGACTAGACTACTGGTGATTTTTTATTTTTCAGTCTTTTGATTGTTTTTGTAATTTCCTCCGTTGTAATTTCTTTATCTAGGAGTGGATTATCAGTTATTTTCAATTCATCGAACATTATTTGTATTTGCTTTTTGCGGTCTGGATCTATTTGCGGTTCTTTTCCAACAAGTGTTTTTAAGTGCTCAGTCCACTTACTGCTACTAATGTGATTTTGATGTTTCAATCCATCATCTTCACTTTCTTTTAATTTTTGTAAAGTTTTCCACAATATACTCGGATCTTCTTCAATGGCATCATGTAACTGCGATACTAACTTATTTTTGTAGAATTTCTTTTTATTTTTTATCAAAGTATTTTACTGTTTTCTTTTTGAAAAGTATTTTTGTCGAAGTTCAATTTTATATGGGGTTCTGTTCATTGCATTTAGCAAAGATTTTACTTCTTTTCTCGTACTTGTACATTCTGAGTCAAACCATCTTTTATTGCGTTTAATTCTTCTTAAAGGTTTTGACTTTCTGGTCTTCAAGCTTAATTTTGCCTCTTTGATAAAGATATCAGATAGTTGCTTGGAACATTCATTCACTACAATTGTTGAATCATACTGCCTTGTATTTTGATTTATTTGTTCTAAAACTGCATGTGTTTTAGTTTTTATTTGTGTTATATGTAATTGCATTGATGGTAGTAAAAGAGACTTTTGAAATTGTTCCTTGGAATTTTTATCCCATACAAAACGTATTTGTTCTGGTGAATCTTTAGTAATACAATCTGCCTGTGTATCTCTTATTATTTTGACGGACTTCTGACTTATGTCTACGCTTGGTATATTTATATCTAAATCAAGTGGACAATGATCAGAATAATCCATTAAATCTTTAACTTTCATATGTTTTACCTGTTTCATAAATGATTTTGAACAAATAAAATAATCCACAATACTACACCCTTGGGGCTGAAAGCAAGTAAACCTACCTTGTAAATCTCTGTGTGTGTTGTGTTGTGTGTGTGTGTGGTTGTGTGTGGTGCCGCGCCTGTGTAAGTCAGTCATTTACTTCCAGTGTGTGTGTGTGTGTGTGTCAGAGAGAGAGAGAGAGAGAGACTATAGAGGAGAGAGACTATAGAGAGAGAGAGGGGGGGAACTATCCATGAAAAAGGGAAGGCCAGTGGCCTGCTGACTGTTGTATTTAATTTAATATAACCATTGCTCTCTGACCCCACGTGGAACAGCAGTGAAAGCCTTATATTAGAGCTGCTAGTCCATCCCTATCATGAAACTTGACACCCATTGTTGGTACACATGGTCTTTCAACAGAAAAAGTTGTCTTGTTAGGCCTACCTAGGCTTGAATTGCCTTGTGACATAAAGCAGAGAAAGGGAGTAATTACTAACCGGCATGGAAGAGTTAGTTCCCTTGGCCTGCTTTCGTAGATTTCTTTTTTCTCCTATTTTTTCTTCTTCTCTTTTTTTACTTTTATAAAAATTCCACAAATTTACAGTCAGTACCATATCTGATCTCACCATGCCATCTCTCTCTCTTTCTCTTTATCCTTCTTTTTTTCTTTGGTAACAGTAAAATTCAAGGACTTTTCAAGCACCTGAGGCATGTGCCTGATTTTCAAGAACTTTCAAGGCCTTGAAAAGGGAGGTCCAAATCAAGATTCAAGGACTTTCAAGGACCTACGAAAACCCTGTGAGGACACAGACGGGAATTGAACACACCAATTTATTTTGTTTTTAGTTTTGACGTGCCTTAACGAGATAGCCTGGTGGTCAGAACATTGGCTGGCAATTTGACAACCTGGGTTTGATTCCTGTTCGAGGGGATTTTTCCCCTGGAGTTAACATTAGTGCTGACTCCACTCTCCCCAAAAGTCTTTCAGATGAGACTGTAAACCGAAGGCCCGTGTGCAAATGCACGCAGAACATCTTGCGCACATGTTAAATCATGTTCCGCTTTTCGTAAGAGTAGGCCATTGTGTGCTGGTGGGAACAGATGACAATTTTTAGACAACTGCATACACACGGGGACTGGATGAAAAAAAAAATCACGAGTGCTTATCCATTATCCTCAATAAAAATAAATAAAATAAAATAAGATACATGGGTCTGAGGTTCTTTGTGCAAAAGCATGCAGAACATCTTGTGCATACATCAAAAACCCATCCATTATTTTGTAGAAAGAGCAGGCAATCTATGGAGGGTGGTATGGGTGATACAAACACTCGGTATTAACCTGTGAGGGAGGGGGAGGAGCACAGAAGCAGGATAATCGAGTGATCTGACAGCCTGGGCTTGAGGCACCCCTTCAAGGGGATCTTTTCTCCTAGAGATTTTTTTTCTCCTGGAGTTGTCATCAATACTGACTCCTCTCCCCCTAAAATCTTTCGACCATAAACTGAGGTCGCATGTGTGAATGAACACGGAACATCTTGTGCACACTGAAAATCCGTTCTTCCTTTTGAAAAAGAGCCCTTTTATGTGCCAGTTCTAATGGATGACAAAATTTTGAAAAAGCATGTCATTATTGTTGTGATTGTATTGACGTCTCAGAAAACACCATGCACACTGGTGTCGTATTTAAGCATCATCCATGATGTTGGAATGCGGCTACCGTAAAGATAGGCAAATGGTCATGTACACAAATATCTCACCATTATTGGTGAACACTGGGGCTCTAGCAAAAGACTGAAAACAAGGAACAAGTAGGCTATTCACTATTATCTGGAGTGGGATGGGGTTTGCCAGGTTTCACATGCCCAGCTGGCTGACAATATAAGTGAGTACAGTGCAGTGCAGTGCAGTGCAGTGCCCCAATCACTTCTTCAGGAGCTGTGGATGGAGTCCAGTCGAAAGGTGTGGATTTGAAAGTGTAAAACTGTTAGGCCAAATTTTGATATGTACTTATCCGAATTTCCTGCATATATATATAAATATATATATATGTGTGTGTGTGTGTGTGTGTGTGTGTGTGTGTGTGTGTGTGTGTGTGTGTGTGTGTGTGTGGAGAGAGAGAGAGAGAGAGACAGAGCTTCCACAAGAGATAAGAGAGGGGAGAGAGAGAGGAAGGGGGGGAGAAAGGGGGGGGGGAGAAGGGGAGAGAGAGAGAGGCAGCAAGAAAAAGAGACAGACAGACACACAGACAGAGAGAGATTGAAGCAAATGAATGTGACAGATGTAGTAGCTTTTTTAGACAACAGTTTTTTTTCTTTCTTCACTAAAACTCTTGTTCACAGCATTCTTTTCCACTGACTTTATTTATCCATCACTTACAGCACAGTTTGACTATATTGTCTACATGGAAAGTAAAATTAATGTTTTCTACAGTTCTCACAGTCACCGACAGACACAAACTGACATTTTGATAGGTCTTCATCACAACCCCCCCCCCCCCCCCCCCTGATATGTAACATGGAGGGATGGTATGTATCACAGGCCAAACTCACAAATGAGTACACCAGTTTAAAACCAGCACATGACAAAACACAGTTGAGTTCCATATCACCTAGAACTGAATGATAAGCAGTTTAGTCTCTCTCTCTCTCTCTTAAGGTGAACTTCTTAAATATGGTGAACTGCTTTCCCTGACTAGATAATCATTTAAACCAACCAAATGATTATCAAGATGAAAAAAATGCCAGTTTTCTTCAGGTGTGCGTTGTTGTTTGTTTTTTAGGTGCCACCCTCGAGTTGAGTTTTTTTTTTTACACTTGATGCAAGTCCCCAAACCTGACAGTTATGATTAAACACTGGACAATGACTGATGCTCTCTCTGTATGATGCCCTGACTACAGAGCTACAGGTGCAGGAATGGTGAGTGTTTGTAGCCATGGGAAAAACCAGCACTGGTGCAGTACAGCTGACACTGAGGCCTCATGCAGGGCATGGTACTTGGCCAGCTGGATCTAGTGTTGTCCATGATGCTGTGCAACATTGAACCACTGCTTCTGTACAAGTATCAGGCTTTCTACACTGTCTACTGAAGAAACAAACAGCTGCTGTATGACAGACATCAGGTTTTGTACACTGTACTACTGAAGAAACAAACAGCTGCTGTATGACATACATCAGGCTTTGTACACTGTACTACTGAAGAAACAAACAGCTGCTGTATGACATACATCAGGCTTTGTGCACTGTACTACTGAAGAAACAAACAGCTGCTGTATGACATACATCAGGCTTTGTGCTGTGTGCTGCTGCAGAAACAAATAGCTGACCTTACACAGCATCTTGGCATGAAGCTTCCCTTGTATCAATGAAACTGATGCCTATCAGTTAATGAACACATGCACAATTCTATATCCTGACGAAATGTACACAACCGTATCAGCCAATAAACACTTGTACCACTTTATTAGCCAACAAATTTCATTATATAAATTACTAAGGTAGTGATATCCCATGACAACAGAAATAAAACATAACTCACAAAGCAAAATAGATATCACATAACAAGAGAAATAATGATGTTGCTTTCCAGGAAAGTTTTCATCATATCACACAACAAACAATAACTGTACTTATCATTTAAGCAACATCACAGTACAACAGACCTAACAACTCATTAACTACACCATTGTCATAAATACAACAGACCTGACAACTCAACTCAACAACGAAACCATTGTCATAATATCAGAGAAACAGCACTCCTCACTAGACAAGTTATCATCACATTACCCAAAAATTATAACATGATATACAATGTCACAATATGAGAAGAACAGCAATTTACAAACTATACAATGATATTTTAAATCCCTTTACAGCATGGATAACAATATAATTTGCTAAATAAAACATCACAGAATGAGATAGGTAACATTAATTACTAGCCCATCTGCCGTTAAATAAATATTGTAATAATTTAGCAGCTAAAGAATAGTAATATGGAAATGATTTTATAACATAAAGTAGTGATATGCAAATGATGTTCAAATGGCAGTCCTTGTTTCATGTTATCACAGGCATGGCAAATATTCACAAATACAAACATACACATTTCCATCTTTCCCCAAATATTCACATGAACACACACATGCACACACGTTTTCATGTTATCACTATAACCACACACATTCACACTCAGTTTTATGTTATCACCACAAGCATTCACACACACAAAAACGCACGCACGCACGCACGCACCAGTTTTCCCTTTCTGAAGTTTTTCCCCTCAAGGCGCCACTAGACACAACAGTCCACACACACTGAACCACATCCATCAAGAAATCCTCTCTGAAAAAACTTGGCCAACCCCACATATCAATGCATTGTCGAGCACCTGTGTCCGTGACAGTAAAATGCCATATTATTTGCATGACAGCAATGTGCATTCTAAGTAATGTTGCAAAATGTGTAAGATAGCTATCCTCCTATCTTGGCAAGGCCTCCATCCTGTCATGACTTACAAGATCATTCATGGACATTCTGGTGTGCACGACAGACACTGGCAAAGTTCAGCAACCCTCCAAACACAGACATGAAATATGGGATCTTTAACAGGCAATGTTGATCTTGTGCATGTGTGTGTTCATATAGGGGGTGACGGCACTGGCAGATCTTTATATCAGGGTTTTTTTTATAAATCATAATGAAACAGATCATTCACAAGGTACATTCAAAAAAATGGTTTATATATATACGAATATCAGAAACTGTGTACATGAAAATAAAACTATGAAAGTAATTCATGACTAATACATGTTGCCAGTGACATTTAAAAGGAATGTTTACGTTTGCATTACATATGTAATTGTTATATTGGTATTAAACAAAAGATACCTATCTAGGAATGTTTACACTTGCACTACATAATTAAGTACACCTATCTAGAAGTCACTGACTTCATGGAGAGGCACCATGCATGTGTCCATTCACCATGTCCTCAGCCGATCACTCCCTCCTGTTGTACCACTGTTAAACAGCATCTCTGGACCCCCTTCAAATCGCCCCTCTATCTCTGGGTGCTGCAGGAAAAACAATCAGCCAACAGAAACACTCCTTTTCGTTTTTGTGTAGCAGAAAACAGCATCAACCTAGAAACAAGTCTCTACCCCAAGAGGTGCTGATGATATCATCAACCAATGAAGCACCTCTCTATAATCAATGCAGATATCATCAGCCAATGAAACACCTCTCTACATTCTCTGCAGAAAACTATCGGCCATTGAAACACCTCTACATTCTCTGCAGAAATTTATTGGCCAATTAAACACCTCTTTACATTCTCTGCAGAAAACTATCGGCCAATGAAACACCTCTCTACACCAAGGTGTTGCCGCCATTATCAGCCAGTGACATTTTTTTCTACATTTTGGTGTTGGTGACAACATTATTAGCCAATGAAACACCTACTCTCCACTTAGACATTACAGATGTTTCTCGCTAATGAAAAACCTATCAACACTTTTGCGTTACTGACAACATTATTGGCCAAACACAACTGTTGAGAACAGAGGGCAGTACCTATCAGCCAAAGCGAAAAGGACAGGACAGATGGCAGTACCCTCCCTAACTGACTTCACCATGGGACACAGACTAAAACCCTAACGAAAACTCCTGCACAAGGGGACCAGCCAACGAAACAGTCAGGAGAAGCGTATCAACCGCACGGAGCCGTTACTCAACCGACAGTTTGTACTCCAGGGTGACTCGGAAGGTCTCCTCGTTCTTGTCCTCTTCGTCGTTGATGAAAACCAGGACCTCGGCAATGCCGGGCTGGAAGACGGGGGTGAAGCGAAGACCGATGGCCTGAGACGCCCCCCCCTCCAGCTCAAGGTCAACCTCCTTGAACTCCAGCAGGTCGGGGCGGTCTGTCAGGACCTGAGGAAACAACAACACACACACACACTTTGTCAGTCACGTCAGCTAGAGTTCTTCCAGTAACACTATGCACCAAGGCCTTGTGTGCCAACACAGGCAGAACACCTTGCCTACATGTTAAACTGCATTCCGCATTTTAATTCAATTCAAATTCACTTTGTTATCTCAAAGACAGAGAAATTCATGCAGGTTACAAGCCACACATAAAAACAGTAAACATAAAATCACAGAACACCACACACACACACAACACAGTAACCGAACACCAGCTCGCACCCATCATTATACAAAAAGCACCCAGAAATCAGCAAAACCTCATTTCAGAAGAGTAGGCCATTGTTTGCCGGTAAGAACTGACAACATAACTAAAATCGCATGCATGTTGGTGTTGTGTTTAGACATCCTCCTCCCAGTCAGAATGCAGCCACTATAATGGCAGGCAACAACACAGGCACAGGCAAAAATCCACCACTGGTGACCTGTGCAAGCTCTAGCTCTCCACAGTGCAATAATCCACCACTGGTGACCTGTGCAAGCTCTAGCTCTCCACAGTGCAATAATCCACCACTGGTGACCTGTGGAAGCTCTAGCTCTCCACAGTGCAAAAATCCACCACTGGTGACCTGTGGAAGCTCTAGCTCTCCACAGTGCAAAAATCCACCACTGATGACCTATGGAAACTCTAGCTCTCCACAGTGCAAAAATCCACCACTGGTGACCTGTGGAAGTTCTAGCTCTCCACAGTGCAATAATCCACCACTGGTGACCTGTGGAAGTTCTAGCTCTCCACAGTGCAATAATCCACCACTGGTGACCTGTGGAAGCTCTAGCTCTCCACAGTGCAATAATCCACCACTGGTGACCTGTGGAAGCTCTAGCTCTCCACAGTGCAAAAATCCACCACTGATGACCTGTGCAAGCTCTAGCTCTCCACAGTGCAAAAATCCACCACTGGTGACCTGTGGAAGCTCTAGCTCTCCACAGTGCAAAAATCCACCACTGGTGACCTGTGGAAGCTCTAGCTCTCCACAGTGCAAAAATCCACCACTGATGACCTATGGAAACTCTAGCTCTCCACAGTGCAAAAATCCACCACTGGTGACCTGTGGAAACTCTAGCTCTCCACAGTGCAAAAATCCACCACTGATGACCTGTGCAAGCTCTAGCTCTCCACAGTGCAAAAATCCACCACTGGTGACCTGTGGAAGCTCTAGCTCTCCACAGTGCAAAAATCCACCACTGGTGACCTGTGGAAGCTCTAGCTCTCCACAGTGCAAAAATCCACCACTGGTGACCTGTGGAAGCTCTAGCTCTCCACAGTGCAAAAATCCACCACTGGTGACCTGTGGAAGCTCTAGCTCTCCAGGAACAAAACAAGGAGCAAAAAAAAAAAGCAACCAGAGTGGCAAACCAGATCCACAGTAGTGTTCTGTCAGACACCTTCAACTGTCACTGGTTGGGCTGGTGTGCAAGGGCTTAAGAAATGACACAACTTTTATTGTTGTTGGTTTTTTTCTTTACCACAGCAGCTACAATAGCAGCAACAACAATAACAATAACATCAATGATATGACATTTTCAGAATCATCAGTCCAGAAACTGGGTGATTTCAGTAAGCTCTAAGATAAACTCCTTTTTTAAAATATAATTATGTTCATCTTGTTTGTTTGTTTGTCTGTCTTTTTTTTATTCACCTAGATAGACTGTTCAAAGAGAGATAAAGGAGAGTGAAATTTTGTGATTTAAATGGGTAGCCAAAAATGAAGGAACTTTGTTTTCTGGTAATTTAAACGATTGTGGAAAGGAAATGACGGAAAGTTGTTTCCCTAAGATGACCATATGACTTTGATCTGTAGGAATCCAGAGGATGTAGTAAAGCGAGTGTAAATGTTATTTTGGCCACTGAAACTGATGAACATCAGAAGAGAAACTGGTATCCATCTCTCTGACTTTATTCTCTGCTAACAGACAATCCATTCTCTGTACTGATGCTCATCATTCTCTGTAGCTAACAGCTCCATCCATTCTCTGTAGCTAACAGCTCAATCCATTCTCTGTAGCTAACAGCTCAATCCATTCTCTGTAGCTAACAGCTCAATCCATTCTCTGTAGCTAACAGCTCAATCCATTCTCTGTAGCTAACAGCTCAATCCATTCTCTGTAGCTAACAGCTCCATCCATTCTCTGTAGCTAACAGCTCAATCCATTCTCTATAGCTAACAGCTCAATCCATTCTCTGTAGCTAACAGCTCAATCCATTCTCTGTAGCTAACAGCTCAATCCATTCTCTGTAGCTAACAGCTCAATCCATTCTCTGTAGCTAACAGCTCAATCCATTCTCTGTAGCTAAGGCTCAATCTATTCTCTGTAGCTAACACTCAATCCATTCTCTGTGGCTAACAGCTCAATCCATTCTCTGTAGCTGACAGCTCAATCCATTCTCTGTAGCGTGGACAGCTCAAATCACATTCTCTATAGCTAACAGCTCAATCCATTCTCTGTAGCTAACAGCTCAATCCATTCTCTGTAGCTAACAACCCAATCCATTCTCTGTAGCTAACAACCCAATCCATTCTCTGTAGCTAACAACCCAATCCATTCTCTGTAGCTGGTGGCTTCATTTATTCCCTGTAGCTAACAACTCAATCCATTCTCTGTGGCTGATGACTCCACATGGATCTGACACTGCCAGGATGACCCCATGAGAGTGTGTGTAAGGTGTTATTAAAATAAACACAGCTAGGTTCACGCCACTAGACTGTCACAAAAAAGTAGGGTATCCAGAGTACCCCCACCCCCATCCCCCCCCTAAAATTAAAAGCCTCCAATCTCAACAGCAGGTTTGAATCAGCAGCAACACCACCAACACATCACAAAAAAAAGGTAGGACAAAAACCAGAAGAAGAGAAAACCCCGAAAGTGTGACCTTGAAGTTTTTGCGGAGAGGGTAGGGGTTGGTGTAGGTGATCCTCTTGCTGCACCCTTTGCCGCCCCCCACGGGCAGAGAGAGGGCGAAGGCGCGCGACACGATGGGAGCGCGACACGAGGTGCAGACCAGCCACGACCGAACCAGCTGGTGGTACTCCACGTCCACCACGTTGAGGAAGAAGAACTTGGTGCCGGGGGTCACAGGTCGCACGGCCACGCCCAGCTCATGCACCGCCCCCGCCGCCAGCACGAAGGGCTCTGCCGGAGCCAGCGTCATCTCCTCCGGGTGGGAGGAGAAACAGCGAACCACCCGCGTGGCCTGAGTGCCTCTGCAATCATACAGCGGGGGTTTGGGGTTTGGCAATGGTACAATTGTCATCAGTGCTATTATCGGTGGGAGAGTAAGTAATGATGTTGTCATCAACTGTGGCTTTTTCTGCTCACTGATTTTGTTCTTCTCTCTCTCTCTCTCTCTCTCTCTCTCTCTCTCCTCTCTGTCTCTCTCTCTCTCTCTCTCTCTCTCTCTATCTTTCTCTCTCTCTCTCACCATCAACCATCTCTCTCTCTCTCCCCTCTCTCTCTCTCTCTCTCTCCTCTCTCTCTCTCTCTCCTCTCTCTCTCTCTCTCTCTCTCTCTGTCTACCTTTTCCTGTTTGTGAATGCCAAAAGAAGTGCACAGCAAAATGAATGCCACAGCATGTAAGTGAAGACACATGTCGAAATGTCCATGAATAACTGATACATCCATCATGACTATACACAAACATTTTATCTATCTTGGCAATCCTCCCTTTATACAACCAACAAATTGGTAAGAAATACACATAAAAACTTTATTTCAATGAATGGCATATCTGTGATAATTAATCATAAAAGATATTTTTATCTCTCTTGAGAATTCCCTATTTATAGCTAATACCACAGTGATGAATACACATAAAACAATTTATCTCTGAAGAATCTCTTCTCTATAAATAACACATCTATGATAGTGAACACACATACAGCAATTTATCTCTGAAAAACCTTTTATTTATAAGTAAAACATCTATGATGATGAACACATATAACACATGTTTTATCTTTCTTTTGGAATCTTTGACTGTTAACTGACAGATGCAGGACAGACGTACATTAACCAAATATTTTCTATCCCATACATATGCTATCTCCATCCCAACCTACATCTCTTTTTATTTTTGTCTTTCTCTCATTACCACTTCAATTCCAAAGCAGACAAGACAGGCAGGGAGACAAACAGACAGCTATGCATGTTAAGAATAGATACAGTCATACAAAAAACAGAGAAAAAGACAGACAGAAAGGATGATAACATTCCACTGACTTAAGAGACTGATGCATGAAAGGTCTAAGCTTCAGACAAACACACAGACAGACAGACAGACAGACAGACAGATAGGACAGAGAACAGTCCAAACCGACTTAAGCAAGAGTCTACAGACAGACAGACAGACAGACAGAAAAGACAGAACAGACAAGACAGACACACAGACACACAGACAGACACACAGACAGACACACAGACAGACAGACAGACACACACACAACACACACACAACACACACACACACACACACACACACACACAGAGCCGAGGCACTGACTTCAGCAGAAGGTTGATGCGTGAGGTCTACACACACACAGACACACAGACACATACACAAACACACACACACACACATAGACAAACACACACACACACACACACACACACACACACACACACACACACACACACACACACACACACACACACACACACACACACACACACACACACACACACACACACACACACACACACACAGCAGAGGCACTGACTTGAGCAAGAGGTTGATGCGCGAGGTCTACAAACACACACACACACACACACACACACACACACACACACACACACACACACAACACACACACACACAGAACAAACACAACAAACACACACACACACAACACACAAGAGAGCAGAGGCACTGACTTGAGCAGAGGTTGATGCGCGAGGTCTGGGCCTCGATGCAGTTGATGTCCACACGCTGCAGGGCGTGCAGGTAGCACTGCCACACCTGGATGGGGCGCGACAGGAAGGGGTCCAGGTACAGCGTGACGAAGAACCGCTTCACCTGAGGGGAGGAGCCCAACGCCACCTGCACACACACACACATCCTACCTGAGATGCTCAAACCAGCACGATTGTTACGCATTTTGTTACGCATGTTAACAAAACAACACACACACACACCACACACACACACACCACACACACACATCACACACAACACGTACACATGTTAAATCCTGTTCCGCTTTTCGTAAGAGTAGGCCATGGTGTGCCGGTGGGAACAGATGACAATATTTACAAAACTGCATACACACGGGGACTGGATGTAAAAAGCACACGAGTGCTTATTCCATTATCCTCGATATGAAAGAAAAAAAAAAAATTTAATAAAATAAAACACACACACACACCTGCTTGACTGTGTAAACACACATATACACTTGGCAGTACACAAACACACAAACACACACACAAACACACACACACACACACACACACACACACACACACACACACACACACAACACACAAACACACACAAACACACACACACACACACACATCACACACACACACACACACACACACACACATCACACATTCTGCATTTTGAAAGTATGCCATTGTATGCTGGTGGAATGGATGACAAAATGTACAAACTGCATGCACACAGGACTGGATGTAAAAAAAAGCACACAGCCTTTATTCCATTATCTTCAAAATAAAAGAATAAATAAATGAGCATAGATGCACACACACGAGAACTCAGACATACATACATGCACAGACACATGCACTTTATAGCCACACAGACAGCCAGCTAGACAGACAGAGAAACAGGAGACAGACAGACAGAGAACAGACAGAGACACAGCCAGACAGACAAAGAGACAGCCAGCAGCCAGACAACCAGCCAGACAGCCAGCCAGACAGAGATACTGACAGAGATCCAGACAGACAGAGAGACAGACAGCCAGCACCAGACACCAAAACAGACAGAGAGACAGCCAGCCAGACAGCCAGCCAGCCCAACCTTCATGAAGATGTCGTGGGTCTCCAGGCTGTGTGGGTTTACAGTCCAGGATCACGTTGGGGTCACTGCACCTGGTGAACACCTGAGTCACCGTCGACCCCTACTGGAGCACCCGTGAGTGTAAACATGGCACTGTTTCAGTCTACGACACCTGCAGCACTGTTCAGTCTACACACCTGTAGCCATGTTTTAGTGTACAACACCTGCAGCAACTGTTTCAGTCTACAACACCTGTATACTCTTTCAGTCTACAACACCTGTAGCCATGTTTCAGTCACAAACACCTGTAGCCCCTGTTTCGGTCTACAACACCTGTAGCACGTTCCAGTCTACAACACCTGTAGCACTGTTCCAGTCTACAACACCTGTAGCACTGTTCGGTCTACAACACCTGTAGCACTGTTTCAGTCTACAACACCTGTAGCACTGTTTCAGTCTACAACACCTGTAGCCATGTTTCAGTCTACAACACCTGTAGCCATGTTTCAGTCTACAACACCTGTAGCCATGTTTCAGTCTACAACACCTGCAGCACTGTTTCAGTCTACAACACCTGCAGCACCTGTTATTATATAACAATCCATGACACATGTAGCAATACATCAGACTATAACACCTGCCATTTGTAACAAGGTACATTTACTGATGAAGACTCTGTGTGTGTGTGTGTGTGTGTGTGTGTGTGTGTGTGTGTGTGTGTGTGTGTGTGTGTGTGTGTGTGTGTGTGTGTGTGTGTGTGAAAAAGAACCCCAACAACGTCAAGAGAATTGACCCTGGCAAAATTTAGCCGGAAAAAAGCCACTCTAAAAGGGAAACAGTTACACACGCATACAGCAAACTTAGAAAAACACAACAAAAAAGAGAGGCACTGCTCTTGTGATGCCACGCTCTTCCCAGGGAGAGAAGCCCGAATTTCATGCAGAGAAATCTGCCTGGACTGAAAGTGGTATATGATACAATACAACACAACACAATACTGTACAACATGATACAGTACAATACCATACCATGCAATACAGTACAATACCATACAATACAATACAGTAGAATACCATACAATACAATACAGTAGAATACCATACAATACAATACAGCAGAATACCATACAATACAATACAGTACAATACCATACAATACAATACAGTACAATGCAATACAGTATAATACAATACAGTATAATACAGTATAGTACAATACAATACAGTGGAATACCATACAATACAATACAGTGGAATACCCTACAATACAATACAGTAGAATACCATACAATACAATACAGCAGAATACCATACAATACAATACAGTAGAATACCATACAATACAATACAGAAAAATACCATACAACACAATACCATACCATACAACACAATAAAACACAATACCATACAACACAATACAATACAACACAATACAGCACAACACGACACAACGCAGTATAATACAACACAATACAATGCAGTACAACACCACATAATACAATCCAACCCAACCCAACCCAGCCCAGTACCTGGCAAGGTGTGGAAGGGTGGCAGGCGGACGGACTTGCGGAGGAAGCTGTTTTCAGGGTGGTAGAAGCGGAAGGTCTGGTCCACCACATGGGGCTGGGGATCCACACGCAGACGCAGGATGGACAGCGGCTTCCCGTCCTCCCCCATGAACTCCACCTGACACACACAGTCACACACAGTCACACACAGCTTATTTATTTACACCTGCCAGTCACACACAGTATTTACACCTGCCAGTCACGCACTTTATTTACACCTGCCAGTCACACACTTTATTTACACCTGCCACAGTCACACACTTTATTTACACCTGCCAGTCACACACATTTATTTACACCTGCCACAGTCACACACTTTTTTTTACACCTGCCACAGTCACACACTTTATTTACACCTGCCAGTCACACACAGTATTTACACCTGCCAGTCACGCACTTTATTTACACCTGCCAGTCACACACTTTATTTACACCTGCCACAGTCACACACTTTATTTACACCTGCCAGTCACACACTTTATTTACACCTGCCACAGTCACACACTTTTTTTTACACCTGCCACAGTCACACACTTTATTTACACCTGCCACAGTCACACACTTTATTTACACCTGCCACAGTCACACACTTTTTTTACACCTGCCACAGTCACACACTTTTTTTACACCTGCCACAGTCACACACTTTTTTTACACCTGCCACAGTCACACACTTTATTTACATGGGCTTGCCATCCTCCGCCATAAACTCCACCTGCCACAGTCACACACAGTCACACACACAGCTTATTTACACCTGCCACAGTCACACAGCTTATTTACACCTGCCAGAATCACACACTTTATTTACATGGGCTTGCCATCCTCCGCTATAAACTCCACCTGCCACAGTCACACACAGTCACACACACAGTTTATTTATTTACATGGGCAAGCCCACAGCCAGTAAATCCAGCCTAACTCAGTCAGCGCCCAATGCTAAAATCAGCGAGCCCCTCCCTCCCTCCTCTTCATCCTCCCAGTTTTCTGCAGTGTTTGATTGTGGTGGGGTGGTAAGTAGATGACCTCCCATGCGACCATAGCCCTGTCGCAGCGTCGTGTTTCTAAATCTGGACACACCTGCGAATCGTGCTATGCTCTGTTTTCCTTGGGTGGTGATCAAAAACCCTCCATTGCGTACATTTTGCCTTCATGGTGAAAGGTAGAATTTATGCAACCTCCATAAGAGGTGTCACATCCTAACTGTCTAGCTAAGCATGGGGGATGACAGACCTGCACTGTGTCACTACATGACTGAGGAAGGAGAGAAAAGCAGTCAGCTTCTGTTACAATCAGCTCCTGGCCACCTCAGCTGGTTGTGATGGGATGGAATGGAGGGCAGCAGCTGAAGGCAGGGAACTGATAGCTGGGTGCCATTATTCCCCACCAACACATTTACACAATGAGCACACATGTTATTTTCTGCCCAAAAGTCCACCTGCCCCTTCACACAGAAACGATATTACGCATGGCATTCTTTGCCACAAGTTACATTTTTCACTGTTATACACAGGAAACTGATACACCATTCTTTCCAAAAAATTCATTTGCCATATTTACACAGAGTAGATATGTCACATTCTGACCCACCCCCCTTCCTCCCCCCCAAAAAAACAAACCCTTCTGCATTTACACATTGTCACATTTGTCACATACTTGTCACTCACACAGATTCTGGATAAAATTCTGAGCCCATGAGCTATTC
>CM060331.1:44665065-44685065 GCA_030674155.1 Stramonita haemastoma
CCGCGCTTCTGTTATCACTCTGTTGGAACAGGATACTGAGTGAGGTGAGTGAGTGAGTGAGTGAGTGAGTGAGTGAGTGAGTGAGTGAGTGAGTGAGTGAGTGAGTTCATTTATTTATTTATTCTTTTTATATCAAGGATAACAGAATAAGCAATATGTGCTTTTTTTCATCCGGTCCCCGTGTGTATGCAGTTTTGTAAATATTGTCATCTGTTCCCACCGGCACACAATGGCCTACTCTTACGAAAAGCGGAACAAGATTTAACGTGTGCGCAAGATGTTCTGAGTGAGAGAGTGAGTGAGTGAGTGAGAGAGAGTGTGCGTGTGTGTGTTTGTAGTGACGCCACTCCCGCGCTTCCGTTATCACTCTGTTGGAACAGGATACTGAGTGAGTGAGTGAGTGGTGAGTGAGTGAGTGAGTGAGTGAGTGAGTGAGGGAGGGAGGGGAGGGAGGGAGGTGAGGGGGTGTGTGTGTGTGTGTGTGTGTGTGTGTGTGTGTGTGTGTGTGTGTGTGTGTGTGTGTGTGTGTGTGTGTGTGTGTGTGTGTGTGTGTTTGTAGTGACGCCACTCCCGCGCTTCCGTTATCACTCTGTTGGGACAGGATACTGAGTGAGTTTATTTATTTATTTATTTTCTTTATTTATTCTTTTATATCGAGGATAACAGAATAAGCAATCATGTGCTTTTTTTCATCCAGTCCCCGTGTGCATGCAGTTTTGTAAATATTGTCATCTGTTCTCCACCGGCACACGATGGCCTACTCTTACGAAAAGCGAACAGGATTTAACGTGTGCGCAAGATGTTCTGCGTGCGTTCGCACACGGGGCCTCGGTTTAAAGTCTCATCCGAAGGACTTTTGGGGAGAGTGGAGTCAGCACTGATGTTAACTCCAGGAAGAAAATTTCCTCGACCGGACTCGAACCCGGGTCTTCAAATTGCGTGAGCGAGCGAGCGGAAGCGAGCGAACGAGCGAGCGAGTGCCTGCCTGCCTGCCTGCTGCCTGCCTGCCTGCCTGCCTGCCTACCTGCCTGCCTGCTGTCTGTCTGTCTGTCTGCCTGTCTACCTATCTCTCTGTCCATCATCTGACCTGAGGTCCTTGTCTTTCCACTGGATGGAGGCAGCTGCTCCGTGTTGTAGGGGTTCCTCAGCACAAACTCGAAGAAGTCGGCGGTGGCGAAGGAGGGGAAGATGGTGTGCTCTGAGCTGATGTTGTTGCTGAGCATGGTCAGGATGCCGTCACGCTTCACCTGGTTGCGGTAAATCTCCATCGTCTTCAGGTCACGCATCCGCTCACTCTTCTCCTGCCGATAGCCCTGCGTACACACAGTCACCCCTGATGATGATAGCCCTGTACACACAGTCACCCCTGATGATGATAGCCCTGTACACACAGTCACCCTGATGATGATGATGATGATAGCCCTGCGTACACACAGTCACCCTGATGATGATAGCCCTGTTAACAGTCACCCTGATGACAGCCCTGTTAACAGTCACCCTGATGATGACAGCCCTGTTAACAGTCACCCTGATGATGACAGCCCTGTTAACAGTCACCCTGATGATGACAGCCATGTTAACACAGTCACCCTGATGATGATAGTTAACAGTCACCCTGATGATGACAGCCGTTAACAGTCACCCTGATGATGACAGCCCTGTTAACAGTCACCCTGATGATGACAGCCCTGTTAACAAAGTCACCCTGATGATGATAGTTAACAGTCACCCTGATGATGATGATGATAGCCCTGTCAACACAGTCACCCCTTTATGTATTTATTTTATTTTATTCTTTTATATCGAAGATAATGGAATAAGCACTTGTGTGCTTTTTTTTTTTACATCCAGTCCCCATGTGTATGCAGTTTTGTCACTGTTGTCATCTGTTCCCACCGGCACACAATGGCCTACTCTTACGAAAAGCGGAACAGGATTTAACGTTTGCGCAAGATGTTCTGTGTGCGTTCACACAGGGGCCTCGGTTTATAGTCTCATCCGAAGGACTTTTGGGGAGAGTGGAGTCAGCACTGATGTTAACTCCAGGGGAAAAATCCCCTAATGATGATAGCCCTGTTAACCCTGATAATGATGATGATGATGATGAAGATGATGATGATGAGAGCCCTGTTAACAGTCACCCTGATGATAGCCCTGTTAACAGTCACCCTGATGATGATGAGAGCCCTGTTAACAATCACCCTGATGATGACAGCCCTGTCAACACAGTCATGTAACAGAACTCTCTTTCTTATCTCTGCCACTGAATCCCGATGGCCAATCCATTCAGCACAGACAGGAGCACAGTGTAACTCAGAGTGCACACTTTCTCTTGTGGTCCTCTGTAACACTGTGCAGTGCTGAGCAGAGTGCAGCCTTCTTCATAACCAAGAATGGATTTGCCACGGCCTTCATTCTCCATCACTAGCTCCTTTCCTGTGTGGTCCACCCAGACACTGCTATCAACAACTACATACGCACAGGAGATGAAAGGCTATGTACAGCACAGCTCAAGTGAAGTCTTCAATGAACCAGGGCAATCTCCTCTGAAGTCGGAGTATGGCTGCCTATATGGCGAGGTACTTGAAAATAGTCATACACGCAAACTTCTCCTTCAGTGTGCAATTTCAATCTCACGGTGATTCCCAGGTGGGATAAGTGAGTCAGAGTGCATATTCTGGGTGACCCTCAGAGTGTTGAGCTGGGGAACAACAACAACAACAACCAGGGCAATACCTCAGCTTAAACTTAAAATAGGCTCTGGGATTGTACCAGATGCAAACCACAGCTTTTGCCACACAGCGCACGTCTGTCGTTTTCTGTGATTTTCCATAAAAATGAAGGGGAAAATGAACAGAGGCATGCAGACAGACACGGACACAGAGAGAAAAAACCACGCCAGCGTACGACAATGGTGGAGGTTTGGGGGGTGTCCTCGTTCAGAGCGGCCTTGACAGCGTTCATCCTGGCCAGTTTGCGCAGACGGTCGGCGTCACTCTCCCGCGTGGGCTGATGCTCCTCCTCCATCGCCTCCTTCCTCTCCTGATGGGTCATCAGCAGC
Source organism: Stramonita haemastoma (assembly GCA_030674155.1). Classification (NCBI taxonomy): domain Eukaryota; kingdom Metazoa; phylum Mollusca; class Gastropoda; order Neogastropoda; family Muricidae; genus Stramonita; species Stramonita haemastoma. The sequence goes on from CM060331.1 coordinate 44,668,127, forward strand.
GACGCCACCTCACGGTTGTCTGACAGGTGATGGGCCCGCGCCACTCGCACCTTCTTTGTACCTGCACACAGGGACACATCCCAGGGTTACCTCAGGTGATGGGTCGCGTACACCTTTGTACCTGGACACAGGGACACATCCCATGGTTATCTCTGACAGGTGATGGGCCACACCTTCTTTGTACCTGGACACAGGGACACATCCCATAGTTATCTCTGACAGGTGATGGGCCACACCTTCTTTGTACCTGGACACAGGGACACATCCCATGGTTATCTCTCAGGTGCTGGGCCACACCTTCTTTGTACCTGGACGCAGGGACACATCCCATGGTTATCTCTCAGGTGCTGGGCCACACCTTCTTTGTACCTGGACACAGGGACACATCCCATGGTTATCTCTCAGGTGCTGGGCCACACCTTCTTTGTACCTGGACACAGGGACACATCCCATGGTTATCTCTCAGGTGCTGGGCCTGCACTGTATGCACTATCTTTGTGCTTGAAGGAAGAGACACACTTCATCATCAACGCTTAGAGGCCACAACTACAGTTCACAGGAATTCTAATAAAGCTCTATGCTTTGTAACTTTGGTTACAATCACAGGTCAGGGCCAGCTTAAGGTCACAGCTAAAGATCACGGTGAAGGTCACCCTTCTTGCTTTCATTTTTCATAAGTTTCATTTTGATTTTTTTTTTTTTATCTACATTTCAACAGAAATTCTCACTCATAATTTCCACTTTTAGGGCTTTTTAGGGCCCCAGGGTTGTGTGTGATTTTTTGGGCTTTTTAGGGGCCTTAAATGGGCTCTTCAAAAATCAAGGCCTTTTAGGGCTTTTTAGGATTTGTATGAACCCTGTACAGCTACAGTTCACAGTTGGAGGAGTATAGAGGCCTCTGAATACACAGAAATGAGCACACATAGAGATGTGAACACATAGAGATATGCAAACATAGAGATGTGCACACAAAGACACATGTGCATGCACACACACATGCACGCACGCACGCATGCACGCACACACGCACGCACGCACGCACGCACGCACGCACGCACGCACGCACGCACGCACGCACGCACGCACGCACACACGCACGCACGCACACACACACACACACACACACACACACACACACGCACACACACACACACACACATACACACACGCACGCACGCACATACGCACACACATGCACACACACATACGCACACACACGCACACACACACGCCCACGCACACACACACACACACCTTGGGGAGGTGGTGCAGATGTGAGCTGTCCTCCTTTGAATATGGAGTTGGCTGCAGTCTGGGAGATGATGACTTGAGTCTTGGATGGCAAGGGCTGTATTTCTGTCATCACAATGTAATACATATATCATTGATAATGATTTGAAATGATGACATGATGGCTGTATTTCTGTCATCCCAATGTAACACATATATCATTGATAATGATGAGAATGATGACATGATGGCTGTATTTCTGTCATCCCAATGTAACACACATATTATTGATAATGATGAAAATGATGAGAAATGATGACACGATGGCTGTATTTCTGTCATCCCAATGTAACACACATATCATTGATAATGATGTGAAATGATGACATGATGGCTGTATTTCTGTCATCCCAATGTATCACATATATCATTGATAATGATGTGAAATGACATGATGGCTGTATTTCTGTCATCCCAATGTAACACATATATCATTAATAATGATGAGAATGATGACATGATGGCTGTATTTCAGTCATCACAGTGTAATAATACATGTATCATTGATAATGATGAAAATAATGACAAATAATGACATGATGGCTGTATTCCTGTTATCACAATGTAACACACATATCATTGATAATGATAAAAATAATGAGAAATGATAACCCGAGTCCTGGATATTGTGTGCCGATGAAAACGGATGACAACATTTACAAAACTGCATACAAAAGGGATTGGATGTAAAACAGTACACTAGTACTTATTCCATCATCCTTGAAAAAAAAGTTTGTTTTTCTTTTAAAAGACAGCAACAGCTGTATTCCTGTAGAGAGATTTTTGCGTATATATGCAACCATGTCTTCCCCACCATCAGGTAGCCACATTCCAACGCCTGGAATGGTGTCTGAACACAACACCTGCGCACAACACCTATGTACATGCATTTTCTTTTTAATTTTGTCATCCGTTCCTACAGGGACAAAATGACTTTTTCTTTTGATAGGCAGAATGGGTTCTTAATGTGAGCGCATGACGTTTTGCACACATTTGCACATGGGACCTCGCTTTCTGGTTTCATCCCAAAGACTTTGACATTCAGTTTAATTTGCTCATCAAAATGGGTAGAAAGAACAAGGCTGGGTATTGAACCCAGAACACCACATTTTACTTGTTAGGCAAGTGAACGTCTTAACCGTCCTGCCACCTTGCTTCTTCAACAATTTATCGACCCGGGTTCGATTCCCGTTTGAGGGGATTTTTTCTCTGGAGTTAACATCAGTGCCGATTCCACTCTCCCCAAAAGACCTTCAGATGAGACTAAAAACCAAGGCCCCATGTGCAAACACACGCAGAACATTTTGTGGACATGTTAAATCCTGTTCCACTTTTAGGAGTAGGCCATTGTGTGCCAGTGGGAACAGATGACAAGATTTACAAAACTGCATACACACAGCGACTGGATGTAAAAAAGCACATGAGTGCTTATTCCATTATCCTCGATATAAAAGAATAAATAGATAAATAAGTAAATAAACACACACACACACACACACACACACACACACACACACACACACACACACACACAGAGACACACACACATACAGAGACACACACACACACACACACACACACACACACACACACACACACACACACACACACACACACACACACACACACAGACGCACAAACCAGCAATGTTCTTGTTGTCGACGGTGTGGCCGACATTGGCGATGCGCAGATGGAGTTTTCCACAGGAGGACTGGTGGGAGGAGGAGACGGGGCGAACACTGCCCCCCCTCTGCACATCCCCCGTCATGCCCCCTCCGTCCTCCCCCTGCTGATGACTCACCACGTCCAGTTCAAAGGTGGCCTGCACGGCCTCCTGACCCCCGCGACACAGGTACTGCACACATCACCGTCATCATCATCATCATCACTGTTATCATCATCACCACTATGGATCATCATCATGACTATGGATCATCATCATGACTATGGATCATCATCACCACTATGGATCATCATCATGACTATGGATCATCATCACCACTATGGATCATCATCATGACTATGGATCATCATCACCACTATGGATCATCATCATGACTATGGATCGTCATCATGACTATGGATCATCATCATCATCATCATCATCCTCTTCCTCCTCCTCATCATCATCATCACACCACCTCAAAGACTGTCTCCTGGCCTCCCCAGCAGAGGAATGGCAGACTGTCATGGTTACCATCAGCACTGTCTTCACCTTCCTCACAACCTCCAGCAGTTTACCACTTGCTTTTGGATTCCCTTCTGTCCTCTGAGTTTGACCATCTGTGTGTGTGTGTGTGTGTGTGTGTGTGTGTGTGTGTGTGTGTGTGTGTGTGTGTGTGTGTGTGTCTGTGTGTGTGTGTGTGTGTGTGTCTGTGTCTGTGTGTCTGTGTGTATGTGCATGTGTGTTGTGTGTGTGTGTGTCTGTGTGTTGTGTGTATGTGTGTGTGTGTGTGTTTGTCTGTGTGTATGTGCATGTGTGTGGTGTGGTTGTTTGTCTGTGTGTATGTGTGTGTGTGTGTATGTGTGTGTGTTTGTCTGTGTGTGTGTGTGTGTGTGTGCGCGCGCGTGCGTGTGTGTGCATGCGTGCAAGTGTGTGTGCGTGCATGCGTGCGTGCCTGCCTGCCTGCCCGCGTGTGTGTGGATGTGCATGTGTTTGCATCTATTTTGCCAGCACCAATACACACGGCAATGTCTGTGACCCTGACCTTCATGTCGACCCTGCAGGAGCCTATGAGAAGCAAGGAGTCCCCGTCCCACACGTCGATGTGCAGCGTCTGTCGCGCCAGGTGTTGTAGAAACAGACTGACCTCCCCTGGTTTCATGTAGGTCGGGTCTAGGAAGTACCGTACCTGAGCACACACACACACACAGACTGGTGATATTGTGTTGACAACTGTTACTAATCACACCTGAATACACACACACGCACACACACACACACACACACACACACACACACACACACACACACACACACACACACACACACAGGGCAGGATGAAAAAAAGTTGTGTAAACTTAATCTTTTACCCTCAATAAAGATCATTTTGACTTGACTTGACTTGACTTGACACACACATACACACACAACACACACCAGAGCCAGGCTTTGATCACATGAGAGATCATTCAACACAATTTTAAGAAATCAACACCCAAACCAAAGGGGAAAAAAGGCGTTTCAGTAGTGTGACTACTACATCTGTAGATGGGTTTCAATTTCACAGAGGCATTGTTTCATCCTTTAACCATCTTAGTCCCGAAACAGGATTTGCAGGAATTGAATAACTGCTCCACCTGAATCCCAAGCTGGGATTTGCCAGGATTTACACACAGTAGATTTCCATCACGCAGTGACCATCACTAATTGCTACCATATGTCAAAGCCCTATCAAGCCAGAGATACAAAGCCTGTGGTGAGAGTCTGGAAGTAATTATAGCTGCTGGTATGTAGTTAAAAGGAGGAAAAGGCCAGCAAAGATGTATGCCAGACCTGATTTCATGATAGAATGCGAAATCTAGGGGCAGTTTGTGTTGAGAGAATCCGAAAGCAAGAGGGTTAAAAGAGTCAGTCACCTCGATTCCTGGCGGCCCCTTGACCACAGTGCCATCACGGTCCACCTTCTGCAGCACAAAGGGCAGGTTGTCCTGGTTCCCACTGAGCTGCCCGTCAGGACGACACATCAACAGCCTGCAACAGTCAGCACTTTACAGTCAACAATCAGTCAACACTTTACAGTCAACAATCACAGTCAGCACTTTACAGTCAACAATCACAATCAACACTTTACAGTCAACAATCACAATTAACACTTTACAGTCAACAATCACAATCAACACTTTACAGTCAACAATCACAAGCACCAGTCTGCAACAGTCAGCACTTTACAGTCAACAATCACAAGCACCAGTCTGCAACAGTCAGCACTTTACAGTCAACAATCACAATCAACACTTTACAGTCAACAATCACAGTCAGCACTTTACAGTCAACAATCACAATCAACACTTTACAGTCAACAATCACAATCAGCACTTTACAGTCAACAATCACAGTCAGCACTTTACAGTCAACAATCACAACCAACACTTTACAGGCAACAATCAACAGTCAGCACTTTACAGTCAACAATCACAATCAACACTTTACAGTCAACAATCACAATCAGCACTTTACAGTCAACAATCACAGTCAGCACTTTACAGTCAACAATCACAATCAACACTTTACAGTCAACAATCAACAGTCAACACTTTACGGTCAACAATCACAGTCAGCACTTCACAGTCAACAATCACAACCAACACTTTACAGGCAACAATCAACAGCCTGCATCAGTCAACATTTTACAGTCAACAACCAACAGCCTGCAACAGTCAACACTTTACAGTCAACAATCACAGCCAGCACTTTACAGTCAACAATCACGACCAACACTTTACAGTCAACAATCAACAGCCTGCAACAGTCAACATTTTATGGTCAACAATCACAATCAACAACAGTCAACACTTTACAGTCAACAATCAACAGCCTGCAAGTCAACACTTTACAGTCAACAATCAACAGCCTGCAACAGTCAACACTTTACAGTCAACAATCAACAGCCTGCAAGTCAACACTTTACAGTCAACAATCAACAGCCTGCAACAGTCAACACTACAGTCAACAATCACAATCAACAACAGTCAACACTTTACAGTCAACAATCACAATCAAAAGCCTGCAACATTAACCCTCTTGCATTCGGTGTCTCTGAACACAAACTGCCCCTAGATTTTTTATTCCATCCCGAAATCAGGTCAGGCACACATGCTGGCTGGCCTTTTCCTCCTTCTAAATACATACCAGCAGCTGTAAGTACTTCCAGACTCTTACAGCAGGGTTCTTAACTCTAGTCTGATAGAGCTTTGGCATGTGGTAGCAATTAGTGATGGTCACAGCATGATGGAAATCTACTGTGTGTAAATCCCGGCAAATCCCGCTTCAGGATTCAGTGGGGGCAATTATTCAATCCCGGCAAATCCCGGTTCGGGACTAAGAGGGTTAATGAACAGCAACAGTCAACACAGCATGTCCTGTGTCAGGGCCATAACGTCCCTGGTGTACATCACTATGGAGTGACCAGGATTGTCAGTTAACACCCACTGCAGCCCATAACGACTGGAGCCTGTGACTACAGTTGGGAAACAGGTGTAAACAGAACCAAATCACTGACCCTAAACAGATGTCATACAATGTAGTAAACAAGATTTTTTTTTTCAAGCTGACCTTTCTGTGGTGACCTGGGGATACCTGTAGAACTGGAAGGTGAAGAACACACAGGCTGGGGAAGACTTGTCACTTCTCCCTGGTAACAACCTGAAACACAATTACCACAATGATCTGAAACAGTCATCACGATGACCTGAAACACAATCACCACAATGACCTGAAACATCATCACAATGACCTGAAACATCACCACAATGACCTGAAACATCGCCACAATGACCTGAAACACAGTCACCACAATGACCTGAAACATCACCACAATGACCTGAAACACAGTCACCACAATGACCTCAAACATCACCACAATGACCTGAAACACAGTCACCACAATGACCTCAAACATCACCACAATGACCTGAAACATCACCACAATGACCTCAAACATCACCACAATCACCTGAAACATCACCACAATCACCTGAAACATTACCACAATGACCTGAAACATCACCACAATCACCTGAAACATCACCACAATCACATGAAACATCACCACAATCACATGAAACATCACCACAATCACCTGAAACAGTCATCACAATCACCTGAAACAGTCATCACAATGACCTGAAACATCACCACAATGACCTGAAACAGTCATCACAATTACTGAAACATCACCACAACCTCTTTGACCAGAAATATCACTATGATAACCTAAAACATCACTACAAAAGTCTTCATTTTTCCCTTCTTTTTTTCACTACAAGTCTAAAACATCACAGTCCTTAATGACATGAGACACCACTAAAACATCACTACAATAGTCTTCATTTTTCCCTTCTTTTTTGTCACTACAACAGTCTAAAATATCACAGTCCTTAATGACATGAGACATCACTAAAACATCACTACAATAGTCTTCATTTTTCCCTTCTTTTTTGTCACTACAACAGTCTAAAACATCACAGTCCTTAACGACATGAGACATCACTAAAACATCACTACAATAGTTTTCATTTTTCCCTTCTTTTTTGTCACTACAACAGTCTAAAACATCACAGTCCTTAACGACATGAGACATCACTAAAACATCACTACAATAGTCTTCATTTTTCCCTTCTTTTTTGTCACTACAACAGTCTAAAACATCACAGTCCTTAATGACATGAGACATCACTAAAATGACCATCCCATGTAGAGATGCTGGGGGCCTGTCAGTATGAAAAGCATCCACTCCTTCTACAGATTCTGTGCCATGAATCCCCTCTTTTCTATCCCTCTCTTTGTTTCTGCCTTGTTCCTTTTTTTTCCTGTCACCTCCTTCTTGTCTATTTACTGCCTTCTTGGTCCATTCTCCTGCTTTTCTTCCAGAAAAACTTAGAGATAAGAATTTTTTCCCCAAGCCGAGATTGGATGCACTGGGCTGACACGGGTCCAAAAGTGGCCAAAGTCATGTGGGTTTTTTTTAAATAAAAAATTGCTGGGTACATTTATGGAGATTTTCCTGAGTGAATTTAAAGAACTTGGGTTGTAAAACATGTCTGTAGAAACAGGCTACTTCTACTTTTTATAGATAAAAAGGTTTGTGTGTGTGTGTATGTGTGTGTGTGTGTGTGTGTGTGTGTGTGTGTATGTGTATATGTGTGTGTGTGTGTGTGTGTGTGTGTGTGTGTGTGTGTGTGTGTGTGTGTGTGTGTGTGTGTGTGTGTGTGTGTGTGTGTGTGCATGTGTGTGTGTGTGTGTGTGTGTGGATGCGTGCGTGTGTGCATGCATACGTGCGTGCGTGCGTGTGTGTGAGAGAGTGTCACCTGGAGAAGGCCAGGAACTGGAAGATGACTTCATTGGCCTGCAGACTGTCAGCATTTTCCCTCGCCAGATTGACAGACACAGGGAGGCCGGGGTCTAGTACTTCAGGAGGGTCACCATGACGATCCAAGATGGGGGGAAAGCCAGCTGAGTACAGACGAGCATAAGCTGCACGGGACAAGCCATGGCTGCTGAAACAGATGATACAGACTGTGTGGAACACCTGTGACAGACGATACAGACTGTGTGGAACACCTGTGACAGACTATACAGACTGTGTGGAACACCTGTGACAGACAATACAGACTGTGTGGAACAGTTTTTACAGATACAGATAGGGAATGACTTAACAGATACAGACTGTGCAGAACAACTGTATGGAATGAAACAGTGAAGGCCTCCAGTCCAATAACAGAGTGGATCAGTGGGGGTTCTACACAAGTTGACAGCAGTAGTGGGGATACAGCGGCAAGGTTCAGATGTGGGCAACAAGAATGAGTACTAATGGGAACGAATGGGGAACAAAGAAGGGGTGAATGACAGGGGGCCAGTTACCTGTGGGGGGGTGTAGAAATCATGGGCTGGTGGACCTGGGTGTAGAGCAGTGATGGACAATGTAAGGGAGGAGGAGGACAGTGGGGGTAAATGAATGCAGTGAATGAACGGGATGAGTCGGTGGTCTAGGTGATAACACGCCTTGCCAAGAAAGCAAAAAGTCCGGGTTGGAGTGTGCGGTGGTTCATACCCCATTTGGGCCCAAGACTTTTTCCCCATCCATTAAACCCCGAGTGGTGGTCTGGGCGCTAATCTTTCGGATGAGACAATAAACCGAGGTCCCATGTGTTACACATCACTACTAAGCGCACGTAAAAGAACCCGCGGCAACAAAGGGGTTGACCCTGGCAAAATTCTGTAGAAAAAAAGCCACTCTGATAGAGAAACAAAATACAGTTGCATGCAGGAAAAAGAAAAAAAAATGGGTAGGCGCTGCACTTGTGGCGACGTGCTCCCCCCGGGGAGAACAACCCGAATTTCATGCAGAGAAATCTGCTGTGACATCAAGTGGTACAAAATACAAAAAAAAATATATTAAAAAATTGTGGGTCAGTTACCTGTGAGGGACAGGGGGGGTGTAGAAATCATGGGCTGGTGGACCTGGGTGTAGGGCAGTGATGGACAATGTAAAGGAGGAGGACAACAGTGGGGGGCAAGTTAATGCAGTGAATGATAAACCACTGAGGGCCAGTTACCTGTGAGGAACAGGGGGGTGCAGAATCATGTGCCGGTGGACCTGGGCGTAGGGCAGTGATGAATAATGTACAGGACAACAGTGGGGTAAATGAATGAATGGGATAAACCACTGAGGGCCAGTTACCTGTGGGGGACAGGGGGGTGCAGAATCATGGGCTGGTGGACCTGGGTGTAGGGCAAGTCTCTCATCTCTGACCCTGGACCCTGTGAAGCCATGAACAGATCACAGCATCATTAGCAGCACTTACTTTGAAGGCATTTTTACACATGCTTTAGGATACACATGTACAGAGGGAAGGAAACACACACACATACACCATCCAGACACACACCACACAGAAATACAAACAGAAACACACACACATACATACATACACGCACACGCACACACACACATACACACACACACACACACACACACATACATACATATACAAACACACACACACACACACTATCCACACTCACCCCAAAACTCGCACACAGACACACACACAAAACACAACCCCACACACACACACACAAAAACACCCACACCACACCCACATACACCACACTATCAACACCCACACAATAACATCAGTCTAATATCCTTTCACAGTGGACAGACATCAAACCGAAGACCCCCACACACACACACACATGCACACACACACACACACACACACACACAACCCCCCCCCCCCCCACACACACACACACACCACAGTGTAACACACCTCCCTGAAGGTGTCAGCTGGGTAGGCCATAGGCATGTAGACAGGGGGCTGGCCCATGCCCATCATGGGGTACCCCATGGACCCGGCCTGTCCATACATCACTCCTGGCCCCACCCCCGACCCCATCATCATCCCCTGACCCTGCATCCCCATCATCCCTGCCCCCATCATCCCCATTCCCAGCATGCCTTGCTGCTGCTGCTGAGGAAGGGCGGCTGTGCGGGGAGTTCTGCAAGCAGCAGAGAGAAAGTTCAACATGATAATGATGATAATGATGATAATACATGGAATTTATATAGCATGGCGTTATAGTGTTGACTGTACATATCTGTCACTTCTGCAACCAACAGAGAGAAAGTTCAACATAATAATAATGATAATGATGATAATGATAATGATAATAATGATTATGATGATGATGATGATGATGATGATGATGATGATGATGATGATGATAATAATAATATAATAATAATAATAATAAAATAATAATAATAATAATGATAATACATGGAATTTATATAGCATGGTGTTATCGTGTTGACTGAATATATCTGTCACTTTCTGCAACCAGCAGAGAGAAAGTTCAACATAATATAATAATAATAATAATAATAATAATAATAATAATAATAATAATAATAACAACAATAATACTTGGAATTTATATAGCATGGCGTTATAGTGTTGACTGAATATATCTGTCACTTCTGCAACCAACAGAGAGAAAAGTTCAACATGGCGATATAGTGTTGACTGAATATATCTGTCACTTCTGCAACCAACAGAGAGAAAAGTTCAACATGGCGTTATAGTGTTGACTGGATATATCTTTACACAATGTTACTTTGTTCACTGAAAACATTTGTCACAGTAGTATCTTTTCTTTTCTTTTTTGTCACTGTAATATTTTTTGTTGTTGTTTGTCATGGCAGTATCTTGTTTACCAAAAACATCAGCCATGACTGGAGCTTTCTGCAAGCAGGAAGACAATGTTTAACACGGCAATATCTTTTTTTTGTTGTTGAACTTTTCACTGGGAACGTTTGCTGTGACAGTAGCTTGTTTATCATAAATATCATCTATCAAAATGAAATTTAGTCAGAATATTAGCGTTTTTAGCCGCCGCTGTAGTCTAGTGGTTAGGGTGTTGGATTCGTAATCTAAAGGTTGCGGGTTCGATCCTAGCTTTCAGCTATGGCGTTGTGCCCTTGGGAAAGGCACTTTATGGCTATTTTCTCCACCCCACCCAGGTGTAAAAGGGGTACCAACCTAGTGTTGGGGGTTAACCCTGCGATAGACTGGCATCCTGTCCAGGGGGGAGTCTATGACTCTCAGTCGCTTAACACCACAGAAACCGGGATAAGCACCGGCCTGATGAGCCTAAGGCTCGGGACAGACTTTAACTTTAACTATATTAGCGTTTTTACTGAAAAGAATATGTGTCAGTACAGTATCTTGTATATAAAAAGAACTTTTGTCAGTACAGTTATCTCGTATACAGAAAAGAACTTTTTCCAGTACAGTATCTTGTATACAGAAAAGAACTTTTTCCAGTACAGTGTCTTGTATACAGAAAAGAACTTTTGTCAGTGCAGTGTCTTGTAAACAGAAAAGAACTTTTGTCAGTGCAGTGTCTTGTATACAGAAAACAACTTTTGTCAGTACAGTGTTTTGTATACAGAAAAGAACTTTTTGTCAGTACAGTGTCTTGTATACAGAAAAGAACTTTTGTCAGTGCAGTGTCTTGTATACAGAAAAGAACTTTTTGTCAGTACAGTGTCTTGTATACAGAAAAGAACTTTTGTCAGTGCAGTGTCTTGTATACAGAAAACAACTTTTGTCAGTACAGTGTCTTGCTTTTCTGAAAACATTTGACTGTGATTGGAATTCTCTGCAACCAGAAAAACGCAATGGAATACCATGTTAACCGCAAACAACATTTGCCAATATAGTATCCTGTTTATCAACCCATGTTTATCATGACAATTTCTTGAATACTGAAACTGTTTGTCATGATAGTACACTGTCTCATGAAAAAAACATTTATCATACCATGACAACAAAGTACGTCAAGATTGCCACTTGTTTATTGACTAGATAGACCCTGCTTCAATCCCTACAAGAACTGTTGTGCATGCAGCTTGTTTATTGAAGAAATAAGGACTGTACTGCAAGAATAAGACTGTGAAAAAATAAGGACTGCACTGGATGAATAAAACTGTGAAGAAATAAGGACTGTACTGGATGAATAAGACTGTGAAGAAATAAGGACTGTACTGAATAAATAAGACTGTGAAGAAATAAGGACTGTACTGAATAAATAAGACTGTGAAGAAATAAGGACGTACTGAATGAATAAGACTGCGAAGAAATAAGGACTGTACTGAATGAATAAGACTGCGAAGAAATAAGGACTGTACTGAATGAATAAGACTGCGAAGAAATAAGGACTGTACTGAATGAATAAGACTGTGAAGAAATAAGGACTGTACTGAATGAATAAGACTGTGAAGAAATAAGGACTGTACTGAATGAATAAGACTGCGAAGAAATAAGGACTGTACTGAATGAATAAGACTGTGAAGAAATAAGGACTGTACTGAATGAATAAGACTGTGAAGAAATAAGGACTGTACTGAATGAATAGTACTATGAAGAAATAAGCATTGTACTGAATGAATAAGACTGTGAAGAAATAAGGACTGTACTGAATGGATAAGACTGTGAAGAAATAAGGACTGTATTAAATAAGACTATGAGGAAATAAGGACTGTATTAAATAAGACTATGAGGAAATAAGGACTATACTGAATGGATAAGACTGAAGAAATAAGAACTATACTGAATTGATAAGAATATCTGAACTAAACCCAGATGTTATCTGTGATGATGTCTTACATTTTGTCATCATGGAAGCATGACAATCTTTCACAGTCACTTTCTTCATCACCACAAAAACATCTCTCTTTATGACAATGTTCTTTATATTCCCTATTTTGGGTCATTATGGAAATGAAATTATTTATGGTCTTCCTGTAACTTTTGTACTGCGTTGTTGCCATGGAAACAGGTTGTAATAAGTTACACAAGGTCACAGGGATATATACTGTCATGAACTCTTCCTATCACCATGGATGAAAGTCATCATGGTGTGTATGGATCCGTAGAGTTAAAACACCTGTCTAGAAAGCGAAAAGTCTGGGTTGAAGTGTGCGGTAGTTCAAATCCCGTTTGGGCCCAAAACTTTTCCCCCATCCATGAGAGACCATGAGTGGTGGCCTGGGTGCTAGTCTTTCGGATGAGAGGATAAACCAAGGTCCCATGTGTTACACAAAATTATTTAGCACATGTTAAAGAACCCACAGCAACAAGAAGATTGTCCCTGGCAAAATTCTGTTAAAATTTTTCTTTAAAAGCCACTCTGATAGGGAAACAAATACAGTTGCAGACAGGAAAAGAAAAAAAATAATGGGTAGCGCTGCTCTTGTGGCGATGCGCTCTCCCCAGGGAGAGCAGCCCGAATTTCACTCAGGGAAATCTGCCATGACTTAAAGTGGCGTAAAATGAAAGATGTAAAAAAAAATTTAAAAGTAAAAACTGCTTGACATTGTGTCACCAATGAAATGAGTTATTCATCACACTACCTCCACTTTCCTCTTCTAATGAGTTGCCATGGCAACAACTTTACCCATCACCACGTTCACAGCACAATAAAAATCAACCCCTTTCCCCTGTTATCAAAATGTACCACAACCATAAAAGCCACCTCCATCCCCCCCCCCCCCCCCACACCCACCCACCCACCCCAACTTTCCTTGCCTCCCATCACGCAAACAGAATACAGGTGCACATGCAGGGGTGCACTGGCACTCACACACAGCAGTGCACGCGTCATGGTGTCAGCAGTCAGTCAGCCTAGGTTGCTATGCGGGGAAGTACAGCACTGTATAGTGCAGTACAGCACAGTGTGGCCAAGTGAAGTGAGTTTTGTTGGGAAGTACAGCACTGTACAGTGCAGTACAGCACAGTGTGGCCAAGTGAAGTGAGTTTTGTTGGGAAGTATAGCACTGTACAGTGTAGTACAGCACAGTGTGACAAAGTGGTTTTGTTGGGAAGTACAGCACTGTACAGTATGGTACAGCACAGTGTGGCCAAGTGAAGTGAGTTTTGTTGGGAAGTACAGCACTGTACAGTGCAGTACGGCACAGTGTGGCAAAGTGAAGTGAGTTTTGTTGGGAAGTACAGCACTGTACAGCGCAGTACAGCACAGTGTGGCCAAGTGAAGTGAGTTTTGTTGGGAAGTACAGCACTGTACAGTACAGTACAGCTCAGTGTGGCAAAATGAAGTGAGTTTTGTTGGGAAGTACAGCACTGTACAGTGCAGTACGGCACAGTGTGGCAAAGTGAAGTGAGTTTTGTTGGGAAGTACAGCACTGTACAGTACGGTACAGCACAGTGTGGCCAAGTGAAGTACGTTTTGTTGGGAAGTACAGCACTGTACAGTATGGTACAGCACAGTGTGGCCAAGTGAAGTGAGTTTTGTTGGGAAATACAGCACTGTACAGTGCAGTACAGCACAGTGTGGCCAAGTGAAGTGAGTTTTGTTGGGAAGTACAGCACTGTACAGTACAGTACAGCTCAGTGTGGCAAAATGAAGTGAGTTTTGTTGGGAAGTACAGCACTGTACAGTGCAGTACAGCACAGTGTGGCAAAGTAAAGTGAGTTTTGTTGGGAAGTACAGCACTGTACAGCACTGTACAGCACAGTGTGGCAAAGTGGTTTTGTTGGGAAGTACAGCACTGTACAGTACGGTACAGCACAGTGTGGCCAAGTGAAGTGGATTTTTGTTGGGAAGTACAGCACTGTACAGTACGGTACAGCACAGTGTGGCCAAGTGAAGTGAGTTTTGTTAGGAAGTACAGCACTGTACAGCACTGTACAGCACAGTGTGGCCAAGTGAAGTGAGTTGTGTTGGAAAGTACAGCACTGTACAGTGCAGTACGGCACAGTGTGGCCAAGTGAAGTGAGTTTTGTTGGGAAGTACAGCACTGTACAGTGCAGTACAGCACAGTGTGGCAAAGTGAAGTGGGCTTTTGTTGGGAAGTACAGCACTGTACAGTGCAGTACAGCACAGTGTGGCAAAGTGGGTTTTGTTGGGAAGTACAGCACTGTACAGTACGGTACAGCACAGTGTGGCCAAGTGAAGTGGATTTTTGTTGGTAAGTACAGCACTGTACAGTGCAGTACAGCACAATGTGGCCAAGTGAGGTGAGTTTTGTTGGGAAGTACAGCACTGTACAGTGCAGTACAGCACAGTGTGGCCAAGTGAAGTGAGTTTTGTTGGGAAGTACAGCACTGTACAGTGCAGTACAGCACAGTGTGGCCAAGTGAAGTGAGTTTTGTTGGGAAGTACAGCACTGTACAGCACTGTACAGCACAGTGTGGCAAAGTGGTTTTGTTGGGAAGTACAGCACTGTACAGTACGGTACAGCACAGTGTGACCAAGTGAAGTGGATTTTTGTTGGTAAGTACAGCACTGTACAGTGCAGTACGGCACAGTGTGGCAAAGTGAAGTGAGTTTTGTTAGGAAATACAGCACTGTACAGTGCAGTACGGCACAGTGTGGCAAAGTGAAGTGAGTTTTGTTGGGAAGTACAGCACTGTACAGTACGGTACAGCACAGTGTGGCAAAGTGAAGTAAGTTTTGTTGGAAAGTACAGCACTGTACAGTACGGTACAGCACAGTGTGGCCAAGTGAAGTGAGTTGTGTTGGAAAGTACAGCACTGTACAGTGCAGTACAGCACAGTGTGGCAAAGTGACGTGGATTTTTGTTGGGAAGTACAGCACTGTACAGTGCAGTACAGCACAGTGTGGCCAAGTGAAGTAAGTTTTGTTGGAAAGTACAGCACTGTACAGTACGGTACAGCACAGTGTGGCCAAGTGAAGTGAGTTGTGTTGGGAAGTACAGCACTGTACAGTGCAGTACAGCACAGTGTGGCAAAGTGACGTGGATTTTTGTTGGGAAGTACAGCACTGTACAGTGCAGTACAGCACAGTGTGGCCAAGTGAAGTGAGTTTTGTTGGGAAGTACAGCGCTGTACAGTGCAGTACAGCACAGTGTGGCCAAGTGAAGTGAGTTTTGTTGGGAAGTACAGCGCTGTACAGTGCAGTACAGCACAGTGTGGCCAAGTGAAGTGAGTTTTGTTGGGAAGTACAGCGCTGTACAGTGCAGTACAGCACAGTGTGGCCAAGTGAAGTGAGTTTTGTTGGGAAGTACAGCGCTGTACAGTGCAGTACAGCACAGTGTGGCCAAGTGAAGTGAGTTTTGTTGGGAAGTACAGCGCTGTACAGTGCAGTACAGCACAGTGTGGCCAAGTGAAGTGAGTTTTGTTGGGGGTTTTGTTGGGGTTTGGGGGTGGGGTTTTTTTCATTCCTTGGCACGAGTTTCAAGGTTACCAAAGGTGAGATTTTGTGTATGTGACTGACTTTACCTACAAGCAGGGTAGCCAGCCATTGTCCAACTAAAAGGATGATGTCTAAACACCACACATGTCTGCACCCTGCACTTTAGAAATGATTTCACCCTTTCCTACCGGCACAAATTGACCTACTCTTCCAAAGAGTCAAAATGGGTTTTTAACATGTGCG
>CM060331.1:44690065-44697565 GCA_030674155.1 Stramonita haemastoma
GAGAGAGAGAGAGAGACAGAGAGAGAGAGAGAGAGAGAGAGAGAGAGACAGAGAGAGAGAGAGAAGAGAAAAGGAGTATACATAAGATAGACTGATAGATTGACAGACAGACAGACAGACCAACAGACAGACAGTCACATAGGTAGGAACAGACAGATATAGATAGACAGACATATAGATGTATAGATAGATATGTAGACATACTGTCAAACAATTGTGTAAACTTCAAGAAGCACTCACTTCTCCTCTACCTTCCCTAGGGTGAATGAGGAGAGAACATATCACAGAAAGCAAGACACCATAGACAGACATACATGCTGGACATGCTGTTTCTAAGTGATATTAGACGAACAGACAGACAGACATACATGCTGGACATGCTGTTTCTAAGTGATATCAGACAAACAGACAGACAGACAGACAGACAGACATGCTGGACATGCTGTTTCTAAGTGATATCAGACAAACAGACAGACAGACAGACAGACAGACATACATACATGCTGGACATGCTGTTTCTAAGTGATATCAGACGAACAGACAGACAGACATACATGCTGGACATGCTGTTTCTAAGTGATATCAGACGAACAGACAGACAGACATACATGCTGGACATGCTGTTTCTAAGTGATATCAGACGAACAGACAGACAGACATACATGCTGGACATGCTGTTTCTAAGTGATATCAGACAAAAAGACAGACAGACAGACAGACATGCTGGACATGCTGTTTCTAAGTGATATCAGACAGACAGACATGCTGGACATGCTGTTTCTAAGTGATATCAGACGAACAGACAGACATACATACATGCTGGACATGGTGTTTCTAAGTGATATCAGACAGACAAACAGACAGACATACAAACATGCTGGACATGCTGTTTCTAAGTGATATCAGACAAACAGACAGACAGACATACATGCTGGACATGCTGTTTCTAAGTGACATCAGACAAACAGACAGACAGACATACATGCTGGACATGCTGTTTCTCAGTGATATCAGACGAACAGACAGACAGACAGACATACATGCTAGACATGCTGTTTCTAAGTGACATCAGACAAACAGACAGACAGACAGACATGCTGGACATGCTGCTTCTAAGTGATATCAGACAAACAGACAGACAGACAGACAGACAGACAGACATACATGCTGGACATGCTGTTTCGCCGGATGTGGAAACGACTGCTCCGCCTCATGGAGGGGGAGGCAGTGGTCTTCTTCACCGCCCCATCTCCCCCTCCCCCCTGTCCAGCCAACAGGTCCAGGTTAAAGGTCTGGGGCTGGTCCACGTAGGTCCAGCCATTGTGCACCCCCACCTGAGACACACGGCACAGGTACACGCATCATTCGTCACCCAGGGCACACAGCATGGATACAGGCAACATTTTCTGCCTGTAGTTTCTCTTTCACCCTTATCAATCATCTCCCCCCCTCTTCTGTAACCATCATCACCATCAATGATCAATCATCCCCCCCCCTCTGTAACCATCATCACCATCAATGATCAATTATCCCCTCCCTTCTGTAACCATCATCACCATCAATGATCAATCATCCCCCCCCCCCCCTTCTGTAACCATCATCACCATCAATGATCAATCATCCCCCCCCTTCTGTAACCATCATCACCATCAATGATCAATCATCTCCCCTTCTGTAACCCTTACCACCATCAATGATCAATCACCACCACCCCCCTTCTGTAACCATCATCACCATCAATGATCAATCATCCCCCCCCCCCTTCTGTAACCATCATCACCATCAATGATCAATCACCCCATCCCCCTTCTGTAACCATCATCACCATCAATGATCAATCATCCCCCCCCCCCTTCTGTAACCATCATCACCATCATGATCAATCATCCCCCCCCCCCCCCTTCTGTAACCATCCACCATCAATGATCAATCATTCCCCTTCTGTAACCATCATCACCATCAATGATCAATCATTCCCCTTCTGTAACCCTTACCACCATCAATGATCAATCATCCCCCCCCCCCCTTCTGTAACCATCATCACCATCAATGATCAATCATTCCCCTTCTGTAACCATCATCACCATCAATGATCAATCATCCCCCCCCCCCCCTTCTGTAACCATCATCACCATCAATGATCAATCATCCCCCCCCCCTTCTGTAACCATCATCACCATCAATGATCAATCATTCCCCTTCTGTAACCATCATCACCATCAATGATCAATCATTCCCCTTCTGTAACCATCATCACCATCAATGATCAATCATCCCCCCCTTTTTGTAACCATCATCACCATCAATCATCTCCCCCTCCCCTTTCTCCCCTTCCCTTCACTGCTGTCCATACCTGGAGTCGTCTCTCCATGACGCTGATGCTGAGAGAGTCGTGGGCCTTGTTTTCCCTACTGGCTCGGTCTTCACCCAGCAACTGACAGAGGTCTTCCTCGAAGCGCTCCAGACTGGGGGGCAATGTCATGGTCAGGCCTTCAAGGGCACACGATGCTCCTCCACGCAACTGAGGCTTTCGGAACTGGTCCTCGTCTGAAAGGAGGCAAGGCGCATTCTGAGTGAGTGTGCAGGGGACTGGTTTAGTCCTGATTGTATAATGAGAGCACTGTTCTAAATAGAGGTGACCCTCAACCATAAAATGAGTCACACTGCACCTGACTTACTTTCCACTAAGCCATTTTAGGTAGGTGGGGGGTCAGGTGAGGTTATCAATTTTAGAGATTTGGACTGATTTCATTATACATCTTGAGTGCACTGGTCATTACGAACATTCACTGACATTTCTGTCACAGTTACATGCACAGAAAGAAGGAAGGTGGCAGGACCGTTCAGATGTTTACCTGCCTTACAAATAAACCATGTGATTCCCAGCTTTGCACTTTCTTCCAAGTTTAACTCAATGCCTACAATCCTTTGCAATTGCAGTGGTCTCATGTGCAACACTTGCCTACAAACCACTGCCATCACAGGATTTGATACCTCTCGACTGTCACGACAAAATAGGCAGGTTCAAATCACAACTGTATCACCAATGTCAGAATGTGGCTACCTTAATGGTTTGGGGGGGGGAGGGAGGGGGGTAGGGGGAAGGGGGTAGGGGGAAGGGATGGGGGGTACGGAGAAGGGAGGGGGGAAGGATGGTTGCATAAACGAAAATCTCAACACTGGTGAACCTCAGAACTCTAGCCGAGGAATGAAAAAAAAAACCACCTCATTTACAGGGGCTGATTTCACGGTACAAGTCCATCATCATGGCTCATCCTTTGTCTGTCTTCACAACTCGACCACTGATCTCCATCCCCTCTCACAACAACACAACACAACACTCTCCCCAACACTGCCAGCACCACTGCACCATCAGTTCCATCAGCCACACCAGCAAAGCAACACTCAAACATCATTCTGCACAAGCACAAGCACCACTCGGCACATCTTTCAATCTGTGTACCCTATGAGGAAAAAAAAAAAAAAAAAAAAAAACCCAGCTCCAACATCACGGACAATTCTGCCATGCCTTCACATCTGCTAGAGGTCAGACACAGTGGAACCCAACAGGAAGAGGGAAAAGAGAGGGAGGGAGGGGGGGGAGAGAAGAGAGTGAACTTACTGGGTGTGTCCTGCAGGCCGGGCACAATGGTGTCACTGCTGACTATGACGTTCTCTGGCAGCAGACCCACCACCTTCCTCATGGCGCGGTGCTGCGAGAGAGCGCAGCTCAGCGTGCGTCCTGATATCGCCTTCAGCAACTGGTTTGCTGCAGCAGACAGTGAGGGTACAGATATAGTAGAGATATAGATATGCAAAAGCAGACGGTAAAGGTACAGGTAGAGATTATAGATATACTATACCAGACACATAAGGTACATACAGATAGATATATACAGATACAAAACCAGACATGTAAGGTAAAGATACATATATACAGATACAAAACCAGACACATAAGGTGCAGACAGATATATATATATATATATATATATATATATATATATATATATATATATATATATATATATATATATAATATATATATATATATATAATAATAATACATGGAATTTGTATAGCGCTATATCTTGCAAAAACAAATCATATATATATATATACAGATACAAAAACAGACACACAAGGTAAAGACATATATATATATATATATATATATATATATATATATATATATATATATATATATATATATATATAGATACAAAAACTGACACACAAGGTAAAGATAGATATACTGATACAAAAACAGACATATACATGCAGGGAGCAAGCAGGTCTTGACCTATTTCCTCTACGGTATCTGGCTTGCTGCAGGAAATAATGTATACAGTATGTGTCATCATAACTCACACTATGGCAATGGAAAATATACAGTACAGGTATCTGTAACTCACACTATGGCAATGGAAAATATACAGTGCAGGTATTTATAACTCACACTATGGCAATGGAAAATATACAGTGCGGGTATCTATAACTCACACTATGGCAATGGAAAATATACAGTACAGGTATCTATAACTCACACTATGGCAATGGAAAATATACAGTGCAGGTATCTATAACTCGTACTTAGGCAATGGAAAACATACAGTAAAGGTATCTGTAGTCATAACTCACACTTTGGCAATGGAAAATATACAGTACAGGTATCTATAACTCACACTATGGCAATGGAAAATATACAGTACAGGTATCTATAACTCACACTATGGCAATGGAAAATATACAGTACAGGTATCTATAACTCACACTATGGCAATGAAAAATATACAGTACAGGTATCTGTAACTCACACTAAGGCAATGAAAAATATACAGTACAGGTATCTATAACTCACACTATGGCAATGGAAAACAAAGGCACTTGAAGTTATAACTCACATTCTATGGGTTCATCCATGAAGTATAGGGCCCGTGGTGAACCAAAGTACATCTCCACCCTGCAACACAATGCCACTGATCATTGATGCATCAACACAGCGCTACAGAACAGTTCCCCTTGATCACTGGTGCATCAACACAGCGCTACATAAATTAATACAGTGAAAAAAATATTAATACAGTGATACATCAATAGAGTGCAACAGAACACCACTGATTACTGATTCACCAACACAACAAAACACAAAATCAATAACATAGTATCACTGATATTTCAACATGATACATCACAATATCATTGATTTTATATATCAAAGTAATAATACATCACATCACCATCACAATATCATTGATATATATCAAAGTAATCATATATCACATCACCACTAACATATGAACAGTACATCACATTATCATTAATATCATAGCAATACACAAGAAAAAAGTCCCCTTACAGTCTGGAAATGCTGTTTTTGCTTTTACACTAAATGTGCTACATTCTGAATTGTCAATAGGTGAGTCCCACTTTTATCTTTAATAGGGGGAGGGAGGGCATATATTATACATGTTGTACTCACCATGTGAGTACAACATGTTAGGGGACGGAATACCTCAGTGGTCAGAGCACTCGCTTTCCCCAGCCAATGTTAAACAGCGTCAAGTGTAAAAAAAGCCTACCTATGACACATTTAAATCCAGCCTCAAGACACACTTATTTCAAAGCTAAGACTTTCCTATCCTGTTTCATCTTCTGCCCCTGCTCTCAACAGCCGAAATATCCACCACCCTGCCAAAGTGTTTAACCTCTGTGTGTGTGTGTGTGTGTGTGTGTGTGTGTGTGTGTGTGTGTGTGTGTGTGTGTGTGTGTGTGTGTGTGTGTGTGTGTGTGTGTGTGTACATTGGCTTCGTTAAAAATCTAAATTGTTGTTGGCTGCATGCGCAAGAATTGGTTGAATGCAAGCGCTTTGATTTGTTTTGCAAGATATAGCGCTATATAAATTCCATTTATCATTATTATTATTAAGTGTGGTTGCCAACTGGATGGGTGACCGTTTGCACCCTTGGCTTCAGTATTCTTTAGGGTCAGGGAAGGTAAAGCAGCAAGGGAGAGGAGATAGGCACCGCCCTCAACATGCTGGTCCCTGGAGAAGCTGAGGTATCTGACGCCTCGCTCCCCTACGACCACGCAGGTTATGGGACACCTTTACCTTAACCTTTTCACTCACCATGTATAGGAGCATAGGTATAGGACAGTATCACATGTATACCAAATGCTGTACTCACTTTTGGGTTGGGGGGACGGACCCCGTGTCAGGTCGGGCAACTCCTCCTCCAAAGCAAAGGGACGTAAGAGCGTCCACCCACAGCTGACCTGGCGTGGCCGACCGTCAGGGGCAATGGTGTGAGCCACCACCTCCACCACCACCACCACCTGTCTGCTGTTGATGCTGGTGTGGAAGTAAATACACTGCACACATGCATACACACATTCATGCATACACACATACATGCATACACACGTACATGCATACACACACACATGAATGCATACGTGCACACACACACACACACATACACACACACACACACATACACACACTCACACACACACATGCATTCATACAAATGCACATACATACACACACACATACACACGCACCCACACACGCATGCACCCTCACACGCATGCACGCACACACACACACACACACACACACACACACACTCATTCACTCACACACACACAAACACACATACATGCACACACACACACACACATACACGCACACGCACACACACACACACATAAAGCACATTGCAAACATGAGGAAGAATGGTCTCTTCCACAGAACTTTGATCGCAATATTATTTAGTCTTTTATGGAACACAGATATGATTGTATAATAATCCTCTCTTGAAGTGTACGTACTATGATACCTGGTCCTCCAGGTTGGGGGTTATGCTTTGGGCTAACAACTCATTTACTAAAAAATTGTGTGTAACAGAAACTGCAACATTATCTCCAAACAAATTCCTGGCTGGGGAAGAGTCCTCTCTGGTAGAGCCAATGACGCGAGCTGGTGCAACAGGCAGAATGACGTGGTCCGAGCTGAAGAAGATCTCCTAGTCCGTTGGAGGGATGTTGTTGAGGCCCTTTGTTCCCGAGGGAATTCATAGGCATAGGTAAATCATTAAGCATGCAGGGTTCGCGCTAGGATTTTTAAAACCGGTACTGCAAGTTGACATTTCAGAGATATCTTGACCAACTCCCCCAAAATCGGTCCCCAGAAAATAAAATCCGGTACGTACCGTGAACAAAACGAAACTATTCAGTGAGGGGGTGGGGGAGGGGGGGATTGTTCGGCAGCAAAACTAAATCTAAATTGAACGCAAATCTCTCAGACTTTGACTGCCATGCTGCTGCCACTCGCTTCTTGGGCACGAAGCCACGCAGGAAATAGGATTTTTTTTCTAGCGCCTGTGCCATTGTCCGTGTCAGTCTGTTGTTTTGCATGGCATCATTCGTGAGACTTATATTCTTCTTTCTTGTTTCTATGCTTAGCGCTCATCTAGATCTTCGTTCAATTTAGATTTA
>CM060331.1:44702565-44822565 GCA_030674155.1 Stramonita haemastoma
CCGTGTTCTCAAACGAATGTGTAGGCCCTACATGTGTGCCACTGCCATCACCCCTTTCCCTCCGCTCAAACGTTCATTGACCGATAGATTTTTTTTTATATAGATCTTATGCCCTTAATCGTATGTCTTTGTTGTTTATGCAGTGTCAGCATTCAAAGTGTCTGTGTCCAGCCCACCGGCGACTAGCATAAATATGCCAGCAGCTCCTGCAGTATAGATATTTATTTATTCTTTTATATCCAGGATAACAGAATAAGCAATCATGTGCTTTTTTTCATCCGGTCCCCGTGTGTATGCAGTTTTGTAAATATTGTCATCTGTTCCCACCGGCACACGATGGCCTACTCTTACGAAAAGCGGAACATGATTTAACGTGTGCGCAAGATGTTCTGCGTGCGTTCGCACACGGGGCCTCGGTTTAGAGTCTCATCCGAAGGACTTTTGGGGAGAGTGGAGTCAGCACTGCTGTTAACTCCAGGACGAAAATTTCCTCGACCGGACTCGAACCCGGGTCTTCAAATTGCCAGGCAATGTTCTGACCACTAGGCTATCCGTCGTGGATAGATATATATAGATAGATAGATAGATAGATAGATAGATAGATAGATAGATAGATAGATAGATAGATAGATAGATAGATAGATAGATAGATAGATAGATGTGTGTGTGTGTGTGTGTGAGATATAGATATATATATATATATATATATATATATATATATATATATATATATATATATATATATGTGTGTGTGTGTGTGTGTGTGTGTGTGTGTGTGTGTGTGTGTGTGTGTGTGTGTGTGTGTGTTATATGTGTGTGTGTATGTGTGTGTGTGTGTGTGTGTGTGTGTGTGTGTGTGTGTGTGTGTGTGTGTGTGTGTGTGTGTGCGTGCGTGTGTGTTTTGTGTGTGTGTTTAGTATTGGCCATGAGCACAAGTAGTAGGCACCCATCAGTCTGGGAAGACTATGGGGTTGCGCTCTAGTCTTTAGAGCGCAAATCCTGGGTAAGTAAGTATGGAGGGCAAACTGTTACCCACGCAGCAGAGCCCCCTCTCCACGCCACTGGAATGATCCATTGGAAAGGCAATGACCGATACAAATGGTTCCAGTACCGTCGCATGAGCCACCAGAACGTTGCCAAATACAGCCGAGAGCCGCCCTGGGACTCTAACTCCCCGATTTTTTTTTCCCCGACTCCACTCTCCCCAAAAGTCCTTCGGATGAGACTTTAAACCGAGGCCCCGTGTGCGAACGCACGCAGAACATCTTGCGCACACGCTAAATCCTGTTCCGCTTTTCGTAAGAGTAGGCCATCGTGTGCCGGTGGGAACAGATGACAATATTTACAAAACTGCATACACACGGGGACCGGATGAAAAAAAGCACATGATTGCTTATTCTGTTATCCTCGATATAAAAGAATAAATAAATAAATAAATAAATTTTTCCTCAGGGATGGTGTATAAACACGACACCTGTTTGCATGCTGGGTTTTTTTTATGATTTTGTCATCCGCTCCCATGAGATTATATATATAATAGATCAACAGGCATCGGATTTTAAGTAGCTGAAAAGGGACTGACACAAGCCCAAACCTCTGGGCCTGTTGAATGCCACATCCATGACATTTTTTTTTTTTTAATAGTTCAACATCCTCTCTCTCTCTCTCTCTCTCTCTCTCTCTCTCTCTCTCTCTCTCTCTCTCTCTCTCTCTCTCTCTCTCTCTCTCTCTCTCTCTCTCTCTCTCTATCTATCTATCTATCTATCTATCGACCCGGGTTCGAGTCCGGTCGAGGAAATTTTTCTCCTGGAGTTAACATCAGTACTGACTCCACTCTCCCCAAAAGTCCTTCGGATGAGACTTTAAACCGAGGCCCCGTGTGCGAACGCACGCAGAACATCTTGCGCACACGTTAAATCCTGTTCCGATTTTCGTAAGAGTAGGCCATCGTGTGCCGGTGGGAACAGATGACAATATTTACAAAACTGCATACACACGGGGACCGGATGAAAAAAAGCACATGATTGCTTATTCTGTTATCCTGGATATAAAAGAATAAATAAATAAAAAATAAAAATCTATCTATCTATCTATCTATCTATCTATCTATCTATCTATCTATCTATCTTATCTATCTATCTATCTATCTATCTATCTATCTGTCTGTCTATCTTTCTTTCTTTCTTTCTTTCTTTCTTTCTTTCTTTCTGTCTATCCGTAGTCTAGTGGCCATGGGGACACCCCTGAAGACTCGACAACCAGTTCTCTCCATTCCTCTCTCTGTTCTGCCTTTCTCAATGTTTTGTTGAGTTCTAGGCATGTCCACTCGCTGATGTTGTCCTCCCATCTCTTCCTCAGCCTGTCTCTTTTTCTTCCTCCTCGGACAATGCCTTGCAGTGTTGCTTTTGCAACTCCTTTTGATCTTGTTACATGCCTGTACCATTTAAGTTTAGCCTACGCTTCTTTATGATTGTTAGAAGATTTTCGTATAGACCATTCTGTTATGCGCTTCTTCGTCGCTTATGTGGTCTGTGCAGGAGATGCCAAGGCGTCTCCTGAAGCATCTCATCTCTACCTCTTGTACTCTTCTCTCCAAATCAGCTGTCAGGGTCCACGATTCACAGGCATACAGAAATATGGATATAACAGGGAGCGCATTAGTCTGATCTTGGGGTTGAGTAAGATATGTTAATCTCTTCAGATGGTGTTCAGTTTTGACAGTGTTGTTAATGTTTATGCAGTCCTGCAAACTACCTCTGGCTTGGACCCCTTGTCTGATAAAACGGTTCCCAAGTACTTTAAGCTTTGAACTGTTTCCAGCTTCTGGTCATTGACCCTGATATCAGTGCTGATGCCCTTGGCGTTATTGGTCATCAGTTTGGTCCTCTCTGCACTGATTTCCATGCCGTATGTTTTAGAGACTTTGTTCGGGTGTTCTGTTAAGCTGGCAAGCTCTTGTTCTGATCCTGCTAGTCCGTCAATGTCATCTGCGAAGCAGAGGTTTGTAATCGTTCTGCCACCAATGCTGACTGATCCTTTATGGTGTTCCAGTGCATCAGCCATAATTCTCTCAAGGAAGATGTTGAAAAGAGTGGGTGAGAGTAGACACCCTGCCTTATTCCAACTGTTGTTCGAAACCACTCTCCAATGTTGCTGTTGTAGTACACTGCACTGGTGGCCTTGTTGTACAGCTTTTTGATGAGTCATATCAGGTTTACATTGATGCTGTACAAATTCATGGTTACCCACAAAGCTGCATGCCACACCCTGTCGAATGCCTTCTTAAAATCAATAAATAAAAGGTTGGGGGAGGGGGGTGGGGGGGGCAGCCTAGTGGTTAGAACATTGCACTCTCAATCTGACGACCCGAGTTTGTATCCCGTTCAAGGGGATTTTTTCCCAGGAGTTAACATCAGTGCAGACTCCGCTCTCCCCAAAACTTCCGGATGAGACTAAGCCTATAAACCGAGGCCCCGCGTGTGAATGCACGCAGAACACTTTGCGCACACATTAAATCCTGTTCCGCTTTTCTAAAAAGTAGGCCATTGTGTGCTGGTGGGAACAGATGACAAAATTTACAAATTGCACACAAAAGGTGACTGAATATATATATATATAATATATATATATATATATATATATATATATATATATATATATATATATATATATATATATATATATATAAACAAGCATACGAGTGCTTTTTCCATTATCCTCGAAATAACAGAATTTAAGAAATGATAATAAAAACGTGGTAGACATCTTGTTGGTGTTGAAGGTACCGCTCACAGAGTATTCTAAGGTTGAATATATGTTCTGTTGTGCTACGCCCTGCTCTGAAACCTGCTTGCTCCTCAGAATGATGGTCTCTGCTAGTGGCTTCAGTCTGTTCAATATAATCTTCAACAGGACCTTGGTTGGGTGGCATATGAAGCGGTAATTCTGGCACTGCTGAAGATTTCCTTTCTTTGGGAGGGTGATGATGAGTGACTGTGTCGATGGTGTTGGCCATTTTCCTGTCTGCCAGATCTTGTTGCAGATTTTTAGTGCATGTTGGGTTGGTTGGTTTGTTTCCTTACTCTACCACATGCTCTACACCATTATGAGATCCTTAAAATACATATTTAATTTTCAGTGTATGTATACATGAAGAGAATTAGGCACTGGCAGGTCTGCAATTTATGTTGATCTGGGTAATGCCGTTGCTGAGATTCCAGCCCACAATTTCATGGACCCAGGGCATTGAAAGTTGAATGTTGTTATCCATTCACATATGCCTCTGAATTAAACGATTTAAAGAATAACAACTTATACTAGCTGTGCTTGAGATTCACCTTTAAACTTGGACATACCACAACTGTATCACTCGATTCAAATTCATCATCACTGAAAAAATGGCTGCCATTGTTTTGGAAGAGTGTGATGAACTTAACTGCAGACTGCGTGTTCATTTACACACACACACACACACACACGCACAAATTATCCATTCACGTTTGTTTGTTTGTTTAAGGTGCAGTTATACAGTTAATCACACCATCTGAATCATTTGGAACTGGTTTGTATGTAGGCAGTGATTGCTGAAATGGTGGAGCAGTCTGTGATATGTGATAAGCGAAGATTGCGATATAAAAATAAAAAATAAAAAATTTTTTAGACCACTTTATGACACAGCAGATTTTTCTGTGTGAAATTCTGACTGCTCTCCCGGGGAAAGTGCATCGCCACAGATGCAACGCCACCCATTATATTTTTTCCCCCTTTTTTTCTGTCTGCAACTGTATTTGTTTCCCTATTAGACTATATCAGAGTGGCTTTTTTCTACTACAGAATTTTGCCAGAACCAACTCTCTTGTTGCTGTGGGTTCTTTAACGTGTGCTAAATAATTTTGTGTAACACACGGGACCTTGGTTCATTGTCTCATCCGAAAGACAAGCACCCAGACCACAACTCATGGTGTAATGGTTGGGGGGAAAGTTTGGGCCCAAACAGGATTCGAACCACCACACACTCCGACCCCGACTTTTTACTTTCTAGGCAGGTGCGTTACCTCTAGACCACCAATCCACCCTTATATTATGTGGTCATGCAGACTACAGAAACAGACTTAATCTGATGACGACAGTTCTCCAGGGTTAGGTTGAGGGCAGAAGAGGCAGACCCCCACCATCCTACATTGCCAACATCACCGAGATCAGTGGTCTGGTAGGGCTAGGTGAGATCCTTAAACTCAGCACAGACAGTTCTCTATTACTCTAAAGGGTGTGGCTTTGCCAGCGCCACAGTTCGGCTATTCTTTTCCCGATCCACGAATGAAGTATACCCATTACTCACACATTAGCTTTTTAACTATGTGTTTAACTACACTACCCTGGTAGCATTGTGTGAAGTTCCTACCATTGACAGCTAGCGTAAAGAAGACAGGTGATTACTGATAATAGATATTGATGAAAATCATCACCAAAAGACTGGGTCTGAACCTGGTGACTGTAAATGCTTCAGTTCACAACACTAAGGTAAAGGTATCCCATAACCTATGTGGTTGTAGGGAAGTGAGGTGTCAGAGACCTCAGGTTCTCAAGGGCCAGCATATTGAGGGTGGCGCCCATCTCCTCTCCCTGGCTGCTTTACCTTCCCTGACCCTAAAGAGGGCAGGTACCCATTTACAGCTGGGTAAACACTACATTACAACACCACACTATATTACGCCACACCACACAAGTCCCTTAACTGAGTGGTCTATAGTCTGTCTGATGATGTTTTACAGCCACTCCTCATTCATCCTAATGGTCCAGGAAGAGATACCAAAATTTTTCCAACAGCATTGTGTTAAATTCCATTGCTTGAATTCTTCTCTGTGGGTCTGCTGTTAAAAGCCCAGAACTCACACAGGTACAGGAAGATAAAAAAAACAAAACAACAACAGTGCATGCAATCATTTCAGCTTTTTATTTATCTATTTTATTCTTTTATATCGAGGATAATGGGTAAGCACTCTTGTGCTTTTTTACATCCAGTCCCCTGTGTATCAGTTTTGTAAATGTCATGTTCCCACTGGCACACGATGGCATACTCTTACGAAAAGTGGAACAGAATTAATGTGTGTGCAAGATGTTCTGCATGTGTTCCACTCAGTTTATAGTTTTAGCCAAAGGACTTTTGGGGGGAGTGGAGTCAAGCACCGATGTTAACTCCAGGAGAAATATCTCATTGACCAGAATTGAGCCAGGGTTGTCAAATTGCCAGTGCAATGTTCTGACCACTAGGTTATCCTGTTCCCCTGCTTTGCCTTCATGCTGATGCTTGCATCCTTTCCAGATTGTTCTAAGCTTCAGCTCAACAGTCACAAAATACAAGCTGAACTTGATTAAGAGAGATGAAAAATAAAGCATAAAAAAGTCAGAATCAAAGATAAAGACAGAAAAGAGGGAATACATAGCACAAAACATACCAGAAACTAGGACACCATGACAAAGACAGAAAAGAGGGAACACATGCACAAAACATACCAGAAACTAGGACACCATGCTCACAGAAACAACCCATGCATTCTAACGGAAACAGAAAATCTAGTAGATGACAAGTTTATTCACACCTTGGCAGCTTAAAAAAGTGATCACTAAAATTTACAAAAAAACCCAAAATAGTCCAACTAAAACAAAAGTTCAAGACCTATGAGTACATGTCTAAAAACAGGTTATCGCTGAAAGTTACCAAAAAAAAAAAAAAGAGGGGGTTCTAAACTATAACAAAAATTCAAGCATGTGAGTGCACATAAAGAACTACTGTTGCTCCAAACTGAAGGAACCTGACCTGTAGAGGGCTTATGTTCTTGAGCATCACCAAGCAATCTTGACACAGCTGACAGATGGTCCAGACCCCTCTCTCTCCACAAAATACATCGCAAGACAGCAGCAAACACAAACACACCAATGTACTCACTGGCTTCTTCACCTATCACAATGTGCTTGAATGGGGTCATGATCTTACCTTAAATCAAGGTATGAAAGATAAAATGGGTCTTTTTCTCCTTTCTGATAGTTGCATTCTACTTGGTCTTTTGCTTGTGTGTGTGTGTGTGTGTGTGTGTGTGTGTGTGTGTGTGTGTGTGTGTGTGTGTGTGTGTGTGTGTGTGTGTGTGTGTATGTGTGTGTGTGTTAAGTAAATCAATAGAGAATGAAGTAATATATATTCTCCACAATTTCTACCTGTCTCCCCCTACACCATTTCTCATGAGGTAGAACAGGACAACCTCAAGCATAGAAACTGATGATATATATATTTGTGGATATGTCCATGGTCTGTATTATATGTGCTTTGTCACATAATCCCATGACTTCACTGATATAAATAGTATTTATTTTCCATCATTTTTTGATATGGGCATGAATAACACACTGAACAGAGATCTTCGTTTCAATGAGATTCTATAAGTTAAAAATCCTACATGAAAACAAGGAAAGGAACAAGACAGCCCAGTGGCTAAAGCATTCGGATAAAGCAAGTCTTTCAGATGAGACTTTAAACCAAGGCCCCGTGTGCGAAAGCATGCAGAACATCTTGCACACACATTAAATCCTGTTCCGCTTTTTGTAAGAGTAGGCCATTGTGTCCTGGTGGAAACAGATGACAAGATTTACAAAACTGCATACACACGGGGACTGGATGAGCTCCCTAAACTAAGACTTCTGACCCTGAGGATGCGACATAACAACACAAATCTGGGCATGGCTGGGAGAGAAAGAAAGATTGAGATAACGGTGATGGAACAGGAAAGGAACAAACGTCACAGAGGAGAGGCAGCACAACAAAAAGACAGACAGACATAGACTATGATCATACTCACATAACTAATAAACAACAAGAGGAAAATTACACTGCCTTGGGAAAAAAAAAGTGTTCCAGTTTTGTGAAAGTAACTGATCATAATATGCTGAATGATATATTTACATTATGGTGGTTTTTAAATTTATAGATGATTTTAAAAAATCTTTCATATATATCACTCTCTATCTTTGAGTCATCCTCTCTTTTTCTCTCGTTCGCTTTACCCATCAGATGTGCTGCTGCAAAAATAATGCTATGTCCTCTCCAGCTCCTGTAGTGGGCCACACAGCTTGGTTTGCAGGCACTCTTGACACAGCCTTGAGGGATGATGCAGTGGTCAGCTCACTTTGGTGGTGTTGGGCAGTCTCACTCACTCAGTGTCCAGTATCAGTTAGGTTGATGATAACTCACTCTGTAGTATTGATACAGCTATCTGAGGGTAGTTTACTTTTTCAGATATGACAACTCTCAATCCTATCCAATACTGTAAGACACTTTGTGGATCATGTAAAAAGAAAAAAAAAAAGAACCTGGATAGACGAGTTTGTAACACAACCATCTCCACCAACGTGCATATTTTAAATAATTGCATTTCAATAAATCATTTACACACAGCCACACTTGCATGCTCTCTCTTTCTCTCTTGAGTTAATTATGCAAAACATCCCCAAATTAAACAGCATGTCTAAGACAGACAACATTCTCCATTAAAAACGTCCTCTCCAGTCACCTAACTCGCACACAAAAAAAACCAACCCGTCAAACACCTAAAATCAAAACAACCAAACAAAATTAAAGCAGAAAGCTAAAGGATGATCGATGCTCACAACCTTGGTTGGTTTTTGATTCCCACACATAGTCTTTCTCATTAGTAAATAGTTCCTAAACAAACTTAGGTATTTTGAGGCGTGTAAAGTCTTTTTAAAAGCAAGTTTGATTTTTCCAGTCCACACCTTACCAAGAAAAAAAAAAACCTGAAGAAAAGCCCGGCACTCACAGCAATGGAAAAAAAACAAAAAAAAACAAAACCCACTGCTGGCAGCTCAGCTACCAATGTACATTGTCCATTCATCACTTTCAACATTGGAGTGTGGCCTGCCTAAGTCATCAGCACTGTTGCTTGGCTGGAGGCTTCTCCACATCACTGATGCACCCAGAACTACCTACAACACAACAAAGAAATCATCAAATCTTAACTTACTTAAATGTCAATAAGAAAATAAGCTCTTAAAAATCACGATAGCAATTAGTCTTTTTTTGTTTTGTTTTTGCCTGTGATGAAAAAGCTATGCATATGATACAAAAGATTGCTTGGTACTACAGTGAGAACAAAAAGCAAATAAATACTAAAGCAACACACATGAGTCTGGTATCACAGTGAGAATAACAATAAATTAAAAATAAAAAAAGAAAAAATAAGAAAAAGTATTAAATACTAAGGCTACGCACATAAAAATTTTTAAAAAAGGCTACACACATCGCACAAAAGATTGCTTGGTATCAAAGTGAGACTGGCAATAAAAAAAAGAAAAAAATTTAAATAAAAACAGCAACACATGATACGCTTAAGACTGCTTGGTATCAAATTGAAAGAAAAAAAAACCCATGAAAAAAAAATATATATATAAAAAAGAAAAAGTAAGAAATGTTAAAACCAACTCTCACTATATAAAGACTGCTTGGAATAATAGTGAGAATGGCAATGGTTAAATAAAAAAAAAAAGCAACTCCCTGAACACTTAGGACTGGTATTAAAATAAAAAATAAAGAAAGGAAGGTGGTTGGACAGTTAAGACATTCACCGCCTAACAAGTAAATTGTAATGTTCTGGGTTTGATTCCCAGCCTTGTCCAGGCCAGTTTGACGGAAAATCAAACTAAATGTCAAAGCTTTTGGAGGAGACTCTAAACCGGTCGGACCCACATGCTCATGGACTTATCAATACCAAAATCCCAGCACAGGAGAAATCAGAAAATACAGAGGGGATAACTCCCCACTGTCCTGGCAAAATTAGGTTGGTGCAATTCCCTCCCCAAAGCTGGAATGCTGCTATGTTGTGATGTGACGGGAGAAAAGAATAGTCACAGACTAAAAAATCTCACCACGTGTAAACCTTGGAGCTGTAGTTGAGGCATAACGAATAAAAAAAAAAAAAATCGCCAAAAAAAAAAAAAAAATCAAAAAAAAAAAAAAATCAATCAACCCCCCTCCCCACATAATAATAATAAAAAGAGATTTTTTGCCCCCCCCCCCAACTAAAGACAGAGCAGTGCATGTGAAAGATGGATGTAACAGCAGCAACTTACGCTACACTAAAGACAGGGCAGTGCGTGTGATGGGATGTAACAGCAGCAACTTACGCTACACTAAAGACAGGGCAGTGCATTGATAGATGGATGTAAACAGCAGCAACTATATGTCACACTACCTAAAAGACAGGGCAGTGCATTGATAGATGGATGTAACAGCAGCAACTTACGCTACACTAAAGACAGGGCAGTGCATTGATAGATGTGTAAAGCAGCAACTTACGCTACACTAAAGACAGGGCAGTGCATATGATAGATGGATGTAACAGCAGCAAACTTACGCTACACTAAAGACTGCTTGGTGACCTGGCGTCTCTCTCTCAGCCTGGAGCTTTTCCTGGTTTCTATCCCAGCTGGCTGTAACACACACACACACACCCATTTCATGACATCATCACTTCTTGAGTCATTACAGTGTGAGAGAGAGGGAGAGAGAGAGAGGAGAGAGAGAGAGAGAGAGAGAGAGAGAGAGAGAGAGAGAGAGAGAGAGAGAGAGAGAGAGAGAGAGAGAGAGAGAGAGAGAGAAGAGAGAGAGAGAGAATTTTAAATCTGTATGTCACCCCTTTAATCCCTTAATTCCACAAGGACAAAGAAAACAAAATCATTGAGATACAAAACAGATTTTTTTTGTAATCCTAATACCCCCCCCCCCCCCCCCCACCAAAAAAAAAAACCACCTCAGTAGGTCATCATCAGACTGGAAAATGCACAAAAATGATACAACAAGGACAGAATACAGAAGGGGGGGAGAAGAGAAGGGAAAAGCATGATGGAGGGAATACAAAAAACAAAAACCCATTGATGGTTCAGTTCATAAAGAAATTCGGGGTGCAGAATTAGTGATCAGAGCAGAGAGCTCGCCATCTGACAAGGTGGATTCAAGCCATCACCAAGACAACGGTTTGACAGCACCCCCCCCCCCCCCCCCCCCCCCACCGAAGTTAGTATCAGTAGCAAATCCACCTGAGTGTCCATCAGATGAGGCTATAAACAAAGGTCCATGTGTGAATGCACACAGAACATCTTGCTCACATTAAAATCCATACCACTTTTGAGAAGAGTAGGCCAGTGTGTTCCATTAGGAACAGATGCCCCCCCCCCCCCCCCACCCCAAATGCACACTTGGGTCATATCAAGACATCAATTCCATACACATTTCCATACACAAAACCTTACCACTGGCAAACCTTGGAGCTCTAGCTGACCGACCAAAAGAAAAGAACAACGTGACAAATTTCCGCTGCTAAGAATCCCCCATAATCTCCCTCACCTGATAGGGGGCGCAGTCAAAGGGGGCAGGGAGAGTTTCCTCCTCCTTGACTTTCCGTCGACCGCGCTTGCCGCTTGATTCCTCGACCACGGGCGTGTTTTCCTGATTGGCCGTGCTCTTGCTGCTGCGGTCAGGGCTGATCAGCTGCAGCAGTCTTTTGGCTGGGGACAGACAGGACCAGTTATTTTGTGTGCCTCTTTTCTTCTCTGCATTGTCTAACTGTGCAGGGACAGACAGGACCAGTGTTTTCTGTACAGTTCTCTGCACTGCCTAACTCTGTAGGGAAGGAAGGTGGCAGGATGGTAAAGACGTTCGCCTGCCAATATGTAAACCATGAGTTTCTGGGTTCTGTACCCAGCCTCACCCTTTCTTCCTTAGTTTGACAAAAAAATCGAACCGAATGTCAAAGTCATTCGGATGAGACTATAAACCGAGGCCCCGTGTGTGAACGCACACAGAACATCTTGCGCACATGTTAAAATCCCATTCCACCTTTGGGAAGAGCAGGCCATCGTGTGGTGGTAGGAGCGGAAGACAAAATTATTAAAACCCCCCCTCAAAAAACAGCATGCACACAGGTGAGTTTAGACACCATCCCCGAGGGGAAAAAAATAATGGGTAGGCGCTGCACTTGTGGCGACGCGCTCTCCCCGGGGAGAGCAGCCCGAATTTCACACAGAAAATCTGCTGTGACATAAAGTGGTATAAAATGAATAAATAAATAAAACAGGACCAGTTTTCTCTGTGGGCTTCTTTTCTTCTCTGCATTCCCTAGCTGGGTGGGATGCTCAGTGTCTGGTCTTCTGTGCTTATAACTCTGCAGGAGGTCTTTCTGCCCACTGGCTTCAGCCAACATGTTCTGACTTCAGAGCAGTTTTTTATGGCACAGGATGCATGCTGGGTATCTTCATGTTTCCGTTACCCATCAAGGGCTAACATGGGTTATGGGACCTTTTAACGTTCATATTTGATCTTCTGCATACACATAAGCACAAAGTGAATTAAGGTAATGGCAGGTCTGCACTTTAAGTTGAGTTGGGGGATTGTAAAATTCCCCACTTAATTCACCAGAAGCCACTGCCAAGGTTGAAACCCACAACTTCATGAACCCACAGGATTGAAGCCAAATGGTCTTAACCACTCACTATAGCATCCGCCATTTTATGGCTAACATCTCTATGTAGCACAGCAGGCTAGAAACAGTAGCAGCCAGGAAGTATACATACATGTTTCCTAAGCAAAAGCAGAATCATTCCTTTTAGAAAGCATTCTTGTATTCTGAAATGTCTGCTCTTGACATTTTTTTTTTTTTTTAAATAGTGTTTCTGTGATTTTTTAAATATTGTCTGTGCACACAGCAAAAAGTCTCTTTCACAATGTCTTTTATATTGTCCACATGCTAAAAGAAACAATGAAAAGAAGCTAACTGAGCTTTGACAGTCTTTTTCTTCGTCATTGAATACTCAGTAAATATTGTTGTCTGTCATGAGTGAAAATGCTTTGTGCTGCTGTTTTAAGCGCTGACAGGTCCTTCTGCCTTCAACCTTGCCTTGGAGAATGGTCATCATCAAGACTGGTCTGTGTGTTTCTGTGTGTGTGACCAACATATCTCAGTGTTCGATTGTCAATGTCAGCCACGTTGTCTTTGCAAAAGATCATAACAGAATGAAAACAATGTTTGGGCATCACTCTGACAAGCACGCGCCTTGTACTTTGCCACTGGTGCAAGAACTCTGTCACTGTTTCACCCCTGACCACCTGTGATACTTTGTCAGTGGTTTGAACTGGAAAGGCATCAGATGTGATGCCCTCTTCACACAATGATCCCACAGCATAACAAACAGCAACACACAATGTGCGGTGTGGCGTTGTTGTGGAAGATTCCCACACTGTGGGGCAGTTCACTCTCACCTGAGCGAGTGAGGGGAGAGTTGGGCGTCTTCCCCTCAGTGTCCTGAAGGTGAGATGGAAGGCTGTTCTTCTCCGAAAATTTCCGGCGTTTCCTGCAATAACAAAAAACAGATGCTGTTCAGATCATGGCCATTTCCTTTGGAAATACTTCATAATATTACGATTGGAGAGAGCAACTCCATAGTCTTCCGAGGCTGACGGATGCCTTTCTACTATGACTGAAATGTGTATTTGGTCAAAGTTTTCTGAGCAGTATTAGAGAAAGCACTGCTATAAGCGTTTTTACAAGCAGGAAGCCACTCTTTGAACTTGTATTTACAACTGTAACCTCAACACCCCCCCCCCCCCCCCTCACCAACCAATGGTAACCTCTATAGAAGAAAAGTGTTTATAATAATGACCATCATAGAATAATCTGTATCAAAGTTTTCATAAGACTTGTAGCTGCCCCGTCAGGCAGCAAAGACTCCATGATGACTATCAGTCCAGCAACCCACAAAGACTGACTGATGACTGACTGCAGACAGACATACAGACGACTGATGACTGTCAGACTGCTGCTGCAGACTGACCAACTGACAGACAGACATACAGACTGACTGCCCTGACATACCTGCACACGTCCATGACTGCATCTTGCTGCTTCCCTCGAGGCTTCCGACGAGATTTGCTGCTTCCCTGAAAAAAAAACCCAACACAATTTAGGATGTGTATACTAAAAAAAAAAAAAATCAATGTTTTATCTTTGTAACTTAACCACTCTGTCACTCCCCTCCATTGTTATCTCTCTTCCCATCTCGATCCAAGACCACAAAAGACTATGTCCAACCTGACTGTTTTTTCTGAGGCAACTGTGTACAGTTCTTTACTGTCACAGACTGATGTTTCCGTTCAGATTGGTTACGATTATTTGTTATCTTTAAGCTTTCAAGCTGCTGTCAAAATCTATCACTCAGTATGAACCACACTCAAGGAACAAGGATTATCAATTTGTACTTTTAAGCTTTCAAGCTGCTGTCAAAATCTATCACTGAGTATGAACCACACTCGAGTCAAGGAACAAACTCCAAAATGATGGCCCACTCAAAATAATGAATCATTCAACACTAATAACAAAGGAGTAAAAAGAAAACTGTCAAACACGATAAAAACTTAACCCCCCCAAAGCAAATTGATATGAGGTCAAAGAAAAGATTCAAAGAGTATATGGCAACAGCATTACAGCCTTTAGACATCACGGCCAAGAACTCAATGAATATAAATACAGACGACAACAATACAAACCCAACATAACCACCAACAATATGAAACACAGCACACAGAAACTCTTACAGTGGATGAATCAGAACTGCGATTGAGAGTCGACATTCGCTTGCGACCTTTTCGCAAGCCCTTTGCCGCTACTGGTGGGGTGGCATCAACCTGAAGGTGACCTGTGGTGTCAAGGTCATCGACAAGGTCAGAGTCGTTGACCCGGAAACTGTGATGGTGGGTAGGGGGCAGTGGAGGAGGGGGTTCCTGACCCTGCAATGGATGATGAAATACGAACGGTTTATGGAATATTAATCAGCCACTCTTTACCGAAAATGATTTTTTTGTCTTTATACAGTATTTTATTGGGGGCGGGATAGCTCAGACACGCTTTCTCCCAGTCAAGTTAAGCAGCGTTGAGTGTGGTTACCAATTGGATGGGTGACCGTTTGCGTGCCTTGGCTTCAGTACAGTTCTCCCAGTTCACCCAGCTGTAAATGGGTACCTGCTCTCTTTAGGGTCAGGGAAGGTAAAGCAGCGAGGAAGAGGAGATAGACGCCGCCCTCAACATGCTGGCCCCCTAGAGAAGCTGAGGTCTCTGATGCCTCGCTCCCCTATGACTGCCAAGGTTATGGGACACCTTTACCTTCTTACTTTACCTACAGTATTTTGGGTGACTTGACTATGGTTGAAAATGATTCATGAACTATCACTCAACAACTTTACTGGGGTTGGAAATGATTGATCTTTGACAACCTTTCTGTTAATTAATTAATTAAAGCAGATTTCTGCCCACTGTCATGACAGACACACTGCTGTCGTCTTCAGTACTTTTACTATTGACTGATGGTGTGATAATATGTATAATTCATCAGTAACAGCCTAGTGTGGTTATGTAATATTCTATGCTAGCAGTGCTATTATTATTGACTGATGGTGTGATAATATGTATAATTCACCAACAACAGCCTAGTGTGGTTAGCTAATACTCTGTGCTAGCAGTGCTGTTTACTCATGGCACTTCAAAAACAGATGAGTGATAAACGAAGACTGACAACTAACTATAGTAACTGCAAATACCTGCAATGATTATTACAAAGACATCCCATT
This sequence comes from Stramonita haemastoma, assembly GCA_030674155.1. Lineage (NCBI taxonomy): Eukaryota > Metazoa > Mollusca > Gastropoda > Neogastropoda > Muricidae > Stramonita > Stramonita haemastoma. The sequence continues at coordinate 44,718,248 of CM060331.1, forward strand.
CACAGTGAAAACATCCAGTTCACAGTGAAAACATCCAGTTCATTGTGAAAACATCCAGTTCATTGTGAAAACATCCAGTTCATAGTGAACACTTCCAGATCATAGTGAACAATCATCTGCAATTATTATCACCTAAAAAAAAAGGTTTGTGTTAAACTGACTGAGAGCTACAATAATATCAAGTATTTGCAACAGCTAAAACAGGTAGAACCTTGTAGGTCTAGTGGAGGAATAAAAAATAAATTCAAACATGAAAAAAAGTGAGAAGGAACAAAAGCCAGATTAGATAATTAAGGGACAGGGAGAGGGAGGGAGAGAAGGAGGGAGGGAGAGAGGAAGGGAGGGAGGGAGGGAGGGAGGGAGAGAGGAAGGGAGGGAGGGTAAGTACCTGTGCCTCAGCCAGGTGTACCTGCAGTTGGTGGTTGCCATGGCGAAGGTCTGTCAGCACAGAGTCCTTGGCTCTCTGCACCACCTTCAGCTGTCGCTTCAGCTCCTGCTTCTCTGTCCGCTCCTGCTCCAACTGACACACACAGCATCACTCTTGGTCAGTGGACTAGCTCCAACTGACACCACACAGCATCGCTCTGGTCAGTGGACTAGCTCCAACTGACACCACACAGCATCGCTCTGGTCAGTGGACTAGCTCCAACTGATACCACACAGCATCGCTCTTGTCAGTGGACTAGCTCCAACTGATACCACACAGCATCGCTCTTGTCAGTGGACTAGCTCCAACTGAGCCACACAAAGCATCGCTCTTGTCAGTGGACTAGCTCCAACTGACACCACACAGCATCGCTCTTGTCAGTGGACTAGCTCCAACTGATACCACACAGCATCGCTCTTGTCAGTGGACTAGCTCCAACTGATACCACACAGCATCGCTCTTGTCAGTGGACTAGCTCCAACTGACACCACACAGCATCGCTCTTGTCAGTGGACTAGCTCCAACTGATACCACACAGCATCGCTCTTGTCAGTGGACTAGCTCCAACTGATACCACACAGCATCGCTCTTGTCAGTGGACTAGCTCCAACTGATACCACACAGCATCGCTCTTGTCAGTGGACTAGCTCCAACTGACACCACACAGCATCGCTCTTGTCAGTGGACTAGCTCCAACTGATACCACACAGCATCGCTCTTGTCAGTGGACTAGCTCCAACTGATACCACACAGCATCGCTCTGGTCAGTGGACTAGCTCCAACTGATACCACACAGCATCGCTCTTGTCAGTGGACTAGCTCCAACTGATACCACACAGCATCGCTCTTGTCAGTGGACTAGCTCCAACTGATACCACACAGCATCGCTCTTGTCAGTGGACTAGCTCCAACTGATACCCACAGCATCGCTCTTGTCAGTGGACTAGCTCCAACTGATACCACACAGCATCGCTCTTGTCAGTGGACTAGCTCCAACTGATACCACACAGCATCGCTCTTGTCAGTGGACTAGCTCCAACTGATACCACACAGCATCGCTCTTGTCAGTGGACTAGCTCCAACTGATACCACACAGCATCCCTCTTGGTCAGAGGACTAGCTCCAACTGACACCACAAAGCATCGCTCTGGATCAGTCCACAAGCACTTTACAATTCCTGAAGATTCTCTGTTGTGAATGGAGAGAACAGTGTGTGAACAACAAAGGTGGGAGCTAAATGAGCACAAATCCACACAAATAAACATGTATAGGATGGTGCCACTGCAGACAAGCCTACCCCAAGAGTTGTGATTGTTGGGTGTTACTCAGCTTAACTCTGGTGTGTGTGTGTGGTGGGGGGGGGGGGGGGGCACCTAGGGTATGCATTCTGACTCCTCATCTCCAGCCTTTAAGTATGGATGTAGCGGCAAGATCAGAACAAGTGAGGGGGAGTGAGGAACAGCAGGACTGCTATGCTACAGAATAATGGTGATGATGATGATGCAGAGAGACAACAAAGTTCTTGTGTATGTGTACAAAGCCAGGAAAGCAGAGGTAAAAGGAGGAGGAGGAGGAAGACAGGAGTGAAAGGAGGAAGACAGAAGTGAAAGGAGGAGGACAGAAGTGAAAGGAGGAGGACAGAAGTGAAAGGAGGAGGAACACAGAAGTGAAAGGAGGAACACAGAAGTGAAAGGAGGACAGAAGTGAAAGGAGGAGAAGACAGAAATGAGAGGAGGAGGAGGAGGAGGAGGAGGTGGAAGATGACAGAAGTGAAAGGAAGAGGAGGAGGAATACAGGAGTGAAAGGAGGAAGACCACAGAAGTGAGGGTATGGGGGAGGAGGAAGACAGAAGTGAAAGGAGGAGAGGAGGAGGAGGAGGAGGAGGAGAAAGACAGAAGTGAAAGGAGGAGGTGGGGGAGGAGGAATATAGAAGTGAAGATGTGTGGGGGAGGAGGTGAAGACAGAATTGAAAGGAGGAGGAGGAAGACAGAAGTGAGAGGAGGAAGACAGAAGTGAAAGGAGGAGGAGGAGGAAGACAGAAGTGAAAGGAGGAGGAGGAGGAAGACAGAAGTGAGAGGAGGAGGAGGAAGACAGAAGTGAGAGGAGGAAGACAGAAGTGAGAGGAGGAGGAGGAGGAAGACAGAAGTGAGAGGAGGAGGAGGAGGAAGACAGAAGTGAGAGGAGGAAGACAGAAGTGAAAGGAGGAGGAGGAGGAAGACAGAAGTGGAGGAGGAAGACAGAAGTGAGAGGAGGAGGAGGAGGAAGACAGAAGTGAGAGGAGGAGGAGAAGACAGAGGGGAGGAGGAGGAAGACAGAAGTGAGAAGGAAGACGAGTGAGAGGAGAAGACAGAAGTGGAGGAGGAAGACAGAAGTGGAGGAGGAAGACAGAAGTGAAAGGAGGAGGAGAAAGACAGGGTGAGGGTGGGGGTGCCCTGACCAGTTTGGCGTGGTGGTCCTTGTCTTCCTGGAGCTGGGCCTTCAGCGTCCTGTTCTCCTCCACCTGCTTCTTCATCACCCCCTCCAGCTGCTCCACCATCCGGTCACGCTGCTCTCGCCATTGCTGCACAACACACACAACCAACACCCGTCACTGGCAAGCAACATATCCCCCCCTCTGCTGGACAACACACTGAACACGTTCACAGTCAAAACATAACCCCCCTCCTCCCCACCAAAAATTGAAAAAGAACCCAAAGAAAACAAAATAAAGCATTTTGGTAGAAAAAACAACAACACCCAAACAAAAGATTGTCTCTGTGTGTGTGTGTGTGTGTGTTTATTTATTTATTTTTATATCCAGGTTATTAGAATAAGCTCTCATGTGCTTTTTTACATTCAGTCCCCATGTGTATGCAGTTTTGTAAATCTTGTCATCTGTTCCCACCAGTGCATAATGGCCTACTCTTACAAAAAGCGGAACAGGATTTAGCGTGTACGCAAGATGTTCTGTGTGTGTTCGCAGCGGGGCCTAGGTTTATAGTCTCATCTGAAGGACTCTGTGTGTGTGTGTGTGTGTGTGTGTGTGTGTGTGTGTGTGTGTGTGTGTGTGTGTGTGTGTGTGTGTATGTGTGTGTGTGTGTGTTGTGTGTGTGTGTGTGTGTGTGTGTGTGTGTGTGTGTGTGTGTGTGTGTGTTGTTTTTTTGTTTGTTTGTCTGTCTGTGTGTTCAACACATTATGCAGTACAACATTTTAGTATCAAACATTCATGCTTTGACGATGGGAGATTTGATGGTTGATAGACAACATCCCCAAAGTTGGAATGCAGCTACCTTAATGGTGGGCAAAAACTGGTCGTATAAATCTCATCATTGGTGAACCTCGAAGCTCTAGCTGACGAATTGAAAACAAAAATGATACCAGCCAAAAAAAAATCCCCCCCCCCCCCCCCATAAGGGCAGTGTATACAGCAGCAGAATAACATGAATCACTTATAACCAGGAGTAGTACCCCATTTTTGTTTGAATCCAACAGTCCCTACAAGGGCACAGTTCAGGTGAGGAGAGAGTTCTTTTTGTATGAGATGATAAACCAAAGTTCCCAGGTGTAGCCTACATATCAGTACACCTGTAAGACCCTAGGGAAACAAGAGGGCTGTTGCTGACAGAAGTCTGTAGAGAAAATCAGTGCCACTCTCACAGGAAAATGCACACACTCACGGAGAGGAAAACAGGGGGAAGAAGAGGCCACAGCGTACCTATCCCACACCAGTCAGCCACAGCTAAAATTAGCACGCCCTGTCTTTGTACCTCCCACACCCCGCCCTTTTTTTCCACCCTCCCCCCACCACTGTGTCTCAAACCATTGCATGCTCGCACAGATGGCCTAAGAGGTGGATGGCTAGAAAGAGGGCAAAGCTTACGTTATGTCAGACAAATGCGCTGTGTGCGGCAGGCTCGCCATGCGAGAGTAGATCAAGAGTGCAAAATTTACAAGATTTTCCCCAGATTTGAACCCCTCAAAAGTGATGAACATGTTGACTAGATACAAAAATATTGAAGGAAGTTTAAAAATGAAACATTAAGATTACAATCCTGCCTTTGCCAAAGTCACATTTATCTGAATTCAGAAAGAAAATTGTGATCAATTTATGTCACTGGCGTGAGAGTTACCACTCTTGATACTATACAAAGAAGAGCGTCTGAGAGCAGTAGAAAGTGGGGGTAAACGACTGCCGTGAGGTGTGAGTGAGACTGACGATACACTGGTGTGTGGCGGTGTGCTCTTTCTGGAGAGCAGCTAGAATTTCAGGTAGGAAAATTTAATATGATTGTTTCCAGCACACAGTACAATACAATGCAATATGGTACAGTACTAAACTATGCTATACTACACTGTTGATAGCAGCACAAGCGATACAACACAGTTCAAAGCAGCACATGAAATACAGCATATTTAAAAAAAGCAGTACAACAAACAATAAAACACAATTCAAAGTAGCATACACAACACAATATATTTCAAAGCAGTAAAAACGATAAAACAGAATGCAATGTAAGATACCACAAATACAACATGACATACGATGCAACATAATGCCATTAACACAACACCACACATACAACAGAATGAAGCACATACATTACAATACATACCAAAAATGATATCACAACACAATCCAAGGTACAACTCACCTGTCTTTCTTCTTCCCCACTCATACACTTGTCCTCCAACTGTTTCTTCTCGGACTCCAGTGTCTGCCACATAGACAAACACAGAAGCTTTCAATTCACATCTGTTCCAATTTCTCTTTACAACACTACTGTACACTTACCACACCTAGGTGCCCCCCCCCACAAAAAACAACAAAAACAACAAAAAGGTAAGGTGGGGGGATGGGAAGAAGGAAGAAAGAAAAACAGAACTAAGAAAGAAGAAGAAGAAAAAAAAGCTTGGCTAGGAAAACAGCTTGTTAGGTATTGTAATGAGGAAAACGCAACATTTACTCTTCTTGACCAGACTGGAGTGCAGTTTTCTCTCCACATGAAGACTGCTTGTGCACATTTTTTCTGTCATAAATACAACATTCAAAATTTCTGGGATCTTACTCTCCCCCTCCCTCCCCCGCAATCAGAGCTTTGTATGCCCTTGAACTCTAAAGATTAAGAGTTTGTCTGCAGTTTTACTTTGATGGTAATTTTTAGGATGGTACACAAGACGGTGTGCATGAAGAATTTCTTTTCTTTGCAGATTATAAAAAAATCAAGATAGTTTTTTCTGTGGATTAAACCATTTTTCTCTTTCTTTAAGCCCTTTTTCTTTGAAAACTGTAAAAATCAAATGATTTTTCCGTACAGATTACGAGACACCATTTTCAAAACTTTTTTGAAGATTATAAAAGAAGTTTTGGTTACCAGATCAGTGGGCTTTTTTTCCTTTCAAAACTTACCTGGATTTTTTCTTTGATGGTTTTTCTTTCCTCCTCTTTGGCCAGGTAGATCTTGGTGTCTTTTTCGTACGCCTTCTTCACCTTGTTCAGTTCTCGCTCCACAGCTGTGACAAAAGGGGATTGTTTTTCTTACATAACATCAAAGGAGGGTGCAGGTTGTGATGCTTAGTGTATCATGGAGAACCTCAACATAACATTTTACAGCATAGCGTTCAACATTTTACCAGTGTAAGCTTTAGCACTTTCCTTACAGTGATAACTGACAGTTATGGCACTTTCCTTACAGTGATAACTGACAGTTATGGCACTTTCTTTACAGTGATAACTGACTGTTATGGCACTTTCCTTACAGTGATAACTGACAGTTTTGGCACTTTCCTTACAGCGATAGCTGACAGTTATGGCACTTTCCTTACAGTGATAACTGACACGTTTTTGGCACTTTCCTTACAGTGATAACGACACAGTTTTTGGCACTTTCCTTACAGTGACAATTGACACAGTTTTTGGCACTTTCCTTACAGTGATAACTGACACAGTTTTTGCTTTTCTTACAGTGATAACTGACACAGTTTTGCACTTTCCTTACAGTGATAACTGACAGTTTTTGGCACTTTCTTACAGTGATACTGACAGTTTTTGCTTTGGCACTTTCAATACAGTATATCTGCAGTTTGGCTTTGGCACTTCCTTACATGATAAATGAACAGTTTTTGGCTTTTGCACTTTCCTTACAATGATAACTGACAGGTTTTGGCCTGGGCTGATTACCATGAATAAACCACAGCACTAAAAGAAGAAGCGGTCACACCTGTCAGTTTGTCTTGCAGTGATGTGGACGTTTTGCCTCCTTCGTTCAGCGTGTCCTTCAGTCGACCGTTCTCTGTGTTGATCTGTGTCAGTCTGTCCTGCAGCTCTTTGTTTTCTTCTGTGGCTTTGTTCAGCTGAAAAAGGACGGTAAAAATGAGCATGAGGTTTGACACAGAAAATAATATTGTTTGTATTCATCTTTTCCAATGCATCAGCTATTACTATTGTTTCAAACAGTACTGAAAGCTTGTTACCACACTCAATCTCCTGTTTCGAGACCATTATTTTCAGTTCTATTGCAATGAAGATTGAATGGTTTGGTACATGCTTGTTTCTACACACACACTCACAAAAAAAAAAGGTATATGCTTTTTTCAACACTGTGCATAGTTGTAGGCCAGAAGCTAGAGAAAATCTTTCCAGGAAAATGTGTTCCTCCTCTGATGATTTCTGAATCTTTTTTCTTGTAACAATGTGTGTGTGCTTTCGAATTTGCTAGAATTATTTATTGTCATTGATTGTTTGTTGTGAGGGTCGAGTGCAAGCGCTTTGATTTGTTTTTACAAGATATAGCGCTATATAAATTCCATGTATTATTATTATTATTACTACTCGCCTTGCATGTTCTTTCTTCACCCTTTCTGAGCAGAGTAAATCATGCCACACATGCAATCATGCAACATGACTTTGTAGGGACTGAAACACCTTGATCAGGACAAACCTCTACAGTCAATTTTGCCCTGTATTTTCTCTCAATATTATTATTATTATTATTTTTTTTTTAAATATAAATATAGAGTTGTAAAGTTGTGCAGAAATAATTTTTGAACTTGATGTTTAAAATATTAGAAAGTTTGAACAAGATGTTTAAAAGAACAGAAATGTTGAGTATATTTTCAGATACCAAATCTGTTTACCTGCAAAAGTCTGTCCACTGTCTACATTTTCCCTTTTCATACCACTTTAAATCAAGTCATGGCAGATTTCTCTGGGTGAAATTCGGGCTGCTCTCTCTGTGCAGTGCCACCCATTATTTTTTTTTCTTTTCCTGTCTGCAACTGTATTTGCCTCCCCATCAGAGTGGTTCTTTCTGTTTCATTTCTACTTCCCCCAATGATATCACAGGTTCATGGTGACTGCCACACAACTCCAGTAACACCACCATCACTAACACCACCAACACTAACACCACCAACACTAAAAGAAACCCCACTAGTACCACCACCACCACTAAATAAAAAAAAAAACCCACCAGTAACAGCCCCCCCCTCCCCCACCTGTCCTCCTTCCTCTCACCTTCTGCTCCATGGCGGTGCACTCCCTGCTCCGCACTTTGCTCTCTTCCTCGGCAATGACGTGGAGGCGTGTGACACTGCTGACCTGGCGCCGTGACTCCGCCTCCTGTTGCTGCAGTGAGCTGTAGCCCTCCTTCAGCCTCTCCACCTCTGTCCACACACACAGAGCATCACACTGTGTCACCACACTGCATCATCATCACACTGCATCATCATCACACTGCATCATCATCACACTGCATCATCACCACACTGCATCATCACCACACTGCATCATCACCACACTGCATCATCACCACACTGCATCATCACCACACTGCATCATCATCACACTGCATCATCATCACACTGCATCATCACCACACTGCATCATCACCACACTGCATCATCACCACACTGCATCATCACCACACTGCATCATCATCACACTGCATCATCATCACACTGCATCATCATCACACAGCATCACCACACTGCGTCATCATCACACTGCATCACCACACTGTGTCATCATCACACTGCATCACCACCATACATCATCATCACCACACAGCATCATCATCACACTGCATCATCACCACACTGCATCATCATCACACTGCATTCTCACATCATCACACACTGCATCATCACCACACTGCATCATCACCACACTGCATCATCATCACACTGCATCATCATCACACTGCATCATCACCACCCTGCATCATCACCACCTGCATCATCATCACACTGAACTTGTATGTAAAGCTTCTAGTGCTAAACTATAACTTGTTGTATGCAGGAGGAGGGAATGCCTCTTTTCAGCCCTCCAAAAATCTTCGAAGTCAGAATGCGGTTACCTTAGAGAGGGGCAAAATGCTCACATACAAAAAAATCTCACTATTGACAAACCTCAGAGCTCTAGCTAAACAACAACAATCCCCCCCTCCTCCCCCCCTACAACACGGTAAGTCTGCTTACTACTCTATTCACTAACACTAGTAACAGAGCTATGGCAGCACTGATCAAAGAGAGTTAAGTACACAACACTTCACAAGCATCTTCTTGTCCATAAAGCTTTTTGTGCCATGCTATCTCAGAGAGAGAGAGAGAGAGAGAGAGAGAGAGAGAGAGAGAGAGAGAGAGAGAGAGAGAGAGAGAGAGAGAGAGAGAGAGAGAGAGAGAGAGAGAGAGTGCGTGCGTGCGTGTGTGTGTGTACCATCATTCAGACCCATGATGTCCCTGTCTCTCTGTTGTGTGTGTGTTGTGTGTGTTGTGTTGTGTGTGTGTGTGTGTGTTGTGTTGTGTGGTGTGTGTGTGTGTGTGTGTGGTGTTGTGTGTGTGGTGTTGTGTGTGTGTGTGTGTGTGTGTGTGTGTGTGTGTGTGTGTGTGTGTGTGTGTGTGTGTGTGTGTGCGTGCGTGCATGCGTGTGTGTTTACCAGCATTCAGAGCCATGAGGTCCCTGTCTTTCTGCTGGATGACCACGTCCTGTTTCTCCATCGTCTCCTCCTGCTCCATCATGGCGTCCTTCAGCTGCTGAATCACCTGCTCGCTTTCCTTCACGTCTGCAGATAACAACAACAAAAAAGAAAGAAATAAAAAATCACTATTCGAATGGTGTCATTATCAATAACAGTCAACAAGTCCTATCAGTGTTAATGCCATAAGTTGGACAAACACTGAAATTGTTACCAATCTATCAATACTGTACGACAAACCATTGTGCAAACGGTGAAACACAATCATTTTATGAACGTAATACAGTTCATTTTACAAATAGTGAAACACTATTGTTTCATCAACATAATACAGTTCATTGTACAGTTCATTGTACAAATAGTAAACACTGTTGTTTCATCACCATGATACAGTTCATTGTACAAATAGTGAAACACTATCATTTCATCAACATAATACAGTTCATTGCACAAATAGTGAAACATATCACTGAACACCATCATGAATGTCTGTGAAGAAATGCTATAATCATCAACGCATGAATGTCATGCTGGAGTGAGCCACTAATCGAGGTGCTCATTTTACCCTGAGTTTACATGAGTACTAACTCCACTCCCCCAAAAGTCCTACATCAGTACTAACTCCACTCCCCCAAAGTCCTTCATCAGTACTAACTCCACTCCCCCCAAAGTCCTACATGAGACTACTCCACTCCCAAAAGTCCACATGATACTAACTTCACTCCCAAAAGTCCTACATGAGTACTAACTCCACTCCCCCCAAAGTCCTACATGAGTACTAACTCCACTCCCCCAAAGTCCTACATGAGTACTAACTCCACTCCCCCCAAAGTCCTTCATCAGTACTCCACTCCCCAAAAGTCCTACATGAGTACTAACTCCACTCCCCCAAAAGTCCTACATGAGTACTAACTCCACTCCCCCAAAAGTCCTACATGAGTACTAACTTCACTCCCCAAAAGTCCTACATGAGTACTAACTCCACTCCCCCAAAAGTCCTACATGAGTACTAACTCCACTCCCCCAAAAGTCCTACATGAGTACTAACTCCACTCCCCCAAAAGTCCTACATGAGTCCTAACTCCACTCCCCCAAAAGTCCTACATGAGTACTAACTCCACTCCCCCAAAAGTCCTACATGAGTACTAACTCCACTCCCCCAAAAGTCCTACATCAGTATTTACTCCACTCCCCCCAAAAGTCCTACATGAGTACTAACTCCACTCCCCCAAAAGTCCTACATGAGTACTAACTCCACTCCCCCAAAAGTCCTACATGAATACTTACTCCACTCCCCTAAAAGTCCTTTCAAAAGACGAGACTATAACCTGAGGTCCATGTGTGAATGCACACAAACAGGAGAGAAGACCAAGACAGAGAACAAAATGGAATAATATGTTCTGTATACAAGAGACAGGAGAGAAGACGGTTAAAAAAAAAGGAAAAAAGAGAAACAAGGACAGAATGATAAAATTATAAAACAGGCAGAAGAGACAGTGGGGGTGAGGGAGCAAGAAAAGAGTACCAGAAGAGGAGGTGACATGAAAGAATGAGAAAAAAAAGGAAGGGGGGTGGGATGGGGGTGAGGGGGGGAAGAAAAGGTGACATTGAAGGAATGAGAAAAAAAAGAGGTGGGAGTGAGGAAGGAAGAAAAGAGTACTAGAAGAAAAAGTGACAATGAAAAAATGAGAAAAAAAAGAGGGGGGTGGGGGAGGAAAAAGAAAGAAAAAACCCACGACAGCCTGAAATAAACAGCCGACATGGAACAGCCCACACAGACTCCCCGTCCCCCCAAAAAACAAAAACAAACTCCCCCCCCCCCAAAAAAAAAGACTCCCGGTCCCCCATTATCCCAGCCCAGCCCTGAAGCAACCATTTTGTTAATATTTTAATCATTCTTTTTATTTTTTATCTATTCATTGTTGCCCTGAAGCAGCCTTACGGTGTTGCTGTGCTGTGGAGAGTTGTGCCTGCAGGCGGGACAGAGACAGCTTGGCTTCCTGCAGCCTCTGCTCCTTGCTCTCCAGCTGTTTCCTCAGCAGCTCCACCTCATGCTGCAACCCCTCCTCTGACCTCTGCCCCTCCTCTGACCTCTGGTCGTCCTTCACCTCCGACACTTTGCCCCTCTGCGTGCAAATCAATCATTGGATGAAATGGTAGAGGAGGAAATGTCTGAACAGATATAGTGCAACGTCTGTGTTATGTATGAACTGAAATGTAATGTTTTTGAAGAACATGCTGTTTTGTTACCATGTACGAGTAATATACAATGTTTCTCTCAATTCATTACAAAAATCCTGCAGTAATGATCCCATATTCATGATCCACACTTATTACATTTAAGACAGAATATTACTGGGGACACAAGAGGCGGGGAACCATTACAACACAGCAGACTCATTGCAAAGTCTGTTTCATGCATAAAATGAAATGTAATATTTGGACATGCTCTTTTGTTGTAATGTATGAGTAAAATGAGTAAACATACTATTTTGATATGTTTTTCTGTTGCTTTTTTGTTTCGTTTTTTTAAATTTTATTTTGATACATGTTATGTTTACAACAGATTCAAGAATACACAGCCTTCAACCAGAGACAAAAGCACTAGCAGCAGCAGGTTGTTGTGGACAGATGCTGTGTTCAGTATCTATGAGCACAAACAAAATCAGCTAGCCAGTAGCTTGATCTTATTAGGACTTCAGCCCAGATCATACTGATCAACCAAACAGCTGGCTGTGTTCATAATAAGAGCTGCAGAAAGAAAACAAGCACTCGTTATCATGCATCAACACAAACTTTGCTATACAAAAAAAAAGAAGAATTAACAGAGAGAAGCAAACTGTTGCTGTTGTGCTAGTAGTTTGTCTTAATACTTCTTCAGATCACCATGGATACTCTTTTTATTTATTTTTCGCCATGGATACTCTTACTATCCAGCTATTTCACTTGTGCTGGTGAACTGTCTCGACCTTTAGATCACCAGTGATACAAGGCTGTTTTCATTGTGCTGGTAGTTTACCTTAGTCCTTAGACCACCACTGAAACTCTAAATACCAGGCTACTTTGAAACTGCTCATGACCTGTCTCCATCCTTAAATCAACAGTAATCACCGCAGTCAGAATGTGGTTAACTTAATGGTGGGCAAAAACAGCCACATGAACAAAAATCTCACCCTTGGTGAACCTCAGAGCTTTTGCCGAGGACCCCCCCCCCCCCCCTAAAAAAAAAGGGACAGCGATTCTCTCTTTACTAGGCTATGTTGCTGGTACTGTGGACTGTCTGAATCCTTTGATCACTACTTTGATACACTTAAACACCAGATTATTCTAACTATACTTTAACTACCAGATTATTTCACCAGTGCTAGTGGACTGTACCATTCCTTAGATCACCAATGATACTTCAACTATCAGGCTACTTCGCCAGTGCTAGTAGACTGTATCGATACTCACATCACCACTGCTACTCCTCACACTATGCTCTGTCACTAGTGCTGGCAGACTGTATCAATACTCACACCACTACACACTCACACTACCACACCACACTATATCACTAACACTGGCAGACTGTATCAATGCTCACACCACTACACCTCACACTACCACACCACACTATATCACTAACACTGGCAGACTGTATCAATGCTCACACCACTACACCTCACACTACCACACCACACTATATCACTAACACTGGCAGACTGTATCAATGCTCACACCACTACACCTCACACTACCACACCACACTATATCACTAACACTGGCAGACTGTATCAATGCTCACACCACTACACCTCACACTACCACACCACACTATATCACTAACACTGGCAGACTGTATCAATGCTCCTGCACACACTGACCGCTTTCTCCCTCAGCAGGGGTTGCTCCAATTGCTGTGTCCTCTCTGCCAGCTGCTGCTGTGTCCTCTCTGTCAGCTGCTGCTCGAACCCAGTCACTGCCGCGCTGTCCATCAGTTGGGCACACGCCTGCAGCTCCTTGCGAAGCGCTGCTTCCCTTCCCTGGCTCTGAAGGCGCAGTTACACACAGGTATACATTTGCACACATTTACACTTATTCATACATTTACACATATACACACTGGTAACCAGCACAATGCAGACACACATGTAGATCTATGACAATCATTGTACAGTTAGACACACATTTAACACACTTATAACCAGCACAATGCAGACACACATGTAGATCTATAACAATCATTGTACAGTTACACACACTTAACACACTTATAACCAGCACAATGCAGACACACATGTAGATCTGTAACAATCATTGTACAGTTAGACACACATTTAACACACTTATAACCAGCACAATGCAGACACACATGTAGATCTATAACAATCATTGTACAGTTACACACACTTAACACACTTATAACCAGCACAATGCAGACACACATGTAGATCTATAACAATCATTGTACAGTTACACACACTTAACACACTTATAACCAGCACAATGCAGACACACATGTAGATCTATAACAATCATTGTACAGTTACACACACTTAACACACTTATAACCAGCACAATGCAGACACACATGTAGATCTATAACAATCATTGTACAGTTACACACACTTAACACACTTATAACCAGCACAATGCAGACACACATGTAGATCTATAGCAATCATCTTTGTACAGTTAGACACACATTTAACACACTGGTAACCAGCACAATGCAGACACACATGTAGATCTGTAACAATCATCACTGAGATGCTGATATTCATCATCATGTAGACACAGGTAACAATTGTGTAGACACACTGACAACCAACCACAATGTAGACACATATATACCATCATGGAGACACTGGTAATCATCACCATCATGGAGACACTGATAATCAGCACCATCACGGAGACACTGATAATCAGCACCATCATGGAGACACTGATAATCAGCACCATCATGGAGACACTGATAATCAGCACCATCATGGAGACACTGATAATCATCGCTATGTGGACACAGAAATAACCACTACACATGTGGACACACAGAAATAACCACGATGTGGGCACACAGAGATAGCCACGATGTGGGCACACAGAAATAACCACTATGTGGGCACACAGAGATAGCCACGATGTGGGCACACAGAGATAACCACTATGTGGGCACACAGAGATAACCACTATGTGGGCACACAGAGATAACCACTATGTGGGCACACAGAGATAACCACTATGTGGGCACACAGAGATAACCACTATGCGGGCACACAGAGATAACCACTATGTGGGCACACAGAATAACCACTATATGTGGGCACACAGAGATAACCACTATACATGTGGGCACACAGAAATAACCACTATGTGGGCACACAGAGATAACCACTATACATGTGGGCACACAGAGATAACCACTATACATGTGGGCACACAGAGATAACCACTATACATGTGGGCACACAGAAATAACCACTATGTGGGCACCAGAAATACCACTATGTGGCACACAGAGATAACCACTATGTGGGCACACAGAGATAACCACAATGTGGGCACACAGAGATAACCACGATGTGTACACACAGAGATAGCCACGTTATGAACACACAGAGATAGCCACGATGTGGGCACACAGAGATAACCACAATGTGGACACAGGGATAACCATGTGGACACAGGGATAACCATGATGTGGACACAGGGATAACCATGTGGACACAGGGATAACCATGATGTGGACACACAGAGATAACCACGATGTGGACACACACAAACAGTGATAACCATCATGTCTTATTCAAAACAACCCAAATCCTACTTGAAGAAGTGAGTAAAACCTTACATGCCACGACTGAACATTTTGCATCATTTACCAGATAACTCAACACAAATCTTTTTTCTTAAAAACGTCTGCTGACAATGGATGCCAGACTATTCAAAATCTGCTTGTCTACAGGGAAGACTTTGAAAGAACACATTTCCTACAAGGTTGATGACTGCTGAGCAAGACATTACAGGATTCACTTCATCTTTCTCAAAGGCTTTCTTTTGGAGGTTTTCATCTCATCTTTCTTCAAATTTTCAACCCCCCCCCCCCCCAGACAGTCATAAACATGGTAGTATGTGAGCACCCCATCAACCCTTTTTTGGGGGGTAAATATTCACTTAGGGAGCAGAGGAAGAGGGATGAGAGAAAGAAAGAGAGAGACAGAGAGAGGGGTGGGAGCAAAGTAGCAGAGAGGTCTTCACCTTTTCCAGTTCAGCCTGGAGAATGCTGCAAGACTCCTTCAGTGAGGTCAGTGCAGACTGCTTGGCTGAGACTCTGCACTTGAGACGCTGGTGACTCTTCCACACCTGAGGAGGACGCCGCTGCCACCTTGCCCTGTTCTGCCTTCAGGTCCTTCAGCTCTGCCTCCTGGTTCAGCAGCTTGGCCTTGACCTCCAGCAGCTCGCACTCCACACGCTGTCGCACGGTCTCCACTTCCCGCAGCTGCTGCTCCTTCTGACCCAGCTTCTGCTGCAGAGTCTCCACATCACCACCGCTCCTCCCTTTCCCTGCTGCTCTCTGGGGCCCAGACAGTGGGGGCATCGGGAGGAGGGGGGAAAGGCAGAGGAGGGGGCGTCTTTGGTGTTTAGGAGTCTCTCCACCTGCCTCTGCAGTCGCTCCACCTCCATGCGAGTGTTGGCGAGGTCGCTCTCGCCTGGATCTTTTCCTTCCGCAGTCGTCGCGAGGAGCCAGGGGCGTCAGTGGCAGAGTCTATGGCGGACAGAGTCTTGATCTGTTTCTGCAGTTCAGTGTTTTTGCTCCTCACTGCTTCCAGCTCAAGCTTCAGCTCCGCGCTTTCGTCATTGCCTATGTCTGTGTCTGCCTCAGCCCCATCTGATGCCACCTTTTCCTGCAGCCTGGCTTTGCACAGCTCAAGGTCACTGATGGTGGCTTTGGCTTTGTTAATTTCTGTATCACAGATAGTTTTATGAGATTCTCTCAGCTTTTCCCCTTCTAATTCCAGTTCTTTTATCTTGTTCTCCAAACTCTCTGTCTCTGTTCTAGTGTTGTCAGAGGATGGCTGAGGACTTTGTATGGTTTCCATGGTCTCTTGCTGTTGAGCAGTGAAGGCATCGACAGAAGCTTTGTATTCTGAAAGCTCTTTTTCAAACTTCTTTGCCGCTTCCTCCCTGGCTTTTTCCAGGGCAGACACTTCAGCCTTCAAGTCGCTGCTCTCCTTTCGTCAAGTCTGCTTTCTCCTTCTGCACTTCTCCCAGCTGTTGGGACATGGAGTCGATGCGATTCTCTAGTTCTGTCTTTTCCTGGGAGACTTCCTCCAGGCTGTGTTTGTACTTGTGGGCCAGGGCCTGTTCCATGTGCAGCTTGGAGCGCAGGTCAGCAATCTGCAGAGTGGAGTCGCTCAGCTTGGCCTGCAGGGCCCCGGCCTGGGAGCTCTGCTCCGTCAGCTGGGTGAAGGACTTCTTCAGCTCTGCCACCTCCCGCTCCTTGCCGGCCAAACTGTCCTTGACCTCCGCCAGTTTCTTCTCCTGCAGCCTCTTGGCCTCCTTCTGGGCCTTCTCCAGACACTGCAGGTTCTGCAGCCGCCCACTCTCCTGCTGCCTCAGCTGCTCCAGCCCCGGTGTGTGGAGTCCAGATCTTTCTGCAGCTGGCAGCACTTAGTCTCCTGTTCAGCCAGTGCCGCCTGTGTGGAGTGAAGGCTCGCCTTCAGTGTCTCCACCTCCCCCTCACACTCTGCCAGTCGCTGCTCCCTGGTCTGCAACTGCTCCTGCAGCTTCTGCTGCCCTTCCTCTGATGCCTCCCTGGCTCTGACTACGCTCTCCAGTTGTTCTGTCAGCGCAGCACACTTCTGCAATGCTTCTTCTTTGCAACTTGTCACTTCACTTAGCAACCGGTCTTTTTCAGCCATCTCTGACTGCGCAGTTTTGATGTTTGCGCTGAGTTCAGCGATCTCTTTGTCTTTGTCCTCAAGCCTCTTCTCTGCACAGGCTGTGCCTGACAGTGTTTCTTTCTGCATCTTCTCCTCCAGCTGTTGAAGCTGTTGTTGGTGTGACTGTGTTAGGGTTGTCACTTCTGTCTGCAGTGCTGTGATGGAGGCATCCTTTTCAGTCACTTCTGCCTGCAGTGCTGTGATGGAGGCATCCTTTTCAGTCACTTCTGTCTGCAGTGCTGTGATGGAGGCATCCTTTTCGGTCACTTCTGTCTGCAGTCTTTCAGCAAGGCTGGCGCTGCTCTGGGAATTCTGCAGGGTGGAGGACATCTGTGCCTTCAGTGCCTCCACTTCCTTCACGTGACCTTCCACCTTGTTGACCTGAAGTGCTATCTCTTCCTGCTTGGCCTCTAGCGCCGTCTTCAAGTCAGCTTCTCTGGACTCACTTTCTTTCAGGGAGGCCTTCAGCTGAGAGACAGCAGCCTGGTTTTCGGCGATCTGGTCCTGGAGCGTCTCGCACAGCTGGGTCTTTTGCTGGATGATGTCATTGGCCTCGCTCAGGGCGGTGTTCAACATGGCTTCGTTGGTGGCAGGGTCAGACCCTGGGGTCTTGTTCTCTAGCAGCTTCAGGCGGGCGGATGTGGTCTGCAGTTCTGTGGTGCTGTGGCTCAGCATGGACTTCAGTTCACTGACCACCGTCTGCAGCTCCTCGTTCTTTTCCCGCGCCCTGTCTGCATCGCGACGGCTTTCCTTCAGCTCCTGCCTGGCTGTCTTCAGGCTGTCTCTGGCCTCCTCCTGCTGATCCAGGGCCGCCTCCATCTTGGCCTGGTGGCTGTCCACCAGCAGCTTGTAGCTGTGGAGGTCGGAGGTCAGCTGGGTGTTGGCCTCTGTCATGGACTGCAGGGTTTTCTGCAGGTCAGCCACCTCCGACTCCTGCTCCTTCTGCTTCGCCTCCCTCTGAAACACCACACTCCTCTCTTCATTGTCACAGCTTCTGATTTAAAAAAAAAAAAAAGCAAAAAAAAAAAAAAGCTTCTGACTCCCCCGCAGCTTTTACCTCCCTTTTTTCTTTCCTTCTTTTTTTTTCTTCAGTTAAAGCTAATCAACATGGCCAAAAGAATTAAAGCATTATTCACACAGAGAAATCAAGAGGCAATGAAAAAGAAAGTATGAGTCCGGTCGAAGAGATTTTTCTCCTGGAGTTAACATCAGTGCTGACTCCACTCTCCTCAAAAGTCCTTCGGATGAGACTTTAAACCCAGGCCCCGTGTGTGAACGCACGCAGAACATCTTGTGCACACGTTAAATCCTGTTCCGCTTTTCGTAAGAGTAGGCCATCTTGTGCCGGTGGGAACAGATGACATTTACAAAACTGCATACACACGGGGACTGGATGTAAAAAAGCACAAGAGTGCTTATCCCATTATTCTCGATATAAAAGAATAAATCAAATCAAATCAAATCAAACTGAAACAAACCAAAAAATGATCACCACATACAGTAATTACACATGCTGCTACAGGACACACAACAAAGTCTTTCAAAAAACTGTAATGATCTGATGTCCACTCCCACATGGCCTGTAGCCATTGCAAAAGGCTGCATGAGTACAGGCTACATAAATATGGCCAGCCAGGCAGGCAGCTCTGCACAAACAGCAATAGCCTTACATACGCCCTCATCGGCACAGTTGTTGCTACCCCATGGCTTTGATCTCTTTTTTGCACAGCCTAGGACATAGGGATGATGGTGGCCCTAGCCTTGGAAGAAAAGCACAGAAGCCACTACAGAAACAAGTGAGTTCCTCATAAGCCTGATACCTGCTCAGTGTGGCTTTGGTTTCTTTCAATTCCTGTATTGTCCAGGACTCCATACATCATGATTGTGGCCAGGACAACTGCTGACTGTGGCCAGGATAAGTGCTGATTGTGGCCAGGACAACTGCTGACTGTGGCCAGGATAAGTGCTGATTGTGGCCAGGACAACTGCTGACTGTGGCCAGGATAAGTGCTGATTGTGGCCAGGATAACTGCTGACTGTGGCCAGGATAAGTGCTGACTGTGGCCAGGATAACTGCTGACTGTGGCCAGGATAAGTGCTGACTGTGGCCAGGATAACTGCTGACTGTGGCCAGGATAACTGCTGACTGTGGCCATGCTACATGTAGTCAATGCCTTGAAAGAGGCGGCTTACTGACTGACCCCAGAAACAAAGCGACCCCTACACAGGTCAGAAAACTGTTCCTGAACCTCCCTTTACCTGCTACAGCACGTCTCTGCACCATCTTGAAAACATGGACGGATGCTGACAGTTGCATGCGTGTAAATGGTTTGAATGAAAGCGCTTCGATTTGTTTTGCTTTACAAGATTCAGCGCTATGTAAATACCATACATTATCATTGTTATTATTACAATACCTGGCCAGGGAGAAGACCTTTAAAAAAAATAAAAAAAATAAACAGAGGAAACTGTTCTTCATCTGCCCACTAGTTAAAGTTAAAGTCTGTCCCGAGCCTAAGGCTCATCAGGCCGGTGCTTATCCCGGTTTCTGTGGAGTTAAGCGACTGAGTCATAGACTCCCCCCTAGATAGGGTGCCAGTTTATCGCAGGGTTAACCCCCAACACAAGGTTGGTACCCCTTTTATACCTGGGTGAGGTGAGAAAATAGCTGTAAAGTGCCTTTTCCAAGGGCACAACGCCATAGCCGAAAGCTGGGATTGAACCCGCAACCTTTAGATTACGAGTCCAAAACCCTAACCACTAGACTACAGCGGCGGCTCATCTTTGTCTTTCCCTTCTGTTCTGTTCAGGGGGAAGGGAAGGTTAGTGTGTCGGCCAGTACAGGCTGAGGAGGAATACAATACACATGACAAACCAAAGGAAAGAAATAGAAATGCTGCTGATGAATGTGATAACTGTAGCAGCGTAGCTGTGCTCTCCTTCTGTTCCAGTGTCTGCAGTACAATGAACGTGTCTTTAGCCAAGGGCTTCCAAAGATGACACACACAAATTAAAATAATCACACATACACAACAAAACACACAAACTAACACATACACACTAACACATACACACACCACAAAACACACACAAACGCATGCTAACACATACACACACCACGAAACACACACAAACACATGCACAAACACACACACCCACCTATCCACCCACACCACGAAACACACACACACACACAAAACACACACACCACACACACCCATACCACCCACCCACACCACATCCACCCACCCACACCACATCCACCCACCCACACACATCCACCCACCCACACACACACCACGAAACACACACACCCCACACACACACAAGCTCCATCCCAGAGCAGCAGCAGCTACCTGTAGCAGAGTGTTCTTGGCCTCCCTCAGTTCCAGAGCTGTCTGAGACTTGCCGGCCTCTGCCTCCAACGCCTGCTGACTGGCAGCTGCCAGTCTCTGCTCCTGGTCCTCTGCTGCTGACTCCGCAATCCTCAGCTTCTGCCGCAGCTCTGCCGACTCCGACTGCGGGAGAGAACACTACGGCAGTAGGACACACAACACACTGTATCACCTGTCACACCACTACTGCAGTAGGACACACAACACATAATATCACCTGTCACACCACTACGGCAGTAGGACACACAACACACTGTATCACCTGTCACACCACTACGGCAGTAGGACACACAACACACTGTATCACCTGTCACACCACTACAGCAGGTAGGACACACAACACATAGTATCACCTGTCACACCACTACGGCAGTAGGACACACAACACACGCTGTGTATCACCTGTCACACCACTACAGCAGGTAGGACACACAACACACTGTATCACCTGTCACACCACTACAGCAGGTAGGACACACAACACACGCTGTGTATCACCTGTCACACCACTACAGCAGGTAGGACACACAACACACTGTATCACCTGTCACACCACTACAGCAGGTAGGACACACAACACACGCTGTGTATCACCTGTCACACCACTACAGCAGGTAGGACACACAACACACACGCTTGTATCACCTGTCACACCACTACAGCAGGTAGGACACACACACACACACTGTGTATCACCTGTCACACACCACTACAGCAGGTAGGACACACAACACAACACCAGTGTATCACCTGTCACACCACTACAGCAGGTAGAACACACAACACACACACTGTGTATCACCTGTCCACACCACTACGCAGTAGGACACACACACACAACTGTATCACCTGTCACACAACCACTACAGCAGCAGGACACAACACACATGCTGTGTATCACCTGTCACACACCACTACAGCAGGTAGGACACACATGCTGTGTATCACCTGTCACACCACTACAGCAGGTAGGACACACAACACACTGTATCACCTGTCACACCACTACAGCACTAGGACACACAACACACTGTATCACCTGTCACACCACTACAGCAGCAGGACACAACACACATGCTGTGTATCACCTGTCACACCACTACAGCAGGTAGGACACACATGCTGTGTATCACCTGTCACACCACTACAGCAGGTAGGACACACAACACACTGTATCACCTGTCACACCACTACAGCAGGTAGGACACACAACACACACACTGTTTATTACCAGTCACACCACTGACAGCTTAACTACACTGAAAAAAAAGGAAATAAAGAGAGAAATAAAAATGCCCCAAATACTGAAAACCTCTCTACATTCTGGGATGTGTGAAATTTAAATCTAAAAATATTGTATCAAATGAAGTACTTTGGTGTTTCTGCAAGCAACCTCATCGGAAAAATATTGTATCAAATGAAGTACTTTGGTGTTTCTGCAAACAACCTCATTGAAAACCGACTCATTACTGGATCTTTAAAAAGACAGGATCTTCAGCATGCGTGCATACAAACGGAAAGCAAAAGCAGCAGCAGGATGCACTTGAGTTGATCTGGGCGGATCCTCAAATTCAACCCCCCCTCCCCCCTATTTATTCATTCTTCTAAGATTGAAACCTAACTCACACTCATGATTTCTGGACCCTTAAGATCAGATCACTGACTTATCCCCTCCACTGTGGCACCCCTGGGATGAAGCAACCAACCAACCCAACCACACAGACAGCCACTCAGTGCCTTGTTCCCCAGACATCCCAGAGTGAGTGAGTGAGTGAGTGAGTGAGTGAGTGTGTGTGTGTGTGTGTGTGTGTGTGTGTGTGTGTGTGTGTGTGTGTGTGTGTGTGTGTGTGTGTGTGTGTGTTCAATTTCTTTTAACGTCTTTTCACAAATTGTGATATTAGACGGAAATGTGGGAGAGAGAGACAAAGACAAAGAAAGACAGAGGGGGAAGGGTGTGTGAATGTCAGGGGAAGAGGGCGTAGTTGGTAATGTATGGAAGATGGAATTTCAGGGGATCAATAGGACCTACACGTGGATTGATAAAAAAAAAACAAACAACCTTAACATTACTTACCTAATAAACTACAATGAACAAAAATGAAAATGCAGTTCTAACAATTCTTAACAAAAACAGTAATTCCACAGAAAAAATGTGAGGTAATTTCACCTGAGAAAAAAGTCTTAATTAGCTCCCCCCCCCCTCCCCCCCAAAAAAGAGAAAGAAACACCACCAACAATAACAACAAATAATTATTTTTTTAAAAAAATTAAAAAGCTATCCCCCTCAACAACAACAAAAAAAGAAGAAAAAATAAATCAAACATAAACAAAAGATCAAACCAACCCCCCAAAACAAGAACGAGAATTCCCAACAATAGCAACGAGAAGCCAGTTATGAACATTATTACCCCCCTCTCCCTTCCCCAAGAAACAACCAAAATAAACAATAGGTATAACAAAAATTCCTGTGAATAGGAGACCTATTGAGACCCCCAAAAGTACAAGCAGGAAAGAAAAAAAAACACCTGGTTTATAGTGTCTTTAAAGTCCAAAGCAATCACAATAACAAACCAACTGGACTATGCACATGTGTGTGTGTGTGTGTGTGTGTGTGTGTGTGTGTGTGTGTGTGTGTGTGTGTGTGTGTGTGTGAGACTCTGTGTGTGTGTGTGTGTGTGTGTGTGAGACTCTGTGTGTGTGTGTGTGTGTGTGTGTGTGTGTGTGTGTGTGTGTGTGTGTGTGTGTGTGTGTGTGTGTGTGTGTGTGTGAGACTGTGTGTGTGTGTGTGTGTGTGTGTGTGTGTGTGTGTGTGTGTGTGTGTGTGCGTGCACGCGCACTGACCTGATTGTCGGTCAGTTCGGCATGCAGTTCTTTCTTGTTGTCCAGCTGTCTCTGCAGCTCTGTGCTGGCTCCTGACAGCTCTGCAAACTGTCGCTGCAGCTGCTGCAGGTCTTGCTGCGTCTGCTGCAGTCGCCCCTCCACCTCCCCCCTCTCCCCGGCCTGCTGCTGCAACCACTGGACTGATGCCTCCACCTCCTGCAGCTTCTGCCGCAGGGCTGGGGACAGGCTGGTGTCCTGGGGACAGAACAGCACCCTGGCTTCACTCTCCTGCTGGACGAGTTCAGGCATGAATGAATGAATGATGAATGAATGCACGATTTCTATGGCAAATAAAAATCTCTGCACACATAGGCTCCATCGCAGCACTGGAAGATAAAGAAATTGAATATGGATAGGGCTGAGATAAAACAATAAGAGTTGAGACCTCATAAACAGCAACACACACACACACACACACAAAGCACCCACTAAGATTGAAGTAGTTCAAATAATAAATCTACTGATACCCCCTTATTGTCTCAAGGATCTGCCTAAGTTAGCTTTGTCCTTTAACAGTGAGAGACTTGACCAGTCTGCAATCCTGTGGACAAGCTTTTCTTCTTTTTCAAAGGCTCAGACAACAGCTATTGTTGCCTCTCATGTGAGTGAAAATGCATATTGTTACCATTTAGCACCTGACAAGTCAGGCTCAGCACAACCAACTTTGGCATGGGAGAGAATGGTTATCTAACAAATCTTTTTGGAAAAAAAGGGCAGGAAAAAGGACTAAAAAGGCAGAAAATAACAAGAAGGTGACAGAAAGAAAAGGAACAAGGCAGTAACAAAGAGAGGGATAGAAAGAAAAAAAAAGGAGAATTTCTAGCACAGAATGTCCAGAAGGTGGGGATAGTGTTTATACTGACAAACCCCTGGTGTGTACACAGGGAGGACAAACTGTTAACTGTAGCACACTATCTGGATGACACAGCATGTCATGATTCTTGAAAACCCAAGCTAGAGTTAGGAGACAGCCACAAGACATGAAGCCTTTCTAGACTGATGCTATTCACACACAAGGGTCCCTCCACACAAACATGTTCTCGTGGTCACTTGAAACAGACCCATTTTCCTGGCGTTGTTAGGGACAAAGCTATTGAACCAATGTCACCACACCAATCTCTGCTGGGAACAGTGGGCGATACATTGTGCTGTTATCTTCCGCAGATGTGCAGGGCTCAACCCTGTGTGGACATATTTCATTCATATTTGACACATTTATTCTTTTAATGTTTCCTTCCCCCCCTCCCCCTTTATTCTTTTGTTTTTTTTAGTTTCTAACAAAAAAATTTGCAGACGGTGGGTACACTATTTGACAAACACTTTTTTTTTGCCCCCCCCCCCTCCCCCCCCCAAATCAACATACAGATAAAAAAATAAAACAAAAAGAGAGAAAATGAAAAACTACCCATCAACATGGAGCAGCACAAAAAAAGCATCTGAGAACAAACTTGTTATCTACAGAAAGACATCTCTCTAAGCCATACCTTCATAATTTCTTTCAACTGGAAGAGAACATCCCCACGGAAACTTTCTTCCAGGTCTGCACCTTTGCGTTTCTTCCCCTTCTTCCCCTCCCCTCCCAGCTTGCGCAGACGACTTCTGGCCGGGGACTGAGATTTGTCCGGGGTGGCTGTCTTCATGGGGGAGGTGGCCACGCACTTGCCGAGGTTGCGGGACTTGAGCAGGGCCATCTGAGACTTGAGGTTGTTGATCTCGGCGGTGTAACCGTGGATTAGGGCCTTCTGTCGCTGCTGGAAGTCCTCTTCCTCGTGCTGGAGGCGGCTGCGTGTGATGGCCAGCTCTTCCTCACACTTCTTCAGCTCTTCCTCACACTTCCTCAGCGCTTCCCTGCTGCCGTCCCTTCCTTTGCCATCGTCCTTCATGCAGTGCTCTAGCTGAGCCAGCTCCTCTGCAACACAGGGAGGAGGGATGGAATCAGGGTCACAAGCAAGCTGTACTGGGAAGTATTAGTCTTTACACGTACATGTTGCTGTTCTTGGCTACAGATCCCAAGGCTCACCAATGGTGAGTGAGGTTTTGTGTATTTGTGACTGTGTTTGCCTACCATGAAAAAGGCAACCGCATTCTGACTTCAGGAATAATGTAGATTTATGGCAAGATGACATACCCATAATACCCACAGGTTTTTCAAATCAGCTAAGAGGGCAGGGATGCTAAAGCAAAAAATAATAAAATAAATAAAAGAATGAAATTTGTAGGAATGTTTCTAAGAAAATCTTGGGACATTTCCAATTTTTTGGAAAAAAAAAAAATCAAGTTTCTTTCATGATGTCTTGTGATTCCCCCCCCCCCCCCCTTTTTTTTCCTCCTCCAAACAAAGCAATATTATTTTACACTTGCAGATCTGCTTACCCAAAGATTCTGCATTAATCAAAACATTCTTAACATTTTACATTATTAAACATTCTCAACATTTTACAAGAAACATTCTCAACATTTTACAAGAAACATTCTCAACATTTTACATAAACATTCTCAACATTTTACATTAAACATTCTCAACATTTTACATTCAACACTGTCTAAAATCAAACTCTGCAAAGTTTGGAAAGGCATTTTGGTGCAACTGTTGGTATCTTCCATTCTTTTTAAAGAAAACGACACTAGTTCATTCCAAACAAGCACAGACACCGATCACAGTCGTTTCATCCTTGTTTTGAGAAAGAACAGGTCTGAGCATGATTTGCTGAACACAGAAAATACATGTCAGCACCACCATAACTGTGTCAATACAAGAAGTCTGTTTGGCATGCAGTTCAATGAGAGCAGGGGTTAAGCCGGGAACGGGACAGCTCAGTGTTCACAACACTCGCCATCCCCAAGGGTCAGGAAGGATTAGGTAGAGCAGCACAGAGAAGAGAGATGGGCACCGCCCTGAAAACGCCCCCACTTGAGAAGCTGAGGTTTCTGACACCCCCCTCCCCAGTGACTGCATAGGTCGGGGTAACACCTTTACCCTTGACAGTGCCTGAAGTAGGCCCCTGTCCTTGATAGTATGAGATAAAGTTGAGTCCACTTCTTCTTGCAGTTCTTGACAAAGTATCAGTAATACTGCTGGGAAAGGGTGGTTTTCTTCCTGCTAGCATCTTGCCACTTCTCTTTTCTGAGACTGTCACATTATCATGTTTATTTGTATGTGGTTGTCCTTGAATGTACCTACAGTAAACTATGACCAACAACAAAAACAAAAAAAGGAAAACAGAAACTTCACTTAAATACAATTGACCAAGGCCAAAAGGTTTGTTAGATATTGATGTCAGTGAGTAGACAAGGCCCAGATTAATTAAACTGTTGTTTTTATGCTTTAAAATGGTTTGTTGAGATTGTCTTCTGCCTTGACGTACTCTTCACATAACAACCTGTAAATCCCCTTTGCAGAGGGTAAAAAAAAATCCTCTGAAGTCAAAGTATGGGTGTCTATAATTATATGAACTTCTTGAAAGCAGTCATACACACAAACTTCTCCAGTGCATACTTGCAATCTCACAGATATTCCCATGGTGGGTTGGGGGAGTCTGAAGAGCAGGGTGTAAAGCTGAGGAGCACAGCAACAAACCAACACACAACTTTAGCTTACGATTCAACTTCCCCACTACTATAGACCACAGAATCTTGTGTCTATAGCTAAGGTGTCAACCTGACACTATAAACTTCTGCCACACATCACAAATAATGTATTTCAGAGAGCTTGAAATGAAGTAAATCCTATGTCAACATCTGTAAAAAAAAAAGTTTGTTTGGAAACCAACTTGCAATTTTAAGGCTTGACATGGTAGCCCAAATCCTGATTTGTGTGTGTGATGTGTGTGTGTGTGTGTGTGTGTGTGTGTGTGTGTGTTTTGTTCCTGACTTTCAGTGTTGACTCTATCCACCACATCATCTCTTTCACAAATCAGGTAAATTTACAAACAGGTAATTTTTCAGGTGTAATTAATTACTAACAAAGGCTGCATAAGTTTTATTTTTTGTCTGATTTTCTTGTGGGATCATTGTGAGCACTGATCATTAAGTCTTGAAATGATAAAGTGTACAAATTGCATGCTTTGCAAAATCTCTATTACAAACACAGTTCCTAGTTTCTACATCTAGGCAACTATGTCACAGTAAGGAAGCCTGTGCTATGGCTGTTTGCTTTTAAGATTACAAGGAAAATTGCAGTCCATATTCTTGCCAATTTCAGCACTGTCCACATAAAGATAAATGGTAATCAAACCTGATGTAGCCTTTGCTATCATCATTACACATGAAAAACTACCTACTGTTTTGTAAAAGAGAGGGATGTTGGATACAGTGAGTTGACAAACTAAAAACGCAACACACACACATCAGGATTTGTGTACTATGTCTAGCCTAAAGGTTGAATGAACTAATATGAAATGCTATTTACCAGCTCATATTAGAAGTTGCCCATATACTGAAAGGGCACACTTTAAACTAAAAATCATACATTATTCTGTTTTGCACGTTCCAGAAACATCCAATAGCACCAAAAGGAAACGCCTCAAACTCTAAACCTTTTTATCCAAAACAATACAAGAAATCTGATTGTCAGACATGTTTTACAACCTAAATTAAATCCCACAGGGACACCTCCATATTTGCATCAAGCAATTAAAAAAAAAATTAACAGAACATAATTTAGGCCCTTTTAGACTGTGTCTACCCTTAAACTGCAAGTTTTGTTGGTTTCCTACTAAACTTTTACACAGAAGGTTAGACAGACTAGGGGTTTACTTCATAAGATTTCAGCTTCAGGTCAGGAGGCCAGTGACTGAGTCACGGCAGCTGATTGTAGTCTTCTTCCACCAGGAGTGGGCTCCTCAAGACTTAAGTTTACAGTATTTTCAACATATGATACTGTTTCAACATACATGTGAAGAAGTGACTTTCTACAGTGTTTCATCTCATTGTAGTTTAGTCATTGTAGATCCCTTACAGTCTCAACAGATTTCTCTGGTGAAATTTGAGCTGTTTTCCCTAGAGACTGTGTGTGGCCACCTGTGCAGTGCCCTCCCCCTCCCATTAAAAAAAAATCATTAATTTTTTTTTTGCTTTGTGTGTATTAACTATTTGTTTCCACAAGGAAAAGAAACTTCTGGTACAAAAAAAAAAAAAAAAAAAATCCCCTAAACCAAACTCTCCGCCCCCCCCCCCCCCCCCCCCCCCAAATCACCTAAACAAATTTAGGATTACCTATCAGAGGAAAAATTAACCAACAAACAGTTTTAAAACATTCTGCATTAAAAAAGAAAGTTTACCAGTATCATTAAATGTAAAAGCATTACCAAAATCTTTTAAACTTTCCCTGGAGCTAATACAGTAAGTACTGGCTCCACTCCCCTGAAAGTCCATTGGATGATACGGTAAACCAAGGACCCTTATGTAAATGCACAAAGAATATCTTTCGGACACATTACAACCTGGTCTACCTTTCAGAAAAGCAGGCTAGTTGTGCCAGTAAGAAAAAAGTTTTTACATCCCTCCTAAAAAACAGAATGGACACTGGTGTTGTGTTTAGCCATCATCCCTGAAGTTGGAATGCAGCTACCTTAATGGTCGGCAAAAACGGTCACATTTGCTAAAATCTCACCATTGGCCAACTTCGGAACTCTAGTTGAGGAACAGAAAAAAAAGTTGTGTTGAATCAAGTCAAGGTCACAGGGATATATTTTGCTGAGGTTTTTCTTCTTTTTTTCTGAGTGACAGTGGACAGTGAGTTTATTTCTACAGAATACAAAGACTTTGATGTTGAAATTTGTACATGCGTTGATGGACCCTTGTATTAAGACATAAATTTGACAGCAAAATTATACGTCTTACATAAATTGTCAGCTACAGAAGTGTAAATGGCTGTGTTCTTTACAAAAATGGTTGATTTTACAAAGACAACTGGATGCTTTACAAAGAAAATGAATTCAGTAGTCTCCTTCAGGTGAATATTGACTTCCAACCAAATGCAATGTCCTCCCATTCTTTTTTATATATCAGATTATCAGTGAAATGGTGGTCATATGCTGTCCAGTATTGTTGTATACAACCACAACCTCAATTATGTGCTAGGAAATATGTCTTGTACTCACTGTGTTGTCTACTGCTTTCAGTCACAGCAGACTTCTATCTGTGAAATGTGGCAATCTCCTGGCCTGGGGAGAGCAGGTTGCTGCAAGAGCAGTGCCACCCATTAACAAAAAAAGTTCTGTCTGTATGTACACGGGTTTCCCTATTAGCGTGGGTCCTTTTGACACAAAGCCGCGCGCTGTAGTCTAGTGGTTAGGGCGTTGGACTCGTAATCTAAAGGTTGCGGGTTCGATCCCAGCTTTCCGCTATGGCGGTGTGCCCTTGAAAAGGCACTTATACGGCTATTTTCTCCACCTCCACCCAGGTGTAAAAGGGTACCAACCATGTGTTGGGGTTAACCCTGCGATAGACTGCGTCCTATCCAGGGGGGTCTATGACTCTCAGTCGCTTAACGCCACAGAAACCGGGATAAGCACCGGCCTGATGAGCCTTAGGCTCGGACAGATTTTAACTTAACTAACTAACTTTTGACACAATTATGCAAAGGACAATTTTTGCTGTTAGGTGAGCTGAATGTTTTGCACACTGGACTCAAGTTGTCTTATCAGAAAGACAAGCACCCTGATTACCAACATTTAGCAGATGAGGGAAAAGTTTAGGCACAAATGGAGATCTGAACCTACAAATCTGCTTTTCAGAGACCTGTTACCTCTAGACACGACCGATTACCTGGAACACAAGCAAAATGCAGTGTTCACCTGCCTAACTTGGTTGTACACCTGAACTTTGTTGATATATGTCGATACATGTATGTTTTTTATTGTCTATACACTAGCTATGCATTTGCATCATCTGGGCATTCTGTATCATAAAGGCCTGAATTTTACAATTGTATTGTTGCTGTCTTTCAAAACTGTATCTTTTACAGAGCTGACAAAATGTACAGTATATGAGTGACTCAACCTGTGTGTGTACAAATGTATGTGCACATTGTGTGTGAGTGAGTGATGTGTATGTTTGCATGTGCGTGCGTGCATGAGCATGTGTTTGTGAGAGAATAGGCTCTGCTTATGTAGAAAGAAAATGTACTTGAGTGGCTATGCACATAGAATACATTTTGTGGATATACACATCATAGAACAGATGCATAACAACCTGATTGTACATCTGGATCTGTCCTTTTCGTGTGACATTTTAGTTATGGGGTCAAGAAAATGACAGATAAAGATGAATCCAGATAATAAAACACAAACACATAAAAACAGATAAAACACTGACCAAAAAAATATCCATCTGGTACAAGCAACAAAAAGACAAATGCCCAAGCAGAGATTGCTACAGTGGTCCTGAAACCATGACTTTCAAGATGTATCTGGCAAGACAACTTCAAATCAAATCTCTCTGCAGTAAAGCACTGCCACGACTGAACCTTTAGTTAAAATCGTATTATATACAGCTGCTACTGTTGATAGTGTAAAAACACGACACTACACTGTGCATCTCTGCTCTACGCATCGCTTTTTGTCCCCTGACCCGTCAGGACTTGACAAATCCGCCACACTCCGCATCAATTTTATTCCTTTTTTTTTTTATTGGCAAAATCACTGTAAAAGTGGACACTAAAAGCATACGCATACATCAGGATACTGTCCACTTGGCTCATCTAAAATAAATACTCATTGATTTGACAATTTGCCTACCAGATACATCTTTTCATACTTATGACAGTTCAATATTCAAAATGCATTATTATTTGTGCCTAGAAAAGAACATAATTCATCACATAGACAGTGTGAAACTGAACACACAGCATGGACAATCCTCCACTTTGAGACATATCACCATCCATGACGATCAACACAGTCAGTTATACAGACATGTTCAGCACACACTGCAGAGATCTCACATGAAGACTAGGTATGACAGTAAACAAAAGCAATTTTAGGTCAAACCCAACCTACAATTGTAAAGAAATCAGCCTCGATGATTATCCATAGTTTTCAACAGTCTCTACAAAACTTCATTCCCAATTCTGCGTCTTACGTTTTACAATGCCTGAACAATCAAAATCTGCAAATTTTTCTGGAACAATAACCCCTGTAACCCTCATCCCCACCCCACCCCGAAAAATACACTGCAAAGAATTGCTATAAAAAGAAAGTATGGCAGAAATATCCAAAAAACTTGAATGAACATTTTTAACAAATCAGATCTGCATTTCACTTTCTCATGAAAACAAATTGCATTCAAGTATTGTAAAGAGCACCAAAAACAACAACAAAAAACCCCCACATGAAAAAAGAAGAGGAGGGGTGAGTTTATGGAGGGGACTTCATCAAGAAAATTATCTTTTCTCAATGACAAAAACAAAGCGACCATAAACAAGGAGGCATGGGGGAGGGGAGAGGAGGGTATAAACTGCAGTATTGTTCAATCCATTTCAGAAAAAACAATAAAGAAGCACCTCCCCCTCATAATGGAAGCGCGATGGGGTTGGCAGAAAAAAAAAAAAAGAGACTCATAACCGCACAATTCAACCATACCCTGATCCTCCTGAAACAAACCTTCTCCCTACTCTCCTGTGTTGAATTCTCCAGGCCAACTGAACACACAGTAGTGCTTTTTCCTGTCTGAGTGGTTCCAAGTGTGTTTTTTTTAAAGACAACTGCTAAACATCAGAGTTTATTGTTTTGTCATGATCTGGGCTGTTTCTTTCTTAGCTCTCTGCTCTTGTGTGTGTGTGTGTGTTTATGCACAAGGAAGGAGTAGAGGACTTTAAAAATTTTCAAATCAAAACTAAGCTGGAAAAAAAGTACAATCATTATAGGAGAGAATGCAGCAGCTTTTTCCCCCCAAGTCACTACATTTTTTTTCACAACAGTTTTTGTGAGAATGAATGAATCAAAAGTGTGTCCCAGTTTAGAGACCATTTCTAAAAAATCTGTCTGTTGAATTCTACAGTGGACTGTCTGCATCCCTTGTGCTACAGAGGCCTGTGAAACAGTGCTGCACTAGAATCAAGCTCCGTCAATTACAGGTTTACAAAAAGCACAGATTGAATCTCCCCCCCCCCCCCTTTTTTTTTTTAATAACTCAACCCAAAAACTTGCTAGGTTGATGATATAACAAGGATCCTGTGACTTTCTTGCCTTGAAGAACCTATGCACAAAAAAAGATGATCAATCCCACAAAATTTCTTTGAAACTTCATTAAAATCAGACATATTTTACATTCATGAATGTAATCAGTTAAAAACCACTAAGGTATGTACATGTCTATTTCACTTTAAAAGAAAAAATAATGCAAACCTGGTATTCAGGTAAGCAGTAAAAAAAAAAGTGTGAACTTTCCCTTTCATTGTTTCAAACTCCCTTCTTACAGCAAAGACATACATACTATGGCTGCCTTTCACAAAAATCCCTACCCAAAGTCAGATAAGCAAGTTTGCTGTGAATTTCTAAGCTGCGAAAGGAAACCTTGCAGGAACGAAAAGCCTGGGTGTATACACAGAAAAAATCCCAAGATTAATCAAGACATCACAGTTTGGGAATATGATAACAAATTGCACATAGAGAAGATGTACAGGATCTTTGTTCTCTTGCGCTTTCGTGACAGGAGTTGGAGGAAAGACTCAGCGACAAAAGACTGAGAAGCCAGAGATATCTATCTTAATTACATGATATGCCTTTGTGAGTGCTGCTTCTCAGTGCACTGCATACAGTCATCCATTTTGATTCATAATCAGAGAAATGACTCCTTTAATAACATTGGTGACACCTTGTGTGTGTGTGTGTGTGTGTGTGTGTGTGTGTGTGTGTGTGTGTGTGTGTGTTGTGTGTGTGTGTGTGTGTGTGTGTGTGTAGTGTGTTGTGTGTAGTTGGTGTGTGTGTGTGTGTAGTTGTGTGTGTGTGTGTGTTGTGTGTGTGTGTGTGGTGTGTGTGTGTGTGTGTGTGTGTGTGTGTGTGTGTGTGAGTGAGTGAGTGAGTGAGTGAGTGAGTGAGTGAGTGAGTGAGTGTGTTGTGTGTGTGTGTGTGTGTGTGTGTGTGTGTGTGTGTGTGTGTGTGTGTGTGTTGTGTGTGTGTGTGTGTGTGTGTGTGGTGTGTGGTGTGTGTGTGACTGTGTGTGTGTGTGTGTGTGCGCGCGCGCAAGTGTGTAATTTGACACTACAGTCATAGCGATGCACAGACTTCCACGTGGATGCCATAGACACAACATGCAGAGATTTCAAACTGGTGACAGCAAGTGACACACCCTGTAAAGACAATTTGTACATGTATATAATTTACAGACCCCACTTTCTGGCAGGAAAAAAACAACCAATTCATAAACTGACAGCAACGCAAGCTTCAGTCTGTGAGGCCCAGAAGTGAAGGGAGACTTTGTACATTTGTAACACTGTACACTTCAGCCAAATGGCAGAGGAAACAAAACAAAAACACAGAATTTTGCTCACAAATGAAAAACAACAGAGTGGATCCAGCAAGACACTGCTTAATTAATAGGCTTTGCTATACTGATACACAGTGATAGGTAGGATGTTCTACAAAAACATGCTTACCCAAAAAAGCCACTACACCACATGCAAGATGACATTTTTGCCCCCTTTCTCAGCTAAAACTCCAAGGCTCACCCATGGTGAGATTTTGTGTACATGCAACCATTTTCACCCAACAATCAGGTAGCCAGCCCCTTTCCAGCTTTGGGGATAGGATGACAGATATGACAGATGCCTTTTGCATGGTTTTGTCTCTTTCCTGTCCAGACCTCTTTCTGCTGGAAGCAGGGTCTTCTGTTCTTGAGGAATCACTACACTGAATTTTTCAGCATGTGTACTCTGGGCAAGTTAACCCAGTAGGGCCAAGTCCTCTCCAGTGACAGGGTATATATAAACTGGATAAATATGTCTGTTTCTGTCAATCACTGAACACTAGTACCGATATTACATAATCTCGAATCTTGAGATGGCCCTAATCTTCCTTTCTCATGCACAGACAGAGGCATGTTTTACACACTCTTCTCAAGTGCTGAAACAAGACGCACATGGTCATCAATCACAGAAATGGAGTTGAAATACAGGCCAAAAGACCAAGAGACCCATCTAAGTTCAGTGTCATTAGTGAACTAATCAGGCACAGACAGCAAACCAGAGGAAGTTACCACTGGCTGTTGGTTCCTCCAGTGTCTTACAGCGGATCAACCTGCACACCTTCCTTTTTCACAGCGCACAGGAACGGCACATATTAGAGGAGAAAGACCAGTAAAAAAAAAAAAAAAAAAAAAAAAAAAAAAAAAAAAAAAAAAAAAATGAATGGGAAAAAAAAGGAACGAAAAAAGGACCATCAAAAACACAAGTAACGAATCATAACAAGGACAGCTGTGGAGATTCTGAGATATGCCAACCTTTAGGGATTTCTCTTGGTTTTGGTGCTAAAGATGACATGGCATACATGAAATGAAAGAGATCATAACAAATCAATGACTTTTGCTTTCCATACTTTGAATCATCATTACTTCGTTTGGCTTCCTCGCGACTCAGCTACAGAGAGCTGGGATTAATGTCATTCCTACATTATTAATGAATGAAAAATAAAAAATGAGGGCAGTTGTTCTTCTTCTCCTGTCCTTGGGTTTGATGGGATGGCTTTCACTTCAACAGCTATATGAGGAATGTCACTGAGCATTTAGTAGTGACCGTGTGCACATGAAGCAACATGCAAAGAGACTACATTTTACAATAAGTTTTTTCCCAGTATGACAGATACACCATCATGTGTGCTTCTGAATTTGCCTTTACTATCTTTTCCTTTCGTTTGCTTAGCACAGGACATAAAACTGCACACTGATTATTAATGAAAATGTTCTGTTGTCATACAGTTCTAAATGGTGATGTTATGAGAACAGTTCTGACAGGTTATTGTGCATCCCCCTGTAGGCAGTAATTCCTAAATAATTCTGCTGAAGACTTTGAAGCAGCATCAGTTACAGCAATGTCCTGTCTGCAAACCTGGAACTTGTACTGCGAATGAGAACAGTGGAAGACAGCATGTAAAAATGACAATAAAATGTTGATACTAAAAACTAGCTTCCACAGCAAACCCCCCCCCCCATTAAAACATACACCTAAAAAGACAGGAAAAGTTATAAAATGGCAGGACAGGAAGAATGACAGCAATAGTCCCAGCGTGAGACAACCCCAGCAGTGAGGGCAGAGCTCAGCCAAAGACACAACTATTTCTTCTTTTTTTTATACTTACATAACAAGCCTGAGAAAGCCGTGGCTTTAAGTTTAAAGAGCAAACCTGAAAACGAACACCTACAGTAGCTCCCACTCATCTCCTGTTCCTCAGATTGTATTTACTCCTAGTCAGACTCAGCCTCTCTTTCAGCTTGTGCACCCTGCTCTCCTTCTTGGGCTTAGGGGTGTTTTTCTGGCTGCTACAAGGGGTGGGGATGGGGGTAGGGGTAGGGGTGTCATCCACCTCAGAGATCTTCCTCTTGGCTCTGCGCGTGTTGTTGCTGACGGGGGACTGAGGGTGAGAGGTGGCGGTGGTGTTGTTGGGGGTCAGCTTCATCCTGAGCAGACTGGTCTTGGTGTGCTTGGTCATCAGCTTCTGCAGGGGCGTCACCACCACCCGCATCACTCGGTTACCCTCTGTTCTGCGGATGATCACCTCGGGGGTGGGTGATGCCCCGCTGGCTGACTGACCCTTTCCAAAGAACACCGGGGACTTCCCCAAGGCCGGGAAAGGTGGGCAGTGGTGGTGAGGGAGGGTGGGGGGTGGGGAGGGGGTGTTGGGTATCAGCAGAGGGGACTGGTCAGGGTCCCCCCTCCTGTCACCCGACTCCACCACTCCGCTGTCTGGCGACCGACCAGACAGACCTGAACGGCCGCGCTGGCCACTGCGCAGCGGCGTCACCATGACAACGGGGGTGCGTTGGCCCTCCCTGTGTTGGAGGGAGTGTGTACCTTTCATGTCCACGATGCTGCGGTTCTTGGCTTCCAGGCGCTTCTCTGACTCCTCCACGGCCGCCTTGCTCTCCTCCAGCAGGGCCCGCAGTTCTCGGATCGTTTCCACCTTGGGACACAACACAGACAACCATCACAATGATCATCATGATGATGCACTTGTCATGGAACATCAAAGTTTAACAAATCATGACAAGCATTTTCATTCATCATCTACATGCCTAACAATCAAGTGCACACTACACACTTCTTGATATTAATGAATTTTTTCCAGGACAGTATGATGTATGTACACATTAGAAACGATATGACTTCGACTACTAAATCCCAGAGAGTTCAAGTCGTTGGCTGATAATTATTTAAAGAAATAATAACACAACAATGTCGACAACTACACCCCAACTTGTTTCGGGAAGTCAATAATTCACCAACAATAGGAAATAATACAGCTTCACTTACTTAATCTGTGTGTTTTGGGAAGTCAATTGTGCAATAAATATAATTTAACACAACTTCAACTCTAAATCTCAGTGTTTTAAGATGTCAATTTGTTGATACAAGATTAAAAATAATATGAGTTCAGCAATTAACCCCAATGTGTTTTTGGAAGCCAGCCTAATAATAATTTGATTCAAAGTTCAACAGTTAAAAAAAAATTTTTTTGACTATACATTAGGCTCACTGTATTCCAAGGGAACAAGTTGAAGTTGAGCAAGGTTATTCACCTTACAGACCGTAAAGTATATCCTATTTCTAACAGTGATCCCTTATTCAAAGATAAGTCTTGCTGTTTAGAGCCCCACTGACCATAGAGCCCATATCGGGGCTGTATTCTAAGATCGTTCTTGATCATTTCAGATATAAGTTGCAATGGTAGATACAGGGTGTATGATATAACAACAGGGTAAGAAGACTATAAATACAGTATACAAAACACACACACCAATGCAGCCAAATCTAGCCCATTCCCACAAGCTACTGTATGGTAGGATGGTCTGTGTCAGGTCCTACCTGCTGTTCAGCTTTCTGCTCATCTTCGTGATGACCTGTTTGAGCTTGGTGATCTCCTCTTCCTTCTGCTGGAAGGTTTCTCCAGCGTCATTCAGCATCTCATTCAGGTCAGAAATCTCCTTCTCCTGCAATGCACAGTCTTTGCTTTACTGTTGTTTCTTAGTCTACACATCACCCACCCACCCATCCATCTACAGTCAACGTCTACACATCATCCATCCATCTACAGTCAACGTCTACACATCATCCATCCATCTACAGTCAATGTCTACAAGTCATCATCCTTCCATCCACAAAGTCAATGTGTACACATCACCCATCCATCCATCTACAAAGTCAGTACAAATTATCATCAGCAGATCTACACTCAATGTCTACAAGTCATCATCCATCCATCTACAAAGTCAATGTCTACAAATTATCATCCACAGATCTACAGTCAATGTCTACAAGTCCTCATCCATAGATCTACAGTCAATGTCTACAAGTCCTCATCCACAGATCTACAAAGTCAATGTCTACAAGTCCTCATCCACAGATCTACAGTCAATGTCTACAAATCCTCATCCATAGATCTACAGTCAATGTCTATAAGTTATCATCCACAGATCTACAATGTCTACACGTAATCATCCATCCATCTACAAAGTCAGTGTCTACAAGGTTTGGGGGTTTGAATGCAGTCCAGGATGACAATTTCTCCTGTTGACACAGCCAGGAGTAGAGGCCGGGATGAAACACCATGACTTTACCTGTTGCTTCATCCTGACTTTACCTTGTTGCTTCATCCTGTCCTTACCTGTTGCTTCA
The DNA here is from genome assembly GCA_030674155.1 of Stramonita haemastoma. Classification (NCBI taxonomy): domain Eukaryota; kingdom Metazoa; phylum Mollusca; class Gastropoda; order Neogastropoda; family Muricidae; genus Stramonita; species Stramonita haemastoma. Next base: position 44,756,656 of record CM060331.1, read on the forward strand.
TCCTGACTTTACCTGTTGCTTCATCCTGTCCTTACCTGTTGCTTCATCCTGTCTTTACCTGTTGCTTCATCCTGTCTTTACCTGTTGCTTCATCCTGTCTTACCTGTTGCTTCATCCTGTCTTTACCTGTTGCTTCATCCTGTCCTACCTGTTGCTTCATCATTACTTACCTGTTGCTTCACCATGTCTTTACCTGTTGCTTCATCCTGTCCTTGCTTCCTGTAGCTGCTGGCCCAGCGTTTGCAGCAACTCAGAGTGACCCAGGTCCTCACTGGCCTGAAAGACACACACAGCAACGTTACTATCTTAGGACACAACACACACACAGCAACGTTACTATCTTAGGACACACACAGCAACATTACTATCTTAGGACACACACACACAGCAACGTTACTATCTTAGGACACACACAGCAACGTTACTATCTTAGGACACACACACAGCAATGTTACTATCTTAGGACACACACACCAGCAATGTTACTATCTTAGGACACACACACACACAGCAATGTTACTATCTTGGACACACACACACAGCAACGTTACTGATCTTAGGACACACACACACAGCAATGTTGCTATCTTAGGACACACACACAGCAATGTTACTATCTTAGGACACACACACAGCAATGTTGCTATCTTAGGACACACACACACAGCAATGTTGCTATCTTAGGACACACACAGCAATGTTACTATCTTAGGACACACACACAGCAATGTTGCTATCTTAGGACACACACACACAGCAATGTTACTATCTTAGGACACACACACAGCAATGTTGCTATCTTAGGACACACACACACAGCAATGTTACTGTCTTAGGACACACACACACAGCAATGTTACTATCTTAGGACACACACACAGCAATGTTACTGTCTTAGGACACACACACAGCAATGTTACTATCTCAGGACACACACAGCAATGTTACTATCTTAGGACACACACACACAGCAATGTTACTATCTTAGGACACACACACACAGCAATGTTGCTATCTTAGGACACACACACAGCAATGTTACTATCTTAGGACACACACACACAGCAATGTTACTATCTTAGGACACACACACACAGGAATGTTACTATCTTAGGACACACACACACACACAGCAATGTTACTATCTTAGGACACACACACACAGCAATGTTACTATCTTAGGACACACACACAGCAATGTTATCATCTTAGGACACACACACAGCAATGTTATCATCTTAGGACACACACAGAGGAATGTTACTATATTTTCCTGAAGGACACACACAGCAATCTTATCTTTGTTTTCCTGAAGGACACACAACCCCCACTTATCAATGTTACTATCTTAGGACACACAACCCTACATATCAATGATACTATCTTAGGACACACAGCCTCACACATCAATGTTACTATGATACCTTCCTGAAGGACACATAACCCCCATGTATCAATGTTACTATATTTCCTGGAAGATGAAAGAACTGACATGATTCTTCAGCAGCTCAAAGCAACTCAGGTCATAAAAGGCCAGTTCAACACCAACATTTTATATTACCATCAATATTCGACAACACACAGAGCCCCAAGTCCTTAACTGGGTGGAAAAACACACAGTACCAAGAGATCAGCATCAACAATTTTGTTACCTAAATTTGCTTGTGTGGCCTCTTTTACAACAAGTAAAATATGTCTCCTGTCATCTATCCTGTTCAGCATGTTTTTGTGTTGAAATAAGACTGTAAAATAAAAACAAAAATTGGTCAAAGACGTTTAATAAAAATCTAATTACTTTGTTCCGATTTTGAGATAAGAAAAAACCAAATTAGCAGGATATGGTACATTATAAACATGTAAATGAAGGGTGGGATGGTGCAAAGAGCAGATCATTTCATTGATTTAAAAAAGGTTGGGTTTTTTTTTGTCACTGACCTTCTTGGCATCTGTTTCTGCAGCTTTCCTCAGACTCTCTGCCTGGGCCACTTTCTCAGCACAGTCCTTCACATAGAGACAACACACACATCTCTGAACACATAACACATCACTGAAGATTTCACTGTAGACATCACTGAAAACATCACTGAAGACATCACTGAAGACATCACACAGCTTTAGGTGTTTGATAACCCCACTTTCACATAGAGAGCACACACACACACATCACTGAACACATCACACAGCTTAAAGTGTTTGATAACCACACTTTCACATAGAGAGCACACACACACATCACTAAACACATCACACAGCTTCAGACATTTGATAAAGTCTACATTTTCTTTTGTAACATGCAACATAAACATATTTCATACAGTGGTCTCTCAAAAAACTATGGTTGCTTATGCATCTAACACTGCCCTCCGCAGCATATGACACAAAAGTGAACAACACAATGTATCTTAACTGTAGAGTACCTGTACTAGGCAGTTAGTCTGTAGTATGAGGGAGGGGGGAGAGACAAATCAACCCCCCCCCCTGACAACCCCAAAGGAAAAGGACACCCCCCCCCCCCTTTACAAAATGTGAACTTGTATGCATGTACTGACCTTTTCCATCTGTTTCTGAGCGTGTTCAGCTCTGGAGGTCCTGTCAGCCAGGGAGTGGTTTTTGCGTGTCAGGTCAGCCACCTGTCCCTCCAGTTCTGTCACCTGCTTCTTCAGCCCTGCCTGCCTGCTGCTGCCTTCTCTCTCCTGCCATAAACAATGATCAATATACTGACAGCACTGTTCTATCAGAACATAGCTATCTCCTGCCATAAACACTGATCATTATACTGACTGCACTGTTCTATCAGAACATAGCTATCTCCTGCCATAAACACACCCCGCACTGTCTATCAGAACATAGCTATCTCCTGCCATAAACACTGATCATTATACTGACTGCACTGTTCTATCAGAATATAGCTATCTCCTGCCATAAACACACCCCACACTGTTCTATCAGAATATAGCTCTCTCCTGCCATAAACACACCCAGTTATCATACCCTGCACGTTCTATCAGAACATAGCTATCTCCTGCCATAAACACTGACATACTGACTGCACTGTTCTATCAGAACATAGCTATCTCCTGCCATAAACACTGACATACTGACTGCACTGTTCTATCAGAACATAGCTATCTCCTGCCATAAACACTGACATACTGACTGCACTGTTCTATCAGAACATAGCTATCTCCTGCCATAAACACTGATATACTGACTGCACTGTTCTATCAGAACATAGCTATCTCCTGCCATAAACACTCCTAGTTAGTTATCATACACCTTGGTGTCATATACTGACTGCACTGTTCTATCAGAACATAGCTATCTCCTGCCATAAACACTCCTAGTTATCATACACCTTGGTGTCATATACTGACTGCACTGTTCTATCAGAACACAGCTATCTCCTGCCATAAACACTGATATACTGACTGCACTGTTCTATCAGAACATAGCTATCTCCTGCCATAAACACTCCTAGTTAGTTATTATACACCTTGGTGTCATATACTGACTGCACTGTTCTATCAGAACATAGCTATCTCCTGCCATAAACACTTCTAGTTATCATACACCTTGGTGTCATATACTGACTGCACTGTTCTATCAGAACATAGCTATCTCCTGCCATAAACACTGATATACTGACTGCACTGTTCTATCACAACATAGCTATCTCCTGCCATAAACACTGATATACTGACTGCACTGTTCTATCAGAACATAGCTATCTCCTGCCATAAACACTGATATACTGACTGCACTGTTCTATCAGAACATAGCTATCTCCTGCCATAAACACTCCTAGTTAGTTATCATACACCTTGGTGTCATATACTGACAGCACTGTTCTATCAGAACATAGCTATCTCCTGCCATAAACACTCCTAGTTAGTTATCATACACCTTGGTGTCATATACTGACAGCACTGTTCTATCAGAACATAGCTATCTCCTGTCCAATAAACACTCCTAGTTATCATAAAACGGGATGCGATAGCTCAGGTCATTTATTTTATTTTATTTTATACCACTTTATGTCACAGCAGATTTCTTTACGTGAAATTCGGGCTGCTCTTCCCGGGGAGAGCGTGTTGCCACAATTGCAGTGTCTACCCAATTCCCCCCCCCCCCCCTCAGGGATGGTGTCTAAACACGACACCTGTGTGCATGCTGGGTTTTTTATAATTGTGTCATCCGTAAGACTCATCCTACCGGCACATGATGGCCTGCTCTTCCGAAAGGCGAAACGGGATTTTAACATGTGCGCAAGATGTTCTACGTGCGTTCACACATGGGGCCTCGGTTTATAGTCTCATCCGAATGACTGTGACATTCAGTTCGATTTTTTCGTCTAACTGGGAAGAAAGGGCGAGTCTGGGTACGAACCCAGAAACTCATGGTTTACATACTGGCAGGCGAATGTCTTAACCATCCTGCCACCTTCCTTCCGTCAGAGCACTTGCTTTACCCTAGCCAATGTTAAGCGTAGTTATAATATCATACTGTTTGGTGTCATATACGACTGCCCTGTTCTATCAGAACATAGCTATCTATCTCAGCCCAAACAGTTGCTTCACTGGTCAATGTTTCTATCCAGATCGTCAGTGATCCAAGTTTCTATCCGGGTAAGATTTTCAGTGATCCAAGTTTAGAACTATCATGATCTTCAGCAGAAACATGCCTTAAGAACAGAGACTGTTTGCATTCCTTCCCCCGGCTAACTGGCAGAAGACAAGGGATCAGGTCTGAAAGGGCAGAGTTTGGATTTCTGGAGGTCAGGAGAAAATCAATACAAAATCAGCTTAAATGCACCTTTATACTTATTGCTGCTTACATTTTATCTTATAAGTATCTTGCAACTGAGTTTTTGTTTACACATACATGTTCCTACCCATTAGTGAGTTTGTTATGGGCTCACTAGGAAGACAGGGACCACGCAAGTCAAGCTTCATCCATTTTATGAATGCAATTTTGAGTGTTGCTCAAATTACCTGACCAACACTGCAGGTGTTCTGTATCTCTCAGGCCAGGTTAATACTAGGATATATCATAATAGGAAGCGTAGAGTACAGGCATTCCATAGCAGCAGCATTATATCATCCTCAGTGATCATCATGCAACTAAGGACAATTGTCTCTTGATTCTGTGGAGTGACAAAGTTGCTCTGGTCTCAGGGTGACCACTGTTTCAGTTTCCCTGTACACTTCTGTGCCTGTGGTGAGTTTGTGCCAAAACCTCTAGGGTTAGAGATTCATAGAGGTCATGGGGGGGGAGAGAACATTGTGGTGGTCCCCACCTCAGGCGGACGTCTCAGTCTGGCTGACATAGTGGACAGACACACAATGGAAAGAGAACTCTGCAGTGTTGGTTCTGGCCTATATGGTCACACTGCATACCTTTCCACAAGGTTGCTTTGTTTTTCACTTCTACAGTCCTCTTGCAAATCCATATCTTGCCTCCATTCAGACCCCTTTTGTGGCAGTGATTTCCATTGTTTTCATCAATGGCACATTTTGCTTTTTTTTTTTTTTTTTACCTACCAGAAACTACATCAATTCAACAAATGATACAGATAAAAATACAGACTGCAAAACACTTTGCTATCAATTAAGTCTGAAGTCTGTCAGATCAGAACAGAACAGGACAGACAGCTGCAGATCAAACCAAAACTGTTGACAGACAGAAGACAGAGGACACTGCTGCTGCTGACCTTTTCCTGCTGTTTCTCAGCAGTGGCGGCCCGGTCAGCCAGGTCCTTGTTCTTGCCAGTCAGGTCAGCCACCTGGAATTCCAGCTGTGTCACCTGGGCCCTCAGTTCAGCCAGGCTGGCCTCTCTCTCCTGACCAAACACACAGGTGAGAGACAACATGAGGAGGAGACACCTCAACACTGTTACCAAATCTGGACTGCTGTGGAGGTTCACAATGTTCCAGGGTTTAAAAACACACCTACTGAAAAAGCAGAATGCACAAGACATGAAACTTCACGATAAACTATCAACATCTGTGTTCAGTATGTGAGAGAGATGTCACATATGGTGATAGTCTTTTTTAAAATGATGGTAAGTGTATGAAAGGAAATCGGAAGGTTGTCTATAAGCAAATCTGCATTTAAATAAAATGGCTTAAAAAAAAAAGAGAGATAAAAAAATATCTTTAACAAAATAAATGGCAATGTACTAGGCATACAATACTAAAGAGAATTTTTAATTACATGACAAAAACAAATCTAAATCAGAAATCTATTTCTTTCGATTTTACTTTACAGTGAAATCTAATTTCAGAAAACTTGAATCCATTTCAACAAAAAATAAGCCAAACACGCAAAGACACAGTTCTGATTTATTCATTGAAACTGACCTGAACTTTGACCAGTTATGATTTCTTTATTGAAACTGACCTGAACTTTGACCAGTTATGATTTCTTTATTGAAACTGACCTGAACTTTGACCAGTTATGATTTCTTTATTGAAACTGACCTGAACTTTGACCAGTTATGATTTATTCATTGAAACTGACCTGAACTTTGACCAGTTATGATTTATTGAAACTGACCTGAACTTTGACAAGTTATGATTTATTTATTGAAACTGACCTGAACTTTGATAAGTTATGATTTATTTATTGAATCTGACCTGAACTTTGACCAGTTATGATTTATTCAAACTGACCTGAACTTTGACTTTTTCCTGGTGCAGGAGAATGGAGGAGACCCACTCATCATCATCATCCACCATGACCTTGCTGGAGGAGGCAGCGTCCTCCAGGCGTGGGCGTTTGCTGGGCAGGGGCTGGGAGTAGTCCATGATCAGCTGCAGCTTCTTCTCAAACTTCTCTGCCTCCTGCCTCCGAGTGTCCTTCAGCAGTGTGCTGCAACAGTCACACCCACACTCAGTGTTAACAGTCCACAATCAGCTGAAGTTTTTTCTCTGCTTTCTACCTCCTAAGTGTGTTTCAGCAGTGTGCTGCAACAGTCACACCCAACACTCAGTGTGGCATAGACATCAATGGTCTTTCTTAAAATTTTTTTTATTTTTAGTGGTCCATGATCAGGTGCAACTTCTCTAACTCCTCCTGCTACTGAGTGTCTTTCTGCAGAGTGCTGTAGTAAAAACTATACCCACGGTAACAGTCTTGTACACCAACTTCAAAACAAGCACACAAACCCTAAAAACATCTATTTCAAGCAAAACACAGCTACACTCTAACACGGAAACATAGAATTCACGATCAAACACTCCTTCCCTCACTTTTCTAATTCCAAACTGAATAGTTTAAACTGAGAGCACAACCCTCCTCCCGCAAGATTTCCTTGAGTATAGACAGTTTCCCACTATGTGTTTACCTACAAACATGGAAGATATGCTACAAACTACCCCGTCACAGTTTGTGCTGAATGGTGTGACTAGCAAAGGTCTTGATCTGATCATCACTGTGAAGGGAGGACATGAATAAACTGGATTTCACCTTTACCTTTAAGCCTACAGCCCACGATCTGTTGGTAAAAACTAACCTAAGTAACTGCTTACCAAAGCCCCTCCCCTCTGCATCTATTTTATTTTTATTTTATTTTATTCTTTTATATCGAGGATAATAGAATAAGCACTCATGTGCTTTTTTTCATCCAGTCCCCTTGTGTATGCACTTGTGTAAATATTGTCATCTGTTCTGACAGGCACACAAGGGCCTACTCTTACGAAAAGCGGAACAGGATTTAACGTGTGCGCAAGATGTTCTGCGTCAGCTTCTCAAGCATCCCCCTCCTACCTGTAGGTGTCCTCAATCTGGACGAACTGTTGCTGCATCTCCTGGCACACTTCTTTGCGGATCTCCACTTCCCTCAGCAGACGCTCGTGCTTCATCTCCTGGATCTTGTTCTCCAGCTCCTCCACCTTCTCCTCCAGGTGCTGAGAAACAAAAGCCAACAGTCAGCCTCTGTCTGTCTATCACCACACCTCACTCACACACCTGTCAGTACATGTATGCATCACAATCATATCTATGCTCTTGTTGCCCTCCTGCCCCCCCCCCCCCCCCCCCCCCCCCCTCCCTCCCTCCCATGCCACGTAATCTTTAACCTATCACTTACAGAACAAAGGTGATGTACATAGTTACCTGCAGTTTTTCCATCTCTGTAACCTCATCTCCAGTAACATCCAGTTCCTCTAGTAATATCAACAAAACTGACTAAAAAAACATGGAAACTTTTGGTCTACAACAAATAACCTGCCTGACTTGGGCATATGCCATGTCTCTAGCAAATTCCACAATACAGATATATCATTCTTGGCAATGCTCCACATGATGGGAAGAACTGGAGACACACTAAAAGTACCCCTTACAGACTAAAAGTACCCTTTAGAGACTAAAAGTACCCCTTAAAGACTCTGTGTGTGTGTGTGTGTGTGTGTGTGTGTGTGTGTGTGTGCGTGTGTGTGAGTGTGAGTGTGTGTGTGTGTGTGTGTACGTGTCAGAGATACTAAAGTCAGGCCAAGAACATCCAACTTCATCTTTTAAGACTTTCTGGGAAAAAAATGCAGTAGAACTAGAATGGACCAAGGCAGAAAAAAAGACAAGGAGGTTACAGAAGCAAAAGAACAAGGCAGAAACAAAGAGAGGGATGGAAAAAAGGAAATTCCTAGCACAGAATTTGCAGGTGGTGATGCTGTTCATACTGACAGGCCCCTGGCATCCCAATGGAGAAGTCTTTAAAAAAAAACTTTAAATTAAAAAAAAAAAATTTTTACCTCTTTTACAATCTGCAGGCCAAAACATAACTTACATACAGGCCCAAACCTAAAAAAACAAAAACAAAAAACAAGTTCTCACAAAGCTGTTCTGGAGATGCAATGTCTTAAAATTAATGAACTCCTTCAAACAATCCCCATGTACATATACTGAGCTAAACCAAACAGACAAACTTCTCTCTCACTCATAGTGAACTCTTCTGATTTGCTCTTTAGGAAGGAGGGATGGTGGACAGAGTATTTATAAGCAGAACAGAGGAAAGAGAGCTACACTGGCAAGAAGTCTTCACAGGAACTGACCTCAATGTAAAGCTCATCGTCTTCCTCCTCCTCCTCTTCCTCGGCTTCCTCCTCAGGCACAGATTCTGCTGTCAGTCTGGAGGGTCGGCTTGACCTAGCTGTTGACAACACACATTAACCTTTAGCGCTCTGCAGGCGCATCGTGTCGCCGAATGAATTATTTCCCTTGCATCTGCAGGCGCACTGTGTCGCCGAACATAGGGTGTTTAAACTTCGCGGTTCATTGGCTGAGATTCCCTTACTATTAATAGCAATAGACGTCACTTTCGATTCAAAACGAGGCTAGAGTTTCCTCTGCTGGCAGCCATTTGCATTTTCTTCAACACAACACGCGACAGTGAATTTTTGAAAAATAAAAATCATCTTTCGGGATTTGTCCATCACCAAAATGGCGGACACCGATTCGGAACGATTTTTGCTGGAAATATCCATCGAATCTGACTTAGAAAATGATTTTGAAGGCTTCAAACTTGTTAAAATAGACTTTGAAGTGACGGTAAGTGATCTAGGTCACAGTAATAGTGTTTCAAGTGAGATCGATGATGATCGCGAATACGATGTACCAAGCGGCCGTAAATATTTGTCGCTGGCCGGTATCATGGAAATTTTTGGTCGAAATGAGATGCCTGATGGTATTTCTGAAGGAAAAGTGTTTTATTTGTTTATAACCGATAAAATTATCACTTTGAGACTGACTGAAGTGCCACAGTCCGGTAGAAAATGATCGCGAAGACGATGTTCGTAATCACCATGAAAACTTTTCGCGGATCGACTTCGACGAAACTTTTGGTCCAAAGGAGATACTTCGTGCTATTTATAAGGAATAACTGTTTTGTTTACTTCTAAAAGACGACATAATCACTTTATTAGTGACTGAAGTACAACAGTTTGGTAGATAGCACACAAAAACTCCATTCAAAGTGAAAAGATAGTAAGTCAACACGGTTCCGGTTTTTGTTTTTATGTCTGGTTTTGTTTTGTTTTTCAATGTCAAAACATGCATGCAGAACATATTGCCTTATATGAAAACATTCCTCATCCATTCTTTTATTAATATACAAAATATCAAGTCTCTACATTAAATCATCCACTTTTATAAAGGTTCTAAACAAGTAGGTGCTCTCAGTTTTTGGTAACCGGAAAAAGAATGCAGGGAGAGAGGAAAGCGGTCACCAAAGACCACAGGGTGCTAAAGGTTAAATACACATTAACCACTGTATTGCCTCACCTTTGCTAGCCTGCAGTTTCTTTTGAATTCCGCTTCACACTGATCTCCTTTAACCCACAGTTACAGCTTAGCTTTTCAAACTGAACAGCGCACTGACCGAGACAGCATTTAGGATTCCCATCCCTACTGATGAACAAAGTCCTGTGACCTCCTTTACTTACAGCTATAGCACTCCCAGAACAACAACTACAGGTGCTAACAGGAGCGAAACTATAAATCACCAATGAGCCTACGCTAGCAGAGATAACTTTCCTAGCCTACTTAATTGGAGGTCTGAAATTCTCACACACACACACCTCCTCTTTGCAGGTGTACATACACAGTCATGTTCATGATCAGAAAACATTTTTCCCTGCAGAAAAATGATGCCATGTCCTGAACAAACTTTCCCTCTTCACACTACATACAGCTGGACCTGACCCACAGCTACCAGCCCCTGCACACATCTATGATGAACACTTGTCATTCTTTCCAAAGCTGAAGGGAACTATAGGCTTCAAATCAACATTTTCTTCTCAAATAAAGCCATTCTATCTTTCCTATAGTTTTTCACCACCTTACTACCCCCACTCCCATTTTTAAAGATTTCTTCAAATTCTTTTATGTGTAACTTGAGAACTATGTCTGAGAAGTACAGCATCTAGGTACATAAGATGGAAAAGAAACAACAGACAGACAGACAGAGAGAGAGAGAGAGACAGATAGATAGATGTACATACAGGGCGTTGCTGAAGCTTCCCAGCAGATTGAAGAGGCTCTTGTGCTTTTGGTGGTTCGTTTGCGCTTGGGCTCCACAGGCTTTTCCACTGGTTTGGGAGGCATCACAACCTGGAAAGTCACCAGTGGAAGTTATCACTAAGATGGGAGTCAGTCCGCAATGTAACTACAGTATAAGTGGAAGTTATCACTAAGATGGGAGTCAGTCCACAAAGTAACTACAGCATAACTAAGTGGAAGTTATCACTAAGATGGGAGTCAGTCCACAAAGTAACTACAGTATAACTAAGAGGAAGTTATCACTAAGATGGGAGTAAGTCCACAAAGTAACTACAGCATAACTAAGTGGAAGTTATCACTAAGATGGGAGTCAGTCCACAAAGTAACTACAGTATAACTGTGGAAGTTATCACTAAGATGGGAGTAAGTCCACAAAGTAACTACAGTATAACTAAGTGGAAGTTATCACTAAGATGGGAGTAAGTCCACAAAGTAACTACAGAATAACTAAGTGGAAGTTATCACTAAGATGGTAGTAAGTCCACAAAGTAACTACAGCATAAGTAAGTACCTAGTTTACTTTTTTGTGTGTTAAAGTTAAAGTCTGTCCTGAGCTTAAGGCTCATCAGGCCGGTGCTTATCCCGGTTTCTGTGGCGTTAAGCGACTGAGTCATAGACTCCCCCCTGGATAGGATGCCAGTCTATCGCAGGGTTAACCCCCAACAGTAGGTTGGTACCCCTTTTACACCTGGATGGGGTGAGAAAATAGCCGTAAAGTGCCTTTTCCAAGGGCACAACGCCATATCCGAAAGCTGGGATCGAACCCGCAACCTTTAGATTATGAGTCCAACGCCCTAACCACTAGACTACAGTGGCGGTTTTTTTGGTGTGTGTTGGGGTTGTTTTGTTTTGTTTGTTTTTGTCGTTCCAATCAAAGTTTATATTCTCTGGTAGCTATGCAGTAGTTTTGAATTCTAAACCATTGTGTAACACTCTATACAGAAAGAAAATGATTCATTGGAGCACAATACTACAGAACTGGCATGTGTGTCAAGAAACCTGCCTGTTTGGCGATGGCGGAAAACTTGAAGACGTTGAGCGTCTCGTCAAACATGCTGGCACACTGGCTGACATTGACAATCATGGCCGCCTTTCCTCGTCCGCAAAAGAAATTCTGGAAGAGTCGCGTCAGTCGGCTGTCACGGAATGGGATGATCTTGTTCTCTCTGCAATGAACAGTGAACATGAGCATGGAACACTGTCTCCACTACTTATCTCTGCAATGAACAGTGAACATGATCATGGAACACTGTCTCCACTACTTATCTCTGCAATGAACATGAGCATGGTCATGGAACACTGTCTCCACTACTTATCTCTGCAATGAACATGAACATGATCATGGAACACTGTTTCCACTTCTTATCTCTGCAATGAACATGAACATGATCATGGAACACTGTTTCCACTACTTATCTCTGCAAAGAACATGAACATGATCATGGAACACTGTTTCCACTACTTATCTCTGCAATGAACAGTGTACAAAGTCATGGAACACTGTCTCCACTACTTATCTCTGCAAAGAACAGTGTACAAAGTCATGGAACACTGTCTCCACTACTTATCTCTGCAATGAATAGTGTACATGATCAGGGAACACTGTCTCAACTACTTATGGGAGGAAAAACAAAAATAAAAACAAAAATAATATATAAATATATATATTAAAGAAAGACAGGCAACATTCCAGATTACCAGCAGAAAGATTTTCCTCAAGGATACTGTGCATTTTAACGCTTGACTTAGTTCACTGGATACGACTAAAACTTGAGGTCCTATGTGCAAACACATCATGCAAAACATCTTACACATAAATCAAAACCAGGTCTGCCTTTCGAAAGTGTTGGCCATTGCATGCCGGTAAGAATGGATGAAAATTTTTTTGAAACCACACACACACTGGTGGCATGTTCAGACATCATTCCCAAAGCCGGAATACAGCTACCTTAACCCTTTGCTTGGCATAACGCCCCAAAGCGCCCGACCTGTCCTTGGGCAAAACGCCCCAAAGCGCCCGGCGACATGACCGTCACTTCAGAGCGATCATACATTCGAAATTCCCGCCAATCTCGCTTCAAATCTCGTGAATATAGAAGCCACTAGACTGCCCGCGAGACTTCCGCATGTTTATTACAAATGGCGGCGATTGGAGTGAGTTTGTTGCAAGTTTTGGAGGAAAAAAATCGCAAATTTTTCCAAGATGGATGCTATCTTCGAACCCGACATTTACGATCGTTTTTACAGCTTCCATGCCAAAAATATGACGCTGTGAGATGTGTATCTAGGCTCAAATATCGATGTAATCGATCCTAGTAGTGTGTGCACTTCTGAGTTTGTTGACTGAAGTGAGAGAGACGACTTTGACTACGGCGAAGTTTGAGACGAAAATCGATCGTCAAATCTAACACGGCCGATACGCGTTTTGAATTCTACTCTTAGATTTGGGGAAATTATCGTGGATTTCAAGTTCGGCAATGGTTCAGAACTTGATATATTTTGTTATTTGGTTGCTATTCGGGATTTTGATACGGTAGCGGCTCAAACTTAAACGTTAAGCTGATCGCGATCATCGGTAAACAAAAATGGCGATCGTCGGAATGTTCGATGTGTTCGTGCACCATTTATCAAAAAAACTAAAAAACCAACAGTAGATTGAAAATATCTTTTCTATAATTGTTTCTTAATGTTTTAGTTTTTATTTAATCAAAATCCATGCACGCATTCTAAAGTTATTGCAACGCTAACTGTAACACACACAAACCAATCAATGACTTTGTGTGTTTATGCATTATAATTCTAAAAGAAAATAAAAATAATGACAAAAATTGGGTATTAGCAATTTCTTTATTCATTTCTGCATCTTGCTGTTTTTATTTCATCAAAATCCACCTGACCATTGTAGAGTTATTGCATGTTAAATACATACACCCACTCACAAGCCATCCACCTCCATTTTCTCTGCCCGGCAGGAAGGTGACAAATGATTTTGCTGTGCCCAGCAAAGGGTTAATGGTGAGCAAAAACTGGTCACATTTGCAGAATGTCACCATTGGTAAATCTTAGAGCTCTAACTCAGAAACAAAAAAATGCCTTGACTGCAACATGCACGTCAATGTACCCAACCAAAAGAAAACAAAATTGTGACACGTCATGGGATACACAAAAACTTGGCATCAATTTTCAACCTCATCCCTTCTGGGGAGGAAGATGGGATGGGAGATGTTTTCAAGTGTACTTTAACTAAAATAAAATCAAATATAAAACCTCATCAATTGTTCCTGCCTTCCAGCTCCTGGCTTTGTTGCTCTGATCAGACAACTTCAGCAGTCAAATCTTCAAACTCCAGCGTAAACAGACCACCAAATATCCCCTGCCTTCCATCAGTGTGACTCTTGGTTGCAACAGATGACAAAGTAACCTATAGTACTCCTATGATTATACTTTATCTCAGAGAGCACAAGAATGGCAGAAGTACTGACTTGTCTTTATGCATCTGATAGAAGCACAAGAATGGCAGAAGTACTTTTTTATTTTATATTTTAATTTTTTTTAACATTTTATTCTTTTATGTCGAGGATAATGGAATAAGCACTCATGTGCTGTTTTACATCCAGTCCCCGTGTGTATGCAGTATTGTAGATTTTGCAATTTGTTGTGTACTGACTTGTCTTTGTGCATCTGGTTGTAGCGCAGCAGCTCAATGCAGCGGCCCAGGGTAAGAAGGGAGGTGTTGATGTTGCCCGCTTCCTTCAGGCGCTCTCCTGTGGTGTGCGTCTTTGAGTGCCGCTCTGACCCCGCCAGGTCACACAGAGACAACCTGTGCCACATCACAGCCACAATACATCCTGTGCCACATCACAATACATCCTGTGCCACATCACAAATAATCCTCTGCCACACATCACAATTAATCCTGTGCCACATCACAGCCACAATTAATCCTGTGCCACATCACAATACATCCTGTGCCACATCACAATACATCCTGTGCCACATCACAGCCACAATTAATCCTGTGCCACATCACAATACATCCTGTGCCACATCACAAATAATCCTCTGCCACACATCACAATTAATCCTGTGCCACATCACAGCCACAATACAACCTGTGCCACATCACAATTAATCCTGAGCCACATCACAATTAATCCTGTGCCACATCACAGCCACAATACAACCTGTGCCACATCACAATTAATCCTGTGCCACACATCACAATTAATCCTGTGCCACATCACATCATGTTCCACACATCACACATCCTGTTCCCACATCACAATCAATCCTGTTCCACACATCACAGCCACAATACAGTCTGTTCCACAGCATTACAAAATTAAGTCCTGTCCAGCAAGCCAGAACCATCTCATTCTATGCCTTGAGAAAATGTCAAATGCTCATAGGCTTGAAAATGACATCTACCAATGACCTTGGTGTAGTGATTAGCAGAAAGGAAAAGCTCACAGCTCTATCATGGGAATAAGCCCCAGTCACAGGCCTATGTCATGAAGCATTGAGATGGGCTCTGGCCATCAAAGAGATGTGTTAGTCACTGTCATGAGTTCAATGGAAAGACTGCAACATTATAGAAGATACAATCCATCCTACCCATCCCCTTAAAACTAAACTGCAAAAGAAGAAGAAGACATAAAACAATGTGCTGTGTGGTCAGCTTACACTGCATACTCACATGCTGACACGCGCCATTTTGGGATCTCCTTTATCTGGCACACGGATAATCTTGATGTTGAAAATGCAGTGACTGGAAAAAAAAAGGAGGAAAACTGGTCAATGATACACACACAGAACTCCAAATCTATATCTCCGATATCATACCACAAAGTAACACAAAACATAAAATGCATTCCTTAATAATAATTACAACAGAAAGCCTCTGATACATTAATCTGAATAAGGTTTTTCCCTTTTGCTATTTTCATAAGCTTTCACCACATACTGAACTATCCTTGCACACAGCTTTCCATATGAAACTACACTAAAACCAGGGTTTTCATTAATAATCAAACTAAATTCCACTATCCTGAATATGCTTGTAGTACATCAGCTCACCTGAGGTTGCATGAATATAACGGACTGATAATTAACTTGGGTCGGATATTTTCTCGTCTTGGTCCTTCCTTTTGCATTTTCCCATGATGGTACAAGAATATTATGCTCATAGGTAAAAAATAAAAAACAATCTTTACCTCATACAAATAATTCATAATGCTTCACAAAGAACTTTGTGCACTTTCAAGAACAATGAGGATTAGTAAAAAAAACAACCCCCCAAAAAAACCCAAAATCAAGTCAGCACTGAGATTGTAAGCTTAACCCCTGACCCACCCTTTGCCCTTTTTTTTTTTTGAAGGAACAGTATCAAGCCGATGTGTTTCTGAAGTCCAACAGAATCAAAACAGATTATCGTATCGTTCACCTGCGGAAGAGCAAATAAGGTGTGCAGCAGTCTTCAGATTCGCTGTCCAATAGTCAGACTTGTAGGGTCTTCAGCAGAGGTGAGTTGAAAACTCTTCAGGCCCTGCCAGGGTACATCCAGTTGCATCAATCACCACTGCCAGAGCTATCTAATGCCATCTGTGCTACCACATTGTTGGGCATCAAACTGCCAGGGAAACTTGACAGCCCCACTTGGAACACAAGGTCTATGTTATCTCCAGCATAGTATGTTATAGCTATTGAGCAGGGAAGAAATTAAAAAGGAATCCGTTAACATAAAAAAATGTGTCCTTATCCCTTTCCAGTCCCACTTCTGACAAGGATTTCTTGCTGTGTAAAGCCACCATCCTGCAGGCAAGAAGCTTACCTCTGATGTAGGGACTTCCCCGTCTGTCGTCACTCAGTTTTAGCACAGGTCGCCGGGCGTCCTTTTTCTTGGGCAGGGGCTCCAACAGGTCAAAGATCTGCTCATTGTAGATTTCCGCGAAGCTGACCCACACGGAGAAACAGATCTGACCCTGCAAGGTCACGTCCACAGCAGTCTTTTCCCGGTCACGATTCTCCAACTCGGCCATCAATATGTCCTGCCCCTCCAGAGAACCTTCACACAGCCACATACATAAACATTTTCATGAACAAAAATACCATTTTCACAATGACAAAAAAAATACTACACTGAAATGGCAACATACAGTTTTCATTAGTGTTATAAAGATGCTGGATGGTTGTAAGTGGACTCATCGTAAAATCAATATTCAGAAACAACCAGCAAATTTTTTTTTTTCTTTCTTTTTTTTTGTTGTTGCCAAGGTCAATTTCTTCTTTGCTGTGAGTTGTTTGCCTGACCAGGACAGAAAACACATAAATTCTTCACAAGCTTCGAGAAAAGCGTTAATACTTTACTGAAAATTAAAGATGATGTATTCTTGGCACAATACATGTTGCCACATGTAAAGTGAGAAAAGTCTAATGCATAGTCTAGAGTATAAAAATCATGTTTCTTATTGGTTCAATAATAACATTTGCATGCAGAATATTATCTGATGCTCCCATGTAACGTAAGTAATTATACATTTCGTAAAAATGTCATCTAAAAAACTTTCAGATGGAAGAAAAGGTAAAGATGTCCCATAACCTATGTGGTCGTGGGAGCAAGGCATCAGAGACCTCAGCTTCTCTAGGGGCCAGCATATTGAGGGCGGCGCCCATCTCCTCTCCCTCACAGCTTTACCTTCTCTGACCCTAAAGTGGGCAGGTACCCATTTACAGCTGGGTGAACTGGGGGACTGTACTGGAGCTAAGGCGTGCAAATGGTCACCCATCCACTTGGTAACCAGGCTCCATGCTGCTTCACCTTAGCTTGGGGAAAGCGAGTGTTCTAACCATTGAGCTATCCCGTTCCCTCAGAAGGAGGAACCAATCAATAAATTTGAGGCTAATGGCAAACACTTAAAGATGATCTTGGCTGCACAGCTTCAGCCCTCTTAACAACCATCTCAGTCAAAGCTATGGGAGAAACACAAATAACACAAGAGAAGAATCAAGAACACTTTAAACATTGCTTGCTTCCCCTTTTTATCTTTTTTTTAAATTATTTTTTTATCTGGCTTTCAAGCGATTGTCAACATAAAAAAATCACAAGCTACCTTTTCTGTCTGTGGTGGAGGAATCTGACTGTCCTGTGGCGTTCATGACGGACTGGTCAGAGGCATCATCTCCAAGCAGAGTCATCACATCCAGGTCCTGAAAGGTGCACTGAGAGTAAAGTCAGCCACAAACTTTCCAAAACTACCGTCCTATTCTGGCTCTCTGGTTCTGGGGGTAAATGTTGAAGCAGAAATTTAATGTGCAAAATCTAAACTTTACTAAATCTGGGGAAAACCAGCAATACACAAACTCGCAATCACAGTACACACTTTTATCTCATGTTGAAGAAATTCATTCCACACTGTACAAAACAAATCTATACTTCAGTAAAAAAAAAAAAAAAAAAAAAAAAAAAAAAAAAAAAAAAAAAAAAAATAAAATATATATATATATATATATATATATATATATATATATATATATATATATACACTTTACTAAGTACTTCTAGCTGTCACATGTACAGTTCTAAGAATCAAACAGGCCTAACTGCACACATTTTTCTCTCCAGTTTTTATTATTCTAGCAGTAACATACACACACTTACTCTCTGTCATGTCTTTTAAAAGTATTGACAAAAAAAAGACAACAACAACAACAAAAAGACAACAAGCAGACGGCAGAAAACCCTGTACCCTACCTCACTGTTCATGAGTTTCAGTGTGCGCTCCTTGGCCTTGCGTTCATTCTCCTCCTCCTCCGCGGACAGCTTGACCACATCACAGAACATGCGTGGCTTCAGGCTCATGCCGGGCCACTGCTTACCACTGATACTGTTGAACAGCACGTCCAGCCCACGCGGCAGAATCCCCGCATCACGGGCATTGCCTGTCACCACAGCACCCACATGTAAAACATTCACACTGAACAACAAAAATTTCCCAAACAAATAACCAGCGATTATGCATGTTTTGATTTTTTTTGGCACTCCAAAAAAAATATACACAAACAAAACAAGAATTACAATGTGGTATAATGAAAGATAAAGAAATGCTATGTGGTCAAATCATACTTATGATACTCTAATAAGAAATGAATAATTGCATGGGTTTTTTTTGTTTTGTTTTGCTGCTTCATTTTCTGTAATGTTCCCATTCAGCTGTTCCCATGTCGCTCATTTCAATCTTCCCACCACTGCCATATCCAAATTTGTTATGTCTCATCCTCAGAATCAGGAGTCCACAGGGAGCCCATCAATATCAGGCCGCCATAGGGCCACTAGCCAGAGGGGCCCTGTACTGCTGTTGGGTCACTTTGGTGGTGTTCAATGGTGCCTGTTCTGAGCTAACGTACGCAGGACACCTACTAAGCCCCTTACTAATGACAGTATTAGATCAGTCGTGGAGCCAGACTGAGTGAGTCACCCACCCAAGGTGGCAACCACCACAACGTCCCTCCAACGACCATCTCCCCATGAACCTCCAACCCCAAAGGCTTTGACACAAACTCACCACAAGCACAGAAATGTATGGGGAAACCAAATCTCATGTCACCATGAGACCAGTACAACGGGGGCCACCGAATCAGATGTAATTCTTATTATTGCATAATGATCAATGGTAATGAGGATGATGTAATGATGCTGCTATGGAAGTGCATCTGCTTTGATTACTTGACAGGGTTGTACTGTACGCTAATTATCATAATATATCCTGGCATCAACCGGGCCTGAGAGATACAGGCACTTATACACGGCTGTAGTGTTGGTCAGGTAATTTTGGCAACATTGTCAAATTCGCATCTGTAAAGTGGATGAAGCTTGAGTGTGGTCCCAGTCTTCCCACTGAGCCCACAGCACACTCACTCTGGGTAGGAGACAGCCAGCGTCCAAATAATCCCTATGACTCTTGAAGGATTTGAAACCCCAACATTCCAGACTGAAATCCAAGATGCTAACCACTGCGCCATGAAACTGCATGGTTTCTTATACGGGAAAGGCACTCACTGACCTATGCAACTTTTTTTCAATGACAGACCTCTATGATGCGTGGGCTGTCAGTCACACAATTAAAAAAAAAACAACCCCCCCCCCCCAGGATGCTGCATTAGATGCTAAGCATAAAACCAAAGACCAATAAAATACTAAACACAAAGTGAAAATTATGCCACTGCAAGGATATACCAACTAATATGCAATAAATGAGCATGCTGAAAAAGCTCTTCCAAATCAGATTTAACAATCTTTTTGAAACTACTGCTACACTATATCAGCAATGTAAAAATAACATTGGTTCCAATCATACATTTTACAAATACAATGTAAGGAGAGGCAATGACAATGCACTTCACTCAAGTCCACCTAACAGTTCTATGAACATCTGTATACTATTCTTCATTGTAGTAATTGTTGCTTCTTTCTTGCATTTTGCTCACTTCATACATCTAAAACAGCATCAAACACACACACACACACACACTGACACAGATATGATATATTTCATGACACAAAAAACGCAAACACTCATGGGAGTTTCTGCTGACTGACGTGATCATGGAGGTAATTCCCAGTTCTGATCTCACCTTGGATGGTGTAAGTTTTTCCGGAGTTGGTGACCCCGTAGGTGAAGACCAGGCAGTTCTGGCCTTCAATGAAGTCCTGCACCAGCTTCAGCATGGTGCTGTCAAAAAACTCCTTCTGGGAGGTGGATTCCGGGAACACCCGGGAGAAGGTGAAGTTGTGTCTGGCCTTGTTCAGTCCATACTGCTGGGCCTTGAAGGTGTGCGAGTCTTTGGGAGCATTGGCTGACACCATGTAACTGTTCTGAACTTCCACACACCCCTGCACAGCAGTAACCAGAAAAATCAATCAGCAGAAAAACGAAATACCCTTCTTTTTTTTTGCCCCTCCCCCCCCTAATTCCATAATGGCCAATATGTTCAGAACTTCTTCGCAAACTGTAACAAAGCTGAAGGTGTTACTGTTTAATTTTTTTTTTTAAACCCAAGCATGTTTAAAACGGCATTTGTCTAGAAGGATCACTGTTAAATAGTATTCTTTCACAACCAACAACCTGTAAGGTTTATGTAAAAGCACATGAATCTAAACTAATGATTCTGAATTAAACAAATAATTCATAAATTACCAATGATAAGATGAAGAAATCTTACTTTCATATATAATTTACAAATGAGATATTTATGAAATGTCTACATAGCACAATATTCAAAATCAAGTTTCAATATATATTCTTGTTTTTTTATTTTTCTTACATATTTCATTTACATTTGCAAGTTACATGACCTGCTTATTATGTTATGTCAATCCATTTCTTGGAGGATTTAATTCAATTATATGGGGGTGGGGGTAGGGGGTTGTTTTTGTTCTTCAGCTAAAACTCCGAGGTTGACCAATGGTAAGGTTTTGTGCATGCGACCATTTTACCCACCATTATTAGGGATCTAGCCACATTCCGACTTCAAGAATTCAGTTTAAAATACATGTAAAATGACGATACTGTAGTAATGTCTGATGGTGATATGGTTGGTTTTTAACTTAAAAAATTCACATCATCGTCACCATTTTTGATAAGCATTTTAGATGTTACAAAATGAGTATGTTATATTGTTGAGTAAGTTGTATCATGGGAAAAAAAACTATTGCAAGGCAGAGAGAGAGAAAAAAAAGCTGCTAAAGAACTAACTCTGTTCCTACTCCAGGGAAAAGTGCAACAGGAAATTGGGTTAAAAATATCTGTTACATGCCACAGTTCAAAAGCAAAGATAGTTCAAAATCTTTAAAAAAACACCTTTTCCTCATTAAACTTGTGAAAAATAAGCGTAATATATTTTTTTGATCAAACAAATAAAAAGACATAATTGGACACAAAAAGTAATTTTCATAAAATTAAAAACCATTTAAAAAAATCTTTAAAAAAAAACAGACCTGATTTTCTTCTTTTTCCAGCTCCGGAGCTGAAAAGGGTCTCACTCGTAGGAAAACACTCATACGTTCATTTGTGACTTCAACAGGCACGGCTTTATCAAATACATCCATAAGGTTCCTCCTCATGGGTTCTTTGTAGATTCGTGCTTTCTCTTCATCGTCTTCTTCAGTGTCCATTTCATTGTCATTTCCCATGTTCATGATCTCAGAGAAATATCGCCTATTTTCTGCCATTGTCAGATTATCATGAGATCAGATCCTTGAACCCTGAAACAAAAGTTCAAAGCAATTATGCACAGAACATGCGGTTTCATCTACTTTATTAGTTTATACTATAGATTAGGAGATATACTATACTATAGATTAGGAGATCCGATTTCTGGACCCTAAATCAAATTTACAGCAAAATACACATTACAGAGCAAGAAAAATCTGGCAAAATTGTTGCTGATGTCACCAAAGAACAAATGGTCAAGCCAGGCATCACTTTTAATTTTACAAAGTTTTATTTATTGAATATCACTTTAACTTTAAGAACTGCAGATTTCTCTGCAAGAAATTCAGCATGCTATCCCCAGGGAGACTGCATGGCCACATAACGCAGTGCCACTGCACTCCACCCCACCCCACCCCCCCTTTTTGCCTGCATGTATTGTATTGCTTCCTTATCAGAGTGGCTTTTTTCCACATAAATTTTCCAAGGACAACTCTTGTTGAAATGGGTTCTTTTATAAGGCCTGAATGTGTGTTGCAAAAGATTAGCACCTAGACCCCCACTTATGGTCTAGATGGGAGGAACATTCCGGGCATTGATGTGGATTGATCCCAGACTTCTTGCTTTCTAATCTAGGCAGGAGAGTTACCTCTAGACCAGCAATCTGATTAGGTTATTTATGAAAAGAAACATTTTAACAGAATTGTTACCCAGTTTTCATAAAATGTGCAAGTTTTAACGACACTGACACTAGTGACAGTGACAGTAAGTGAGTAACAATGATATCAACCTCTGGCTAGTGAATTTTGAGTTTACAGTACTTTACTCATGAGTCACTAAAGTAAAGGCTCACTTTCAATTTTATGTGATCACTCTTCTATGATATGCTATTCAGGCCACTGTCTCAGTGTCTGATTGTGTGAAAAAATCAGCAAACAATGATATTTGTGTACTTTTGATTACAGAGTATTTTTCAATATGCATGATATAATAAGCTTGTGCATTTTGTTTTAAATGAAGCCAGTGAATGCTAAAAAAAAAAAAAAAAAAGAATAGTTTTGACACACAATCACATACTGACATAGGCTACATACTTTCAATTTTGACGTTACAACTAGGTAATGGTATCATGTAATTCAAAGTGATTCTTAAAAAAAAAAAAAAAAAATCTTTATTTTTAGGATAACGGAAAAAAACACTAATGTGCTTTTATTTACATGATCCAGTCCCTGTGTGTATGCAGTTTTGTCAATTTTATCAGTTCCAACCGGCACACAATGGCCTACTCTTTCGAAAAGCGGAACAGGTTTGAACATGTGTGCAAGATGTTCTGCGTGCATTTGCACACAGGACTATGGTTTATGCTATAGTGTCATGCTAATGACTTGGGGGGGGGGGGGGGGGGGGGGGGGGAAGAGGAGTGGAGTCAGCACTGATGTTAAGTCCAGAGAAAAAATCCTCTTGAACAAGATTCAAACCTGGATCAGCACATCACTCTAACCACCAGGCTACCCCCCTAATAAGTAAAATTGTGAAAAATACATGACACGATTAACAGTAACACCTAAAACTAAATCAATAAATGCTGTTATAAAAAAAAATAGTTTATATAAATACTCATAGTGTTAATTTGGAGTTGAACACTATGACAGTATGGCTGTCCTTTCCAAAACAGAAATGCTGCATGATTGCTGCATAATGCATCCACAACTTTTCACAAAACTAAAATAAAACTACTGTGAGTGTGTTCCAGTTAAAAAAATCGGTATTGATACCAAAATATAAAGTAAATTTTCCACTTCACCTGCATTCCTTACCCCTCCCCTATTTGATTTGGTGCACATGTCTGTGTGTTTGGTAGAGGGGGTGAAAATTTTGCAGGTTACACAATTTCAATGTTTAAAAAGTAGCATGTATACATAATACAATATGTACATTGAAACATATCTAGTGTGATATATATATACTAGAAGTAGAGGACACTCTTGAAATTTTCATAGACGATAGGTATGATTATCATTAACACTCATGCACACTCATATACACAAGCTTGCTTACGCCAAGTTACGGCAAGGACATTCAGTCACAATCACAGGCGCAAGGACTTGTGAAGTTGTGCATGCACACACACAACCAACACATTGTACACACTCTCATGGGAAGTGGATGTAAAAAAAAGTACACAGTGCTTAAATAATATGTTATCCTCGAAATTAATATAAAAAAAATCGAATATAAACACACACACACACATACACAGAGTCACACACACAAACACACACACACATACAGAGTCACACACACACATTTCAATTTCTATACTACTTATAGATAGGCTAGTTTTCTAAAATCACTCTATCTGCAAAGATAAACTCATGAGAATACTAAAAATCTTTTACTCATTAATTGGCCCTTTTCAAAATTTATGTCAAAGAGATCGACTTAGGCGCAGAATCCAAGGCGGAAGAGAGAACGAGCTCCTTAACAACTAGGCTAGTGATGCTAGACTTGAAAGCAGACGCAGTCATCACATGGAACAGGCATATAAACTCTTATAATAAAATGGCTTTGAATAAGGTAGGCCTATTTCGATGATGTACAGTCCATTGAAGAAGACTTTAGATTAGAGATATTTAAGTAATAACGATCCCACTCAGTTTCATTTATATTTCTGCAGTGAATTTTACATTCAAAACAGTGCACTTACTTCCAACTTCTCGTTTCACAAATGGCGCTGGTTGTTTTGAAACAGCCAATGAAACAAACGTTCAAGGGACGTCACCCCCAACTTTTTTGTTGCAAGTTTCGCTAGGCTAGCAAGAAAAGAGTACTCTTATCGACAGTTTGGTAGGCCTACCGCTTTCTACAAGCACACTGTGTTCGGATTTTTCCCTTTAGGTGATTCAAAGTTATAATCTTTACAATGTCGGAAACAGAGGAACCCATGGAAGTCAAGCAGAGGGAGACATTGTATCGTCTGATGATCAGGTACACTTTTGTTTTTCGATATTAACTGACTGCTTGAGTGCATCTTTTGTTTTCAGCATCTTACGAAGTTACGCATACGCATCGAGCCGGCAACGGCATGGGATCTGAATCTGATTCTGGAAACCGTGGGTCTTTTCCGTTTCATCGTGGAAAGTTAAACTTTCAATTTATCATTTCAGTTGTGACTTCAAATTTTGCTCCGAAGGAAGCTTCACGGCGTGTGTAACCTAATAAAATACAGGATCCGATCGCAAATCTACAGTATAGTCTGTATAGATTAGGGTAGTTCCATCATTTGTGATTATTTTTACATTCCAGAGGGGATTACCGATTTAGAGACTGAGAGGGGGACTTAGTGCTTAGAGAAAGGGGATAGACTCGGAACTCATCTCTTGATCTGCAACATTTCACCTATGCTAGAATTTTATCCAAAAAGTGATGAGCATGAGACATTTAAATGGGCTTAATAATACTAATAATAGAAGCAACAACATCAGCCTCTGCACCAAATACCACCTCTACAAATCCCTCGTGATAGCTATCCTCCTATGGCTGTGAATCATGGACTCTGACAGCAGAGTTAGAGGGGAGAATCCAAGCCTTCAAGAACAAGTGCCACAGAAGACTCATACTATCATACAAAGAACACCAGACCAATAACTATGTGAAAGAAGAAATCAAAAAGCGTGTGGGCCCCCAAGAGCCTTTGCTCTCCACCATAAAGAAGAGAAAGCTGATGTGGTTTGGTCACACCACAAGACAACACCTTAGCAAAAACCATCTTGCAAGGAACAGTCAATGGCAAGAGAAGAAGAGGCCACCAAAAGAAATCATGGGTTGACAACATCAAAGACTGGACCGCCCAACCCTGCAAACACCTCCTACTAGCCACACAGGATCGTGAAGCATGGAAAAAGATCTCTGTTGCGTCTTCTCTCATGCCCCCCCTATGTCCTTTGGGACATGGGACTGAGTGAGTGAGTGAATTAATAGGCAATTCATAAACTGATAAAGTAATACTGTGAAAAACAGTATGATCTAATACAGTATATCTAGCACAATTGCTCACATCACAAAACAAGAGAAGGCAGACATATTTTCAAAGAGAAATAACTGAAGAAATGCCATACAAAATTTCATTGTCCCATCCTGTTTTTTCTATCCAGTATTAGGCCTATGTTTCATTTTCAGTAATTGGCTTTTCATGTTTTAACTTTAGTGATGAATCTCAATCTGTTGATTTGTATTTTTTACATGAAAAATCTTTTTCTCTGAAAAAGAAAGAGAAAAAAAGGAGAAATTTGCTTTATGTTTTTTTTCTCTCCTTTTTGGGGGGCCACTGCACATGCTACCTATGTTTACAAAACACTCCAAAAAGCAAAACATTATATTAATATATTGGGTTGGGCTAAATACTTTAGACAACATTAGGTAATCAAGCATTTTTCCACAAAGCAATTTTATGAGTTGAAGAAGATACAGGGCTTCTAATTCTATCCAAGCTAAAACAAACAATACACACAATAACTTGTCGCCTTAAAGTTTTAAGCAACAAACTTGTGTACATCTGAAATTAAAGATAGTATCTAGCATATAATGCATGCAGCTTTCAGTAAAAAGTAATGGTAATTTCATGATACATGTTAAACTTAAATTCTGTACTTGTTTGCTTTAAAATTAAATCAAGCTGTATTTCATTTCCAGCTCAGCAAATTTTTATGCCTGCATTTTGCTTTTCTTTTTCTTTTTTTTTTTCCCTTGCAGTCAGTTGTTCTATGATGGTTACAAGGAAGTGGCAGTGTCCCTGGCCCAGATTCTCAAACCTTACCCGGCCTGTCCTCCCAGTGATCGACTGTTCAACATTTTCCAGGCTGGCTACAAGCAGGAAGAAGGTATGTAGTTCAGACAAGTCAGCGCATCAAGGAAAAGCAGTGTGAACAAATATAATACAGACATGCACATGGGCATATGCACACAAACACACACACACACACACACACACACACACACACACACACCACACACACACACACACACCACACACATGCACACACCACACACACACACGCACGCAACAGCACATCATGCACACCACACACACACACCACACACACACACACACACACACACACACACACACACAACAGCACACCATCACACACACACACACACACACACACACACAACACACACACACACACACACACAACACACCACACACACACACACACCACAACACACTAACAGAATAAACTTTTCCTATAGGTTTCAAGTATGAACAGAACAAAAAAGTTGTAAAAGTAAGAGGCATAACATTTATTGGTTAAAAAGAAAATCAATACTTTAAATTTAAAAAATCAATTTAAAAAAAAATCTATAATTTCCAATTAACAATGGCTTTTGATCGTATTATTTATGCTTCAGAAAAGAAAGAGGAGAAGGATCAGGAGATGCCACAAGTAAACAACTATGCTCCTGTTGGCTCCGGCATTGATCTGGAGTTTGAAACAGAAGGTAAGTTTAGGGGGGGGGGAGGGAGAAAGGGGTTGGGGGGGGGGGAGATCCCTGTGTTTTTCAATGTCTCATCTGTTTCATTTATTTGTGAGTGTGAAGCTCAGGAATCAGTAGTTTGGGTCTGCTTTTTTGCTAAGTATGGTCACATATTTATCCCTTTAAAAAAAATATATAAAAAATCTTCAGCTCGTGTCATCAACTGTTTGATAAATTTGATGATAAAAAGATAAGCACAGACTACAACTTTATCACATATAAATTTTCCTCCTCCTCAACATTGTGCATTTGAGGCCATGTAAAACAGATGACGGTAACTGGTAAGAATTTGTTTTGTAACTTGTTAGTCAGGCAAGATCTACAAGACTTTTATTAACTTGACTTTTGTCCAGTCCAGATTTTGCTTGTGTTTTTTTTCCATGCTTTCTTTCTTCAATAAGATTCTGTTACTGAGGTAAATTACATTTTGGTGTGGAATATCCAGGTCTTCAAGACTTCAGAAAAGAATTGATTTTGTAATCATACTGCAGTTTTCCAACCAAAATCCCTGTAACTTCTGTCCTTTATGGCTGTTAAAAATCCATAAATTTAGCAATGTTTTTTTTAAGTTGCTGACAGTATTAAAAATGTTGAAAAGATGTTACATCAGTTTCAGTTTTTTTTATGGTAATTTATCACTGACTCTGGTTACATGATTTCAACAATAGTTTAAATATTAAATGGTCCTAAATCAATGTCTGTGTATTTTCACCCCTTTCGTAAACAGCAAACGATCTACTACATTGGCTGAAAATATGATTTGAAGTGTGGATTATACTCTGAAAATGAAGGCTGTGTGTACAGTGCAAACGATATCAGCAAACGATCTACTACATTGGCTGAATATATAATTTGAAGTGTGGATTATACTCTAAAAATGAAGGCTGTGTGTACAGTGCAAACGATATCAGCAAACGATGTACTACATTGGCTGAATATATGATATGAAGTGTGGATTATACACTGAAAATGAAGGCTGTGTGTGCAGTGCAAACGATATCAGCGGAGGCGGCTCTGTATGAAACGTGTTACGTCACCGCCCACAAAGGCCCGTGTCGATCAGCGCGATTCCACCCCACAGGACAGCTCATTGCTACTGGCTCCGATGACTGCTCTATCAAGGTCAGCAATGCGGGGGAGTGAGGGTTTCTTTCATTCAGAGGATTCTTTGTTGGTCTGTTTGTCTGCAGAGCTTTGACTGAACTGTTTTCAATAGTTCCGTGCTAAGGTTCAGTGATAAGCGTTTTTTTTTTGGCTACATGATCATACCATATGATAACATGTACAATCGTTGTATGTTATCGTAATATATAATGATTGTGAATGTTATCATGGACATGGTTATGTGTAGGTGGGGTTTTGTTTGTTTTTTTTTTTCTTTACTTTAATGTCTCTCTAACTCAAAGGATCCATACAAGATATAAAAAAAGTAATCAGAGATATAGGAAAGAAGGTGGAAGGAGGGAAATGGGAGGGGGGGATAGGTAAATAAAGGAGAGGGAGACAATTTGACAGTTTGGTAATGACTCATAGAACACACGATGGTACACATGTGTTTGTGTGTATCCTGTGTGACGCTGTGACCATTAAATGAAAAATGGTGTATAAGGCAAGGAGAGAACACACAATGGTATACATGTGTGTGGGTGTATCTTGTGTGACACTGATCAGTAGTTGGATATGAATGTATACATGTGTGTGTCCTGTGTGACACTGTGACCAGGTGCTGGACGTGGATGTATACATCTGCAGTGTTGATTCTAGGGTGCGCCCTTGCGGGATTCCCGCATTTTTTTCAACTTTGCCGCAAAATAATGTGACCAGTGCGCCCTAATGGATGCAAAAAAATTGTGGATAGCGCATATTTGAACAAACAGTGCGCCCCCGAAACTGCCGTTTGTATAGTTTCAAAATAGCGCTACATGCGTTGGTCATTACGTTGATACCCCAGGGACAGTAGGATGCACTGATTAGCGCCTACAGTCATCGCAATCGTTACAAAGCGGCTGGTCTGACGTCATTTCCCTACTGATTTACGTCATTACGTCATTTTTCAAAGGAGCAGTGACTCCCGAAACAAATGACGTCATTGTGACAGAGATCGTTAGTGGTCTTAGTGGAAGAGGCCGCGTCCCGGCAGGGTTCAAACCTGATAGACCTAAGAGTTTTCAAGGCCGTTTTTCAGATCTGGTTAGACAAGTAGCCCGTGTTTGGCAACAATAATGATGGCATAGGGTAGACTATCGGCTGGATATCAAAAATGACTTTGACCCCCCCCCCCCCCCCCTCTCTCTCTCTCCTCCTCTCTCTCTCTCTCTCTCTCTCTCCTCTCTCTCTCTCTCTCTCTCTCTCTCTCTCTCTCTCTCTCTCTCTCTCTCTCTCTTTCTTTCTTTCTTTCTTTCTCTCCCCCCCCCCCCTCTCTCTCTCTGTGCATGGGAGGAAAAAGACTTTGATATTGGATTTCACCTCTTTTCTCATCTAGATCTAGATCTCCTTAACAGAAAATCTCTCTCCTCTCTCCTCTCTCTCTCTCTCTCTCTCTCTCTCTCTCTCTCTCTCTCTCTCCTCTCTCTCTCTCTCTCTCTCTCTCTCTCTCTCCCTCCCTCGGGGGGGCCAATTACGTGATGCGAAGACGAAGACGTATTGAAATCGAGCTGGTGTTTTTGTGATTCAAAAACTATTTTTAAAGTGGCTTTAAATCTTCATTGATTGTATATAGATAGATCAGGAGGATGGGCATATCCGTGCAGTTGTACAGAGCTGTGTGTGGGACATTTGCCGCAGTGTTCGCCTCCTTCATGTCTAAACGGGCAGAATTTAAATCAACTATGAGAAACGCCATTCTGACGTTGAGAAACCGGCGAGACGGTGTCCTGTTAGGACTGACCCTCACCTACTTATTTTGGGGGGGGCTTTTATTACGGTGTGGCGATGTGGAGACCAACCCTGGACCCACCACCCCTGGATCCACCGGCCGCAAGCTGAGGCAGACCAGCTTGGTTGATGGTGCTGGTGGTCGTAGCACCATCACAGGCACAGCATCCAGGAAAACCAGAACGAGGGCTGATGTGACTACCTACACCAACACGCCTACGACCATACACCGTGGCCAGGACTCCTCTTCTACTGGGTCTCCTAAGGAACTGTCCTTCAACACCATGACAGCAAAAATCGAAAAAGTGGAAAACTTGCTGAAAACAACAACTGACAGTTTGAACAATGAGATCAAATTGTTGACAGACAGTGTTGGTACCTTGAAAGAGGAAATGTGCAGCCTGAAGAAAGACATGGACGTTCTTAGAACTGAAAATGAAGACTTAAAACAGTCAAATACAAAATTGATGGATAGGGTTGAAAAACTAGAAAAGAAATCTGATGATTTAGAAGGAAGGTCCAGACGAAATAATGTCATTTTTCATGGTTTAGAGAAGAGAGCTTATGAGACTGGAGCTGACTGTGAGAGGATTGTAAAAAGTCTTCTCTCAGAAAAAATGGATGTAGCAGATGTGAAATTCGATAGAGTGCACAGGATAAACTCTAAACCCAGCTCTCCCATTATTGCTAGGTGTTGTTTTTATCAAGATAAGCTTAGCATACTGAAGGCAAAGACTCGGCTGAAGGGCTCAAAGATTTTTGTAGACGATGATTTCTCCCAAGCTGTTAGAGAAATTAGACGCAAACTGACCCCATATTTGAAGAGTGCCCGAGCAGAAGGAAAGAATGTGAGAATGATCTTTGATCATTTGATCATTGATGGTGAAAAGGTGACCCTCAATGATCTCGAAAGAAACAAATAGCTTGTTGGCCGGCCCATACACACATCTGTCTGTAGAGGTAATTCACAGGGGGGTAGGAAAAGTAAACTTACACCGGGTGTAAAGTCTCAGTTAGATAGGACTAGACCTAGACCTACTCCAAAGGAGCTTTGTGCTGTAACCAGCAAGAGGGGGCTTTGTGCTGTAACCAGCAAGACGGGACCTGGCTTTGCTGGGCGAGGAGACAAAGACCGCAGTAGGCTAGCCCTAAACCTAACCCTACATAGGCCGAATGATGTGTCATCTGGCTTTAGACCATGTTTAAATGAAGAGTCCTCTTTAAATAATGATTTTGGTACAGTTGATAGCATTAATTTGATGTCTTGTCATATTAGTGGAAGTAGTGAAAATGTGAGTTTAGATGATGTAGTAGATAAAGTAGAGTGTGGCAATACAAATCAAGCAAATAAAACTTTTTCATTTTTGTCCTGGAACGTAAATGGATTATTTTCAAAACTGGCCGATGGAGATTTTGTATCTTATGTGCGTAGCTTTGATTTTATTTGTCTGACAGAAACGTTTTTGGAAAATATCCAGCCAGATGCTTTTAGTGGCTATAAAGCCTTCTGTAAGGCGGCAACTAAAGTTAGCCATCAAGGGAGACGATCAGGGGGAGTAGTTTGTTTGATTAAGAATGAGTTATCTGCTCTTGTAAAATATTTAGATGTTCCATACCCTAACATTTGTACTTTTCTCTGTGACAAATCTTTATTGTGTACTTCAAGAAATGTTTTGCTTGTATGTGTGTATATCCCACCTGAAGGCTCTCCTTTTTATAACATGTTTGATAATGATAGTGGGATTGCTATGTTGGAAGAATATTTAGCTGATTGTGTGGTTGCTTTGGATGAAGTTGATATAATATTGTGTGGAGATTTAAACAGTAGGACATCAAACTTTTCTTGCCATCATGTGGCAGATGATTTTATCTCAGAGCTCCAAAGCAAAAGCATGTCTCTTAGTGGTAATCGTTATTCTGAAGATTCTGTTATAAATAATTATGGTAAATTATTATTGAATATGTGTACTACATTTAGTTTACAAATTCTGAATGGTGTATGTAATGGTGATCAGCAGGGACGCTATACGTACATTTCTGATGGAGGATGCAGTGTTAATGATTATTTTTTAGTGTCAGATGATTTGTTCTCTCAGATTTTTGTCTCATGTCGTTTGTTTGTTGCTGAACGTTCTGATTCAGATCACCTTCCTGTGGAATTACATATTAATCCATTGTATAAAACTTATGTAATAGCCGAAGAGCCATCTGTTGTGGAAAAGTTTGTGTGGGATGAAAACAAACTCTCAGCTTATAAAGATAATCTTTGTGAGGAAGACATGCATGTAACTTTTTCAAATGCCTTACAGATGATTGATGAGAATATTAATGAAGCTCTAGATTTGTTCAATAGTTGTATAAAGTCCAGTGCTGAATGTATGAAGAAACAGGTACATGTAAAAAAAGGTTTATCAAATGCAACATGGTTTGATAATGAATGTAAAAGTATGAAGTGCAGGGTAAGAAAATTATTAAAGACTTACCGGAAAACGTTAAAGAACGAAGACAGAAACTTGTACTGTGTTTTAAGAAGGGAATATAAATACATGCTAGAAAGGAAAAGGAAACAGTATAATATGACATTACTTGCAGACATGGTGTCTTCAATCTCTTCTCAAGTCCAGTTCTGGAAAAGTGTTAAGAAGGCATCATTTAGAAATAGTCAACCTAAGAATAATATATCAGTTGACAGTTGGTTTCAACATTTCAAAACCCTGTTGGAGAAAGACTCATCAGACAACTCCATGAATACTAATGTTGACTATGATGAAAGTGAGGAAGATTTTGATCGTCCAATATCTAAAGGTGAAATATATTGGGCACTTAGAAAACTAAAAAATGATAAAGCAGCAGGTCCTGATCAAATCATCGGAGAATTGCTGAAAAATGGAGGTGAAGATGTTGTGCTTTTCCTTCTAAAATTATTCAACAAAATCTTTGAGGATGGCCTTTTCCCAGATAATTGGACTGAATCTATAATCCTAACATTACACAAAAAGGGCGATGTTGATAACCCTAATAACTATAGGGGAATTTCTCTTAGTGATATAAGTAGTAAGTTGTATAGTACTATCATTAATAATAGATTACAGGAATGGGTTAGGAAAAATGATATTACAGGTGAACACCAAGCTGGTTTTAAGAGAGGATATTCCACTATAGATCATATGTTTACTCTGCTTGCGTTTGTACAGAAACAGTTTGCTCTTAACCGTAAGCTCTATGTGGCATTTATTGATTTTGAAAAGGCATTTGATTCTGTTAATAGAAACTTGTTGTGGCCTATTCTCCTGAAAAATGGTGTGAAGGGTAAATTATTACGATGTTTGAGAGCCATGTATCAGAATGTCAGAAGCAGAATAAGATGTGGTACTAAACTGACTGATATAATATACTGTACCACTGGTGTTAAACAGGGTGATGTATGTAGCCCTTTACTGTTTTCGGTTTTTATTAACGAGTTAGCCAGAGAAGTCATCAATAATGGTAAACATGGTGCCACTTTCCCCCAAGATGCCACAGAATTATCTATTCTTCTACTTGCTGATGATGTTATCCTACTATCTGAAACAGTTGTTGGCTTACAAAAGCAGTTAAATAGCTTGAGCAGTGCTGCAGTGGCACTTGATCTTAAGGTTAATCTGAATAAGAGCAATATCGTTGTATTCAGAAAAGGTGGTCATTTAGCTGCTCATGAAAAATGGTTGTACAATGGAAAAGTCATGCCAGTGATTAATGTATATAAATACTTAGGAATCTGTTTTTCTACAAAGCTTAGTTTCACAACTGCATGTAAAGATCTGGCAAGTCGAGGTAAACGAAGTTTGTTATTTGTTTTGAGAAAATTACGAATATTGAATAATAACTCCTTTGATTTGTTCATTAAGATATTTGATGCCCAAATACAACCCACTGTGTTATATGGTGCAGAAATATGGGGTTTGGATGCAGCTGCAACACATTGTGAATCGGTGCACCTCTTTGCTTTAAAACAGTTTCTAGGCTTAGATAGACGTACGCCCAATGATCTTGTGTATAGTGAAACTAATAGATATCCTCTCTCCGTTAATGCTGCTGTAAGATGTATTAGATACTGGATTAAGATTCTATATATGGATGAGAATAGGTTACCTTTTAAGTCTTACAAGATGCTTTATGATCTAGACCTCAAAGGGAAAAACAACTGGGCTACACAAATACGTACCTGTTTATGTGAACTCGGTTTTGGATTTGCTTGGCTTAATCAAGGTGTTGGAAATTGTAGAGAATTTATAAACGCTTTCAGGCAAAGACTGATTGACTGCAGGTGGCAACAATGGAATGACCATATACAAAACCAGTGAAAGATATCAAATGTATAGACAATTTATAAGTACTCATGATATTAAACCTTATCTCAAGCTTGATATGGACATTCATTTGAAAAGAATTATGTCTAAATTTAGACTTGGTGTATCAGATATAAATGTTCATAAATTCAGATACAGAGGATATAATGTTGATGACACTAGGTTACTATGCCCATTATGTAAGCAAGCACCTGAAGATGAAGTACATTTTGTGTTATGTTGTCCAGTGTTAGAGGTTGTTAGGCAGAGTTACATCCCTGTAAAATATAGTAGGCAGGCTAATTCTTTTCGACTCTGTTTACTTATGGCGTCAAGTCAGCCTGAAGTTGTGCGCAGCCTCACTTTATATTTGTGTAAAGCTTTCAAAATAAGAGATACTTTATTATCGTAAGTCATATCTTTGTAACTGATGTTGCTGCTGTATAATAAGTCCTTTTGTTGTTATTACTGTTGTCTTAATCCAACAACAAAATACCAAAGCAGTCTGGCAACCCCCTTCATGTATGGGCCAATGGCCTTTTTGTGAATAAAGTTTTCGAGTTCGAGTTCGAGTTCGAGTTCGAGTTCTCTCCCTCCCTCCCTCCCTCATGGGGAGGGGGGAGGGGCAAGACTTTGATATTTGCTTTCACCTCTCTTCTCATCTAGATCTAGATCTCTAACTCTGAAAGTGGAAATACAAAATTGACTTTGACCCCCCCCCCCCCCCCCCCTCTCCCTCTCTCTCTCTCATATGGTAAGAGGGAGGGGGGGGGTAGACTGATTTTGGCTCTTGCCTTTTTTTTTTCATCTTGATCTAGCTCTCTCTCCAACTCAAAATGTGGAAATACAAATTTGACTTTGACTCTTTCTCTCCTTCCTTCCACCCCCCCCCCCCCCCCCTCTCTCTCTCCCTCATTCTCCTTCCCTCCCCTCTCTCTCTCTCTCTCTCTCTCTCTCTCTCTCTCTCTCTCTCTCTCCTCTCTCTCTCTCTCTCTCTCTCTCTCTCTCTCTCTCTCTCTCTCTCTCTCTCTCTCTTCCTGTGTAAGAAAATCATTTTACAGACCAGCTGCAATACATAAGGTGTATATTAAATCCTGTCTGCCTACATACCATCGTGTTTGTTTTGTTTCTCGTTCTTGAAAAATAGCAGAAATCAGAGTATTAACGGTATTAATACTATTATGAGTAAAATATAATACTTACTACTTGTCCCCTTTTTATGAAGAGAAAAGGGGGGAGGGGGGCAAATGCCCCCTTTTTTTCATTTCAGGGGGCCCTTGGGCCCCCTTTTTTGAAATCCTAGAATCAACACTGCATCTGTGTGTGTGTGTGTGTCCTGTGTGACGCTGTGACCAGGTGCTGGATATGGATGTATACATATGTGTGTGTGTGTGTCCTGTGTGACACTGTGACCAGGTGTTGGATATGGATGTATACATGTGTGTGTGTTCTGTGTGACGCTGTGACCAGGTGCTGGATGTGGATGTATACATTGTGTGTGTCCTATGTAACACTGTGACCATGTTCTGGATGTGGATGTATACATGTGTGTGTGACGCTGTGACCAGGTGCTGGATGTGGATGTATACAAGTGTGTGTGTGTCCTATGTGACACTGTGACCATGTTCTGGATGTGGATGTATACACGTGTGTGTGACACTGTGACCAGGTTATGGATGTATACATGTGTGTGTCCTGTGTGACGCTGTGACCAGGTGCTGGAATGTGGATGTATACATGTGTGTCCTGTGTGACGCTGTGACCAGGTTATGGATGTATCACAGTGTGTGACGCATGTGACCAGTTATGGATGTATACATGTGTGTGACGCTGTGACAGGTTATGATGTATACATGCGTGTGTCCTGTGTGACGCTGTGACCAGGTGTGGATGTGGATGTATACATTGTGTGTGTCCTGTGTGACGCTGTGACCAGGTGCTGGATGTGGATGTATACATGTGTGTGTTTGTGTGACGCTGTGACCAGTTATGGATGTATAATGTGTGTGTGATGCTGTGACCAGGTGTTGGACGTGGACCGCATGCTGGCGAAGAGCGCGACGCCCGTGGAGGTGCTGGCCATGGAGACACACCAGCAGCAGATGGAGAACCACCCCGTCATCCGCACCCTCTACGACCACACCGATGTGAGGCTCCTGCAGTCTTCTTCTTGGGATGAGACTATAAACGATGCCCATTGTGAATATAGCCGCCGCTGTAGTCTAGTGTTAGGCGTTGGACTCGTATCTAAAGGTTGCGGTTCGATCCCAGCTTTCGGCTATGGCGTTGTGCCTTGAAAAAGGCACTTTACGCTATTTCTACCCACCAGTGTAAAAGGGTACCACCTTGTGTTGGGTTAACCCTGCGATAGATGGCGTCTATCCAGGGGGAGTCTATGACTCTCAGCGCTTAACGCCACAAAAACCGGATAAGCACCGGCCTGATGAGCCTTAGCTCGGACAGACTTACTTTTAACATGTTGAATGCTCCAGAACATCTTGCGCACATGTTAAACCCTGTTCTGCCTTTCGTAAAGTAGGCCATTGTGTGCCAGTGGGAACAGATGACAAGATTTAAAAATTGCATTGTATACATGGGGACTGGATGTAAAAAACCACATGAGTGTTTATTCCATTATCCTTGATATAAATAATAAATAAAAAAATTTAATAAATTAAACATTTATAGTTGTCATGAATACTATCTCATCTCTTGGTTTCTTATTCGGTTTCTTTTCTTTCATGATTCTTGATTCCGTCATTCTTTTTCATTTGATAGATTTGAGAGCTTAATGGTTAAAAGTGAGATTTTAAAAATCTTAATTAAGTCATGAGTTAAGCAGCGTCAAGCATGGTTACCAGTTGGATGGGTGACCATTTGCACCACCTTGGCTTCAATACAGTCCCCCAGTTCACCCAGCTGTAAATGGTTACCTGCCCTCTTTAGGGTCAGGGAAGGAACAGCAGCGAGGGAGAGGAGATGGGCACTGCCCTCAATATGCTGGCCCCTAGAGAAGCTGAGGTCTCTGATGCCTCGCTCCCCTAGACCACCAAGGTTATGGGACACCTTTACCTTTACCTCTTTAATGAATCATGGGTTTCAATCTGGGCAGGGAATGGTGGATTTAGAGTTGAGATGTCCCAAATCAACATCAATGCAGCTGTGCTCGTGTCTTTCTCTAAGTTCATGTATGGGCAATTAAAGAGTTGAGATGTCCCAAATCAACATCAATGCAGCTGTGCTCGTGTCTTTCTCTAAGTTCATGTATGGGCAATTAAAGAGTTGAGATGTCCCAAATCAACATCAATGCAGCTATGCTCGTGTCTTTCTCTAAGTTCATGTATGGGCAATTAAAGAGTTGAAATGTCCCAAATCAACATCAATGCAGTTCTGCTCGTGTCTTTGTCTAAATTCATGTATGGGCGATTGAAGAGTTGAGATGTCCCAAATCAACATCAATGCAGCTGTGCTCGTGTCTTTCTCTAAATTCATGTATGCATGCATGTGAAAGGTAAAGTGTGCCCATTGAAAGACCCCTTAATTTATGGAGTGTCACTGAAACTGAAAATACCCAGCATGCCCTCAAGGTGGGACTTGCGCACTGGCTTGTGCAGTGTATCATAGTTTCTTACCCCCATGCTAAACAGGCCAAAAATTGGCCAGCTATGGCTAGTGGTATGGAGCACATGGAACATACCCAGCATGCAACCAGCTGCCTGAAGAGAGATGGGCTGTGCCAGGTTCATCTGAACTTTGACACAATGCCTAAAACAAATTTAGTGCTATGCCCTACATCAAGGAGTTATGGAAAAATCAAAGCCAAGTGAATATGTGACTATTCTTCATCAGATGATCAGATAGCGGCTATTGTTGTTTGTCTTATGAGCAAGAACGCGTTATGCTGCCGTTAAGCGCCTGACAAGTCAGGCCTAGCACATCTGACATCAGCTTGGGAGATAGTTGTTATCTTTTTAAGTCTTAAAAATCAGGAAGATGGACTATGGAAGCAGAAAATAGACCTGAAGGAGGTGAAAGGAAGGAAAGGAACAGGCAGAAACAAAGAGAGGGATAGAAAAAAAGGGAATTCCTAGTACCGGAATTTCCAGAAGGTGGGGATGCTGTTTATACTGACAGGTCCCGGGCATGTCCAAAGGGGAATAAGTGACCACACCTTCTAACCATATAATCTACCCTGCTAGGCTGTTTGTCTTTCTGTGCAGTGCATTTTGCATGAAGTGAGGTGGTTTGTTGTTTTCAGGAAGTGATGTGTCTGGACTTTCACCCCTTCAGTCAGATCCTGGCCTCAGGCAGCAGAGACTGCAGCCTTCGTTTCTTCGAATACTCCAAGCCGTCTGTCAAGAAGGCCTACAAAAGTGTGCAGGTAACAACTGAGGAACAACATATAGATAAGGGGCTTTTTCTTTGGGGGGGGGGGTTATTCCTATGTATGTGTGTGTCACGACGCACCTATCCCACACCATTCAGCCACAGCTAAAATTAGCATGCCCTGTCTTTGTACCCCCACACCCCTCCCTTTTTTTCCCCCCTCCCCCACCACTGTGTCTCAGACCATCGCACGCTCACGCAGAAGACCTAGAGGTGGATGGCTAGAAAGACAGCAAAGCTTACAAAGTAAGACACGCACGCTACGTGCTGAAGGCTTGTTGATTCAACACATACACATGCTAAATAATAATAATAATAATAAATGGAATTTATATAGCGCTATATCTTGCAAAAACAAATCAAAGCGCTTGCATTTAACCAATTCTTGCGCATGCAGCCAACAACAATTTAGATTTTTAACGAAGCCAATGTACACACTCACACACACACACACACACACACACACACACACACACACACACACACACACACACACACACACACACACACACACAGAGTTAAACACTTGCAGGGTGGTGGATATTGCTGTTGAGAGAGGGGTAAAGATGAAAGGATAAGGCAAAGTCTTAGTTTGAAATAAGGTGTCCTTGAGGCTGGAATTTCAAATGGGGCTAGGTAGCTTTTTACGGGACAGAGGAATCTTCCAGGTCATGTACCAAAAGGGAAAGAGCGACGGCACACGGTGGATGATTGAATCGAGTACTTGTAGGCATGGTATCTCGCATGCGGAAGGACGTAAGAGTATACGGGTAGGCATTCCAGAGGCGAGGTGCTGTTTGTGAAGCATTTTACAGAGGAGTACTGATTTATAGTTACTCTCTGGGCACAGGACGCAGCCAGTTGAGATAGCAAGCGATGGAGTAAGGCTCAAATTTTTCTTTCATGAGGAACCAGTCGAGCTGGGGTTTTTTACGTTGAGGGGGTGGGATAGATGATGCGGCAAACAGCCAAAAGAGATTGCAATAGTCAAGACGTGAAGCAATTCAGAGACGATTACGAGTCAGATGTTCATCAGTGACCAACTTTCGAATTGCGCTCATACATTTTAATTGATAGTGCAGACTGCAGTCTAGGTGATGACTTTTTGCATGGATAGTGTGTTGTCGATAAAACCCTAGATACTTACAAGCATGTAAGAGTGATGAAGTATTGCCGAATTCTACAGAAGCTTGTATGGAAGAAAGTTTGTGCAGTGCTACGCTAGAGTAGATTGAGACAGCAAAAGTGACAAGATTTTCCCCAGATTTGAATCCCTCAAAAGTGATGAACACGTTGACTTGATTAAAAAATATTGAAGGAAGTTTAAAAATGAAACATTAAGATTACAATCCTGGCTTTGACAAAGTCAAAATATCTGAATTCAGAAGGAAAATTGCAATCAATTTACAGTACTGGCGCGAAAGTTACCACTCTCAATACTAAAAGAGCATCCTGATGTGAACATACAATCCAGCTGTTATTTTTTGTTATATCTCCTATGCAGATTGAACATATTGATTCAAATTTGCTTCTTCACAACAACAAGACACACACTGCATTGAATGCTCCTGAATATAGCGCTGAAGAATTCGCAAACCTATCACAAAGCAGTGAAAAGTTGGAAAACAAAATCCTTGTGGTCACTTTTCTCCACTGTACAGTGGAAAGGATGCCATGCTATTTTGAGCGGACCCTTCCATGCGGTCAGTGCGTGAGCTAAGATTAGATCATCAGGGCTCATGTGCCACCTCCTGAGAGCAGTGGAAAGTGGGGGTAAACGACTGCCGTGGTGTATGTTTCCCTCTGATTATAGCTTTTCTACAATCTTGGCAGGAACATCTGTAATGTTGCCATGGGTTCTTTTATATGTACACTGAACATATATTGCACACAGAACCACAGTGAACTTTCCCATTCAGAGGACAGATACCCAGATCACTTATTCATGGTCAGTTCCATGAGGGAAAAGTCTGAAACATATCTGAAGCTTTATCTTTCGTTTTTCTTTCCTGATATTGTTGGCATGTGTCTTCTGCTCTTTTATTCTTGCTGCCTGGTAGTCAACTGAAAACATTGGGATGAGTACAGTGAAATTTGTGTTATTTACCTAGATATGGCTGTGTGTGTTGGAACTATTTCTGATCTGTCCTATGCTTTTTTCTGTGTTTCCTTTTTTTTAAGGGGATGGGATAGCTCCGGTGGTCAAAGTGCTCGCTTTACCCAAGCTGACGTTAAGCAGCATCGAGCGCGGTTACCAAGTGGATAGGTGACCATTTGCGCGCCTTGGCTTTAGTACATTCCCCCAGTTACCCAGCTGTCAATGGGTACCTGCCCTCTTTAGGGCCAGGGAAGGTAAAGCAGCGAGGGAGAGGAGATGGGCGCTGCCCTCAAAATACTAGCCCCTGGAGAAGCTGAGGTCTCTTGATGGCTTGCTCCCCTACAACCGCCTAGGTTATGGATACCTTTACCTTTTTTGTCCTTCCTTTTTTATGATTATGTCAAAAAAAACAAACAAAAAACCAGCAGTTTGGACAGTGAAGTGAAGAAGCTAACCTCTGTGTGTACTAAGCCTTTGATTTGTCCTTGCAAGGTAGAGTGCTATATAAATTCCATTTATTATTATCATTTTTATGACTTTTAGGAGGCTGCTCAGTTCGAAGCTTGTCCTACCATCCCATGTGGGATATCTTGTTGTGGGCACTGAGAGCAGCTACCTGTGAGTGTGCCTGCTCGTGGGGACGATTGATGTGTTGTTATACTTTGTGCACACATTTCACTTACCTTGTGCTGTGAAGTCTGTGTTTGACAGTGTGTTTGTTATGATTAGCTGCAGTGGTTTTATTTTCTTTGTAGCTTGGTTTTTTTTTCTAGGATGCCCCCAGTGTTATGTCTTTTGCTGTGTAGTTTAGTTCTACAGACCTGGTCGTATTACAGTGTTAAACTTGAGATTGAATGAGTGACATTAAAACTAAAGGGAGAAAAAAAAAAGAAGAAAGAAAAAAAGAATTTCAGAACTGGTAAACATTGCTTCCTCCTTTTTTATGGCTTAATCAGATGTCAGAGAATTCGCTCAAAAGGATTTTTCCTCTGGAGTTAACATCATGTCGACTTTGACTCCCGCTCAAAAGTCCTTCGGATGAGACTATAAATCAAGGTCTTGTATGTGGATACACAGAGAACATCTTGTGTATATGTTAAAACCCATTCCGCTTTTCAAAGAGTAGGCCATTGTGCGCCAGTGGGGACGGACAACAAAATTTACACAACTGCATACACATGAAAAAGTATGTGAGTGCTTATCCTATTATCCTCGAAATAAAAGAAAAGAATGAAACAAAAATCACACTAGCCCACTTATACATCTGTGTAGATGACTTTCCCAGTCTCTCTTCCTGTCTCACACTGGCTCAGAAGATTTAACTGGAGATGAGGAGCAGATAGATAGGTGTTCAGGCTGTGCTGAAGTCTCATCTAACAGGCAGAGTGATGCAGTACTTTTTTTTTCAAACTTCCTAGTGTATGAACCCCTGCAACACCTCCTACTAGCCACACAGGATCGTGAGCATGGAAAAAGATCTCTGTTGCGTCTTCTCTCATGTCCCCCCCCCCCTACGTCCTTTGGGACATGGGACTGAGTGAGTGAGTGTACGAACTGAAATCCTAGTGTTCTTTAAATATACAGAACTAAATAAGGAAGGTGGCAGGGTGACTTAGACATCCACCTACCTAACAAGTAAGCCATGAGGTTCTGGGTTCAATTCCCAGTCTTGCTTTTCTTCCCAGTTTAGCATGAAAATTGGAACTGAATGTCTTTCGGATGAGACACTAAATCAGCCTGATCCATGTGCCTACAAATTTGTTCATGACAAAAAACCTACAGCATTTGAAAATTGGAAAGAACAGAGATGTACCTTATCAACTGTCCTAGTGAAATTGGTAGATAAATTAAAATTCCCAACAGTCTTCCCACGTCAGAATGGGACTCCTTAATGGTGGGAATAAAACACAGTCGCATAACAAAAAATCTCACCATTGGTGAACCTAAGAGCTCTAGCCGAAGACAAAAGAAAACAACAAAAAGTATACAATC
Source organism: Stramonita haemastoma (assembly GCA_030674155.1). Classification (NCBI taxonomy): domain Eukaryota; kingdom Metazoa; phylum Mollusca; class Gastropoda; order Neogastropoda; family Muricidae; genus Stramonita; species Stramonita haemastoma. The sequence continues at coordinate 44,800,131 of CM060331.1, forward strand.
ACAGTGTGAATACCTATCATGTCAAAAAACAAACAAAACAAAACCCTTTTTATGTCTGCCTGTCTTGTGAACAAGCCGCTGTGTTCTGGTTGCAGTGCGGCTGTATGATGCTCGCACCCTTCAGTGCTACGTAGGCGGAAACCCTCAGGACCAGCACAAAGGGCCCATCACTGGGGTAAGTAAGACACCTGGCGGCAGAGTGCCCTCACTTAACCCTCCACCCTTGGTTTGTGATGTTGTCCATGAGCATTGCTCCACAACAGTTGCCTCTAGTTATGGTTGTTTCTCAAATAGTTGCTTGACCCTTGGTTGTGATCGTTGTCCAATGAGCATTGCTCCACAACAGTTGCCTCTAGTTATGGTTGTTTCTTCAAATAGTTGCATTGACCCTTGGTTGTGACAGTTGCCTCTAGTTACGGTTGTTTCTCAACAGCTGGCCTTTGCCTTATCTCCTGCTTGTATCAGGCACATGAACCTGGTGTGTAACGTACTTAGTTCTGGGTTGGGGTTTTTTCCATGTGCAGAATTTTGTCATAACAGCTGTGGTGAAAACTGAGAAACAAAAATGCATTGTGCCATCACATACAGAGCAACACGTGAAGCTATTTTGTAAAACACACCCTGTGGAAAATTTGCTGCAAGGACGTTTGGCTCTTGGAGTGTTGATCTGCCTTATCCAGTCTCTCATAAGAACCGTCTTTTGATTTGCTCCTAGTTCAAGCCTCTGTTGGTTTTCATGAGTTAAACCCTGTGCTCTGCTGTGAAGACCTACTTTCATGAAGTTGTGGGTTTTTTAATAATTCAAATTGCAGCAGGGGTGCCTAGGGGCAGTTGTCAAGGCCCGGCTGTCTCTCAAAGCTGATGATGGTGTAACTGTCACGACTGCAAAAAAGAAAAAAACACATGAAAAAAAGACCAACCTTCTCACAAACTGCAGAACTGTCCCTGTCCCTCTTTACCTTACCAAGGGCAAGGTTTGAAAGTTGGCCTTCCTGTTGTGTTTCAAGTGTGCTGAGTCATTAAGACCATGGGTAATGGAACATAGAAATAAAAAAAAAAGGGGAACATAGAACTGAGGGCCGCCTACCAAGGATCCTCTTAGTTGTTGAAATGTCTTGCTTGACAAATTGAGCACGATGTAAGTTCCAAGCTTGTTGTTGTTGTTGCTCTAATCATGTATTGTGCTGTGCAACTGTGACATCTCTTTTCTTCAAGAAAATATGAAATTTTAACCAAAATACCTGGCCCACAAGATAGTTGTTGTTCTATACTGAACTGTTATCATCTGATACAGTAAGGATGTTAGCAAATTTAATTTTGGGGGACAAAAATCATATTGTTTGCAGCTGCATTGCAGCCCTAACACTGACCGGATTTGGTAAGTATGCAAACCACACATAAACTTGGGGTTTAAAAAATATATCAGGTAAACTTTAGACTAAAAAAAAAATCACTTTCATACACATTAGAATCTTAGAACTAACCGATGTAGTAAAGTTTGCAAATGGATGTGATTTTTTTTTTATGGGAGGGATTTCAGGTGTATTAGCCCATTTACATTCTGTGTCTCTGAACACAGACTGCCCTAGATTTCGCATTCCATCACAAAATCACGGCAGGCACACATGCTCCCTGGCCTTTTCTTCCTTCTAAGTACATACCAGCAGCTATAATTACTTCCAGACTTCAGCAGGGTTTCTCCTTCTAGCTTTATAAAGCTTTGGCATGTGGTAGCGATTAGTGATGGCCACAGAGTGATGGAAATCTACTGTGTGTAAATCCCGGCAAATCCCGGTTGGGATTCAAGGGAGGCAATTATTCAATCCCAGCAGATCCTGGTATGGGACTATGAGGGTTAAGGTCCTCATGCTGACAGATAGAAAGTGTGCTACTTAAAATTTGGAAGAAAACTGTTTCAGGTAGACTGGAGCCTAACGCACCTTAAGGCCTCAGCTGACAGATAGAAAGTGTGCTACTTAAGATTTGGAGAAAACTGTTGCAGGTGGACTGGAGCCCAAACGCCAACCTGTACACCTCTTGCTCCAAGGACGGAGACATCAAGGTGTGGGACGGCATCAGCAGCAAATGCATCGCCACATTCCGATTGGCCCACCAAGGCCAACAAGTCTGCTCTGTCGTCTTCTCCAGAAACTCTAAGGTAATGAGTTTGTTACAGAAAGCATTTTGTACTCATTGTTCTTATACATATACAAAAGACTGGATGTGTACCTAAACATGAAAAAAAAGGAGAGAAGTGTCCATGTATGTGAATCAATAAGCACACATGCAATATGCACAACACATACACATACACTCACTCGCACACTCTGCACACATGCATGCATATGACACCATGCATACACACACACACACACACACACACACCACAACACACACACACACACACACACACACAACACACACACATGCGCACACACACACACACACACGCACACACACACACATGCGCACACACACACCATGCACACACACACACACATGCACACACACACACACACAGACACACACCCCTACCTTTTTGATCAGGCTCTTGTTAAGACATTATGCCCTATGCTGTACTGCTGGGATGGATAGGCAGTGCTCTGTATCATTCTGCCCTATTGGAGTGTGCTGTTGGCCAAACCATGTACAAAGGGGATTTCTTGATAGATAGGATGCGACCTACCATCATTCACCTGCCTAACAAGTAAACTGTGAGGTTCTGGGTTCAATTCCCAGCCTTGCCCTTTCTTCCCAATTTGACGAGAGAGCCAAAATGAATTTCAAAGTCCTTCAGCTGAGACTATGAAGTAAGTGCCTGTCTGCAAATGCACAAGAACATCTAGCACTCACATGAAAAGCCTGTTCTGCCTCTCAGAAAAGTAGGCCATTTCGTGCCGGTAGGAACAGATGACAAAAAACACATCCACACAGGTGCCATTTTTAGATACTATCCCCTATGAAAGAATGCAGCTACCTAGATGAGGAGGGGTGATGTTTGCATGCGCAAAAACTTGACCATTGGTAACTCGTGGAGCTCTAACTGAGGAACAAAAACAAACACTTTTTTTTGTTTTCTCTAACAATTTGTGTTCAGTTTTCTGACTGATGCTTCCTTGTCACTCTTCTGCAGTACACTTTTCTGACTGATGTTTCCTTGTCACTGCTGTACAGTTTTCTGACTGATGTTTCCTTGTCACTCTTCTGCAGTACAGTTTTCTGACTGATGTTTCCTTGTCACTGCAGTACAGTTTTCTGACTGATGTTTCCTTGTCACTCTTCTGCAGTACAGTTTTCTGACTGATGTTTCCTTGTCACTGCAGTACAGTTTTCTGACTGATGTTTCCTTGTCACTGCAGTACAGTTTTCTGACTGATGTTTCCTTGTCACTCTTCTGCAGTACAGTTTTCTGACTGATGTGTCCTTGTCACTGCAGTACAGTTTTCTGACTGATGTTTCCTTGTCACTGCAGTACAGTTTTCTGACTGATGTTTCCTTGTCACTGCAGTACAGTTTTCTGACTGATGTTTCCTTGTCACTGCAGTACAGTTTTCTGACTGATGTTTCCTTGTCACTGCAGTACAGTTTTCTGACTGATGTGTCCTTGTCACTCCACTGCAGTACAGTTTTCTGACTGATGTTTCCTTGTCACTACAGTACACTTTTTTGAGTGATGTTTCCTTGTCACTGCAGTACACTTGTCTGACTGATGTTTCCTTGTCACTACAGTACAGTTTTCTGACTGATGTTTCCTTGTCACTGTAGTACAGTTTTGTGACTGATGTTTCCTTGTCACTCCACTGCAGTATTGTTTTCTGACTGATGTTTCCTTGTCACTGCAGTACAGTTTTCTGACTGATGTTTCCTTGTCACTACAGTACAGTTTTGTGACTGATGTTTCCTTGTCACTGCAGTACAGTTTTCTGACCGATGTTTCCTTGTCACCGCAGTACACTTTTCTGACTGATGTTTCCTTGTCACTGCAGTACAGTTTTGTGACTGATGTTTCCTTGTCACTGCAGTACAGTTTTGTGACTGATGTTTCCTTGTCACTGTAGTACAGTTTTGTGACTGATGTTTCCTTGTCTCTGCAGTACATCCTGTCCAGTGGCAAAGACTCGTTGGTGAAGCTGTGGGAGCTGTCGACCAATCGCTGTCTGATCGTCTACACGGGGGCGGGGGCCACGGGCAGAATGGAGCAACGCACACAGGCCGTCTTCAACCACACAGAGGACTACGGTGAGATGTGTGGAAACTTAGCTGTTGGGGGGGGGGGGGTTCTGTTTTTGTTTGTTTGTTTGTTCAAGCATGCACGGGTAGGTGTGTTTGTGAGGGTTTGTGGGTGTGTGTGTGTTTTTTTGTGTTTGCATGTGTGTGTGTTTGCATGTGTGTGTGTATGCTTGCGTGTATGTGTGCTTACTTGCTTGTGTGTGTGTATGTGTGTGTGTGTGCATGTGTGCGCGCGTGTGCTTGCATGTATTAGTATGTGTTGATGAAACCCCCCCCCCAAATTTTTCCTTTCTTTTTTTATTGTTTGTCACTTGCGACTTTAAATTGTTTGTATTAGGATTGTCCTGAAGTGTTTTATTGATTAGGATTGTATTGAAGTGTGTTTGTATTAGGATTGTCCTGAAGTGTTTGTATTAGAATTGTCCTGAAGTGTTTGTATTAGGATTGCCCTGTCAGTGAAGCTGAGGTTTGCTTGATCACAATTTTCTGTTCTCAGTGCTGTTTCCCAATGATTTTCTCTTCTCAGGCTGTTCCAATGATTTTCTCTCGTGCTGTTCCCAATGATTTTCTGTTCTCAGTGCTGTTTCCCAATGATTTTCTGTTCTCAGTGCTGTTTCCCAATGATTTTCTGTTCTCAGTGCTGTTTCCCAATGATTTTCTGTTCTCAGTGCTGTTTCCCAATGATTTTCTGTTCTCAGTGCTGTTTCCCAATGATTTTCTGTTCTCAGTGCTGTTTCCCAATGATTTTCTGTTCTCAGTGCTGTTTCCCGATGAGAAAACCACCAGTCTCTGCTGTTGGGATTCCAGAAATGCCGAGCGACAGAATCTGCTGGCGCTGGGTAGGGTTTGGCTTCATTCGTGTGGTGTGTTTGTGTGTGTGTGCGTGCGTGCATGCGTGTTTGTGTGTGCGTGTTTTATTCTTATTCTTTTATTTCAAGGATAATGGAATAAGCACTTATGTGCTTTTTTTACATTCAGTCCTTGTGTGTATGCAGTTTTGTAAATTTTGTCATTTGTTCCCACCGGCACACTGAATGTCCGAGTCTTCCTAAAAGTGGAACAGGTTTTAACGTGTTCGCAAGATTTTATGCGTGTGTTCGCACACAGATCCTCGGTTTATAATCTCATCTGAAGGACTTTTGGGGGGAGTGGAGTCAGCACTGATGTTAACTCCAGAGGAAAAGTCCTCTTTAACAAGATCCAAACCAGGGTCAACAGATCAGGAGCACATCACTTGACCACCAGGCTATCCTGTCTGGTGTGTGTGTGTGTGTGTGTGTGTGTGTGTGTGTGTGTGTGTGTGTGTGTGTGTGTGTGTGTGTGTGTGCGCATGCGTGCATGTGTGCGTGCGTGCATGGGTATGTGCGTGTGTGTGTGTGTGCGTGTGCGTGTGTATTTGCATGCATGGGAGTGTTCACATGATGCGTATTTGTGTTTGTTTTTGTGTGTATGTCAGGGTTCGCGATAACCGGTAATTGTCGGTATTTTACCGATTGTAAACAGGGAATACCGAAAATTTTCGAAGCAGCTGGTACCGTGTACCGGTTCTGTTTGCCTGTGACCGATTAGATTTCCGTCTCAAAAAAAAAAAGTCTGAAGTGACGTTTTCTGACAGTCTGTCATGGGCCTGTACTGTGCTTACCGCACCTACCCCTTCCCACCCCTTTCGACGACCATCTTTAGCGCCAGCCTCATTATTAGCCTAGCACGCAGAACAGCAAGCTTTACTGTGAAAGAATAGAGCTTCGCGCTCTTCTCGGCATGACAGCGACTTCCATTCACATTGAGTAAATGGGGCCTAGATTTATTTATTCTGTATTCTTTTAATCTTTTATATCGAGGATAATGGAATAAGCACTCCTGTGCTTTTTCACATCCAGTCCCCGTGTGTATGCAGTTTTGTAAATGTAATCCGTTCCCACCGGCACACGACGGCCTGCTCTTACGAAAAGCGAAAAGCGAGGGTCTATGACTATGAATTTGCGCGTTGCTTTCAGAGAGAAGAGTCGAAAACCAAATCTAAATTCAACAAAGATCTAGATGAGCGCTAAGCATAGAAACAAGAAAGAAGAATAAAAGTCACACGAATAATGCCATGCAAAACAACAGACTGACACGGACAGTGGCACAGGCGCTAGAAAAAAAATCCTATTTCCTTCGTGGCTTCATGCCCAAGAAGCGAGTGGCAGCAAGCAGCACGGCAGTCAAAGTCTGAGAGATTCGCGTTCAATTTAGATTTAGTTTTGCTGCCCAACAATCCCCCCTCCCCCACCCCCTCACTGATTAGTTTCGTTTTGTTCACAGTACGTACCGGATTTTATTTTCTGGGGACCGATTTTGGGGGAGTTGGTCAAGATGTCTCTGAAATGGCAACTCACAGTACCGGTTTTAAAAAATCCTAGCGCGAACCCTGTATGTGTGTGTATGTGAGAATGTGCAAGTATGTGCATGCAAATTCCTATTGTAGAGGAAGTGTTCAGTTGTGTGTGGGTGTGTGCGTGCATGCGTGTGTTTGTGCGAGTGAGAGTGAGTTATCCATAATGTATGTTTATGTTTCTATGTATCTGTCACTTGTTAATATTTTGAAGGATATTGGTTGATATTGTTTTAAAAAAAACCAAGAAAACTTAAAAACCAAAGGCAGAGTGCAGGAAATGTTTTTTTTGTTATGTGCTGGGAAGAAGTACTTTAATAATGAAACTGTAATTATAAATGGAATTTATATAGCACCATATCTTGCAGAAACAAATCAAAGCGCTTGCATTCGACCAATTCTTACGCATGCAACCAATAACAGTTTAGACTTTGAGCAAAGTGAAATGTACATACACACACACAAACACACACACACACACACACACACACACACACACACACACACACACACACACACACAACACACACACACACACACACACACACACACACACACACACACACACACACACACACACACACACACACACACAAACACACACACACACACACACACACACACACACACACACACACACACACACACACCCTTTGGCACTTGAACATAATAGTGGCATATGTGCAGGGCATAACGGACCAGTGCGGGCACTGGCACACTCACCGACAGGACCGGCCTTTGTGTCCTGCAGTGAAGACTTCAGAGCTCGCTTCTGGTACAGAAAGGCCACCACGGACTGAGGAGGAGAGACAGGCAGGGTGGGAAAGGATGAGACAGAGTAATGGGAAAGGAGACAGACAGACAGGGTGGGAAAGGAGACAGACAGACAGACAGACAGACAGACAGCAAGGTGGGAAAGGATGAGAGATAGACAGACAGGGTGGGAAAGGAGACAGACAGACAGCAAGGTGGGAAAGGATGAGAGATAGACAGACAGGGTGGGAAAGGAGACAGACAGACAGCAAGGTGGGAAAGGATGAGAGACAGACAGACAGGGTGGGAAAGGAGACAGACAGACAGACAGACAGACAGCAAGGTGGGAAAGGATGAGAGACAGACAGATAGACAGGGTGGGAAAGGAGACAGACAGACAGACAGGGTGGGAAAGGAGACAGACAGACAGACAGACAGACAGGATGGGAAAGCAGACAGACAGACAGAAAGGGTGGAAAAGGAGACAGACAGGATGGGAAAGGAGAGAGACAGACAGGGTGGGAAAGGAGACAGACAGACAGGATGGGAAAGCAGACAGACAGACAGACAGATGGTGGGAAAGGATGAGATGGACAGACAGGCAGACAGACAGGGTGGGAAAGGATGACAGACAGATAGACAGGGTGGGAAAGGAGAGAGACAGACAGACAGGGTGGGAAAGGAGAGAGACAGACAGACAGGGTGGGAAAGGAGAGAGACAGACAGACAGGGTGGGAAAGGAGAGAGACAGACAGACAGGGTGGGAAAGGAGAGAGACAGACAGACAGGGTGGGAAAGGAGAGAGACAGACAGACAGGGTGGGAAAGGATGAGACAGACAGACAGACAGGATGGGAAAGGATGAGACAGACAGACAGACAGGATGGGAAAGGAGAGAGACAGACAGACAGGGTGGGAAAGGAGAGGCAGCTTTCTCTGGGGAGCAGCCAGATCGCCATGTGTTCAGCTGGACAAGTGTGTTGGTGACTTACAGCCCCAGGGAAAGATGGACCTTTTGCTGTGTGTTGTTCAGGGGTTTGGGGGTTGGTTTGTTTGGGTTTTTTTTTTTGGAGGTGGCTTGTTTGCTTTGGGGTTTGGTTTTTGTTGTGGGTTGTTGTTTTTTGCGAGGGTGGGGGGGATTTTTTAAAATGTTTTTATCTTCTCTGTTTACTGAAAAGTCCTGAAAATTGTCTATCTTTTACACAAAGATGCTTGCAAAAGTTGTAATCGTTGTAAAGAAATATATATACATCACCACCATAACACCTTGAATAACTGGTGATTTTGTAATATAAAAATAATATAATGTATGCAGTATTGAGGCATAGTAAGGCTGTTAAAAAGCAACAACACAAAACCAAACCCTGCAGAGTGCTCAGGGAAATGGAGAGATGGAGAGAATGAAAGTAATCAAACTTTGATCCAGTTTTACTTCAAAGAAAGTGACAGAGTTTTTTAATATATTTTTTATTTATCATTTTTTTAAGAAAGTGACAGAGTTACTGATACTATATATACAGAGTTGTTTGTCTCAAGATTTCATACATAAAGATGCCTAGATCACTGTATGTTTATTTATTTATTTATTTATTTTTTTGCTGTTCTGTTCTTTGATTCACTTATTTATCAGGAACTTGCAGTTAAAACAACACATCTTTGAGAGACACATAGGCATCATTGTGGATGTTATGTCAGTCGGTAAAATGTGCAGCAAACATTGAATGAATGGTGACTCAAATGTTGACTATTTTCTCACTGCCATGAATTGTTGTAAAAATGTATTTGCCAGTTGATGTTAGTCTGTTAAATCATCTTTGGGTTGTTCTTTAGGATATTGGAATCTTATCTTTGTAAATAAATTTGCTTTAAAGAGGATGGTCAGGCAGCATTTACTTTGCAGATCTGATTGTCAGAGTGTTGTGTCCACAAAACGTATGTACTCACAGGCATGCACGCACACACACACATACACATAGACACACCCACACCCACACACATAAACACACATGCTCACACGCACCAGCACTCACTTACACACACACATGCATGCACACACACACATGCACGCACACACGTTTGCTTGCATGCATGCATACACACGAACACATAAACACACATGCTCACACACACACACACACATATATGCTCACACACACACACACACATACATGCACACACATTCATATAAACCAAGGCCCCATGTGCGAATGCACACAGAACATCTTGCGCACATGTTAAAACCCCGTTCCGCCTTTTGGAAGAGCAGGCCATCGTGTGCCGGTAGGAGCAGATGACAAAATTAAAAAAAAAAAAAACCAGCATGCACACAGGTGTTGTATTTAGACACCATCCCTGAGGGGAAAAAAAAAAAAGGGTAGACGCTGCATTTGTGGTGACGTGCTCTCCCTGGGGAGAGCAGCCCAAATATCACGCAGAGAAATCTGCTGTGACATAAAGTGGTATAAAATAAAATAAACACATGCACACATGCATTCCGATGAGACTATAAACCGAGGCCCCATGCGCAAACACACGCAGAACATCTTGCACACGTTATATCCTGTTCTGCTTTTCATAAGAGTAGGCCATTGTGTGCCGGTGGGAACAGATGACAAGATTTACAAAACTGCATACACACGGGGACTGGATGTAAAAAAGCACACAAGTGCTTATTCCATTGTCCTCGATATAAAAGAATAAAATATTTTTAAAATACACACAAACATAAAACACACGCACACACATAAACTCACGCCCACACACACACACACACACACAAACTCGCACATCAGTGCACATGCACACACAATTTATTAGGAGCAATAGCCGATGACAGACAATGGCACTTCAGAGCACAGATACTGCATTGGGTCAGCACATGCCTGCCCACACTGCATTTGGGTCCATGCCTGCCTCACAACTGCATTTGGGTCCATGCCTGCCTACACTGCATTTGGGTCTATGCCTGCCTACACTGCATTTGGGTCTATGCCTGCCTACACTGCATTTGGGTCATGCTGCTACACTGCATTTGGGTCCATGCCTGCCTACACTGCATTTGGGTCCGTGCCTGCCTACACTGCATTTGGGCTGCCTGCCACTGCATGCCTGCCCACAAATGCTGGCACTTGGGCCCATGCCCACAAATGCTGGCACTTGAGCCCAAAGGACCTGGCACTTGAGTCCACAGACCCTAGCACTTGTGGCCCATGCCCACACACACTGGCACATGGACACACAGACACTGCACCTGGGTCCACAGACACTGCACCTGGGTCCACAAAACACTGCACCTGGGTCCACAACACTGCACCTGGGTCCACAAACACTGCACCTGGGTCCAGTTACTGCATTTGGGTCCATATACATTGCACTTGAGTCCAAGTCCACATACACTGTACTTGGGCCATGCCCACATCCAGTAGCACTTACCACACGCTGAACAGCGACCTGAGGAAGATTGTGAGGCTGACAGAGATAACCAACCCTGCAGACCAAGCTGTATGCCACAAGAGGAGCTGGAAAGGACATGCCATTATTTTTCCCAAACAGGTCTGATGGTGTAAAGGGAACAAGAGAAGAGCGTAGTGGAGCAAGAGCTGATGTTAACTCCAATGGGAAAATCCCCTTAAATGGTTGAACCAAGAGTCTCTCGGGAAGTTAAAAATGATATCTGGATGTACATTCATGAGGGGACGGGATAGCTCTGTGGTCAGATCACTTGCTTTCCCCAAGCTAAGATTAAGCAGCGTTGAGCTGGTTGCCAATGGGATGGGTGACCGTTTGCGCGCCTTGGCTACAGTACAGTTCACCCAGCTGTAAATGGATACCTGCCCTCGTGGGGGTCAGGGAAGGTAAAGCAGCGAGTGAGAGGAGATGGGCGCTGCCCTCAATATGCTGGCCCCTAGAGAAGCTGAGGTCTCTGACGCCTCACTCCCCTACGACCACACGGGTTACGGGGACACTTTTACCTTTACCTTACCTTTAGTACCTACATTCATGAAAAAGAATGTGTAGGTAGTCTTCTTTCCAACCTTTGGGCCACAGAAACACTGACAGCCTACGCAGAGTAGAAACCGACTTCTTGGCTCAAGAACCACCCAGTAAAATAGCGAGTCCACATCTTCTTTGAGGACTCGGCGTGCACTTCTACCTTTGACCTCTGGTTATTGACCAGCATTGTTGTAACGCTATGGGATACAGGATTCCCGCAGGTCAGCTCCTTTGAGGGTGCACCAATGTTTTCAGGGCTTCTGTCCATGGTCTTGCCTTCTTCTTTACTCATGAACATTGCGCTGGCAATTTGAAGACCCGGGTTCGAGTCCGGTCGAGGAAATTTTCTTCCTGGAGTTAACATCAGTGCTGACTCCACTCTCCCCAAAAGTCCTTCGGATGAGACTTTAAACCGAGGCCCCGTGTGCGAACGCACGCAGAACATCTTGCGCACACGTTAAATCCTGTTGCGCTTTTCGTAAGAGTAGGCCATCGTGTGCCGGTGGGAACAGATGACATGATTTACAAAACTGCATACACACGGGGACCGGATGAAAAAAAGCATATGATTGCTTATTCTGTTATCCTCGATATAAAAGAATAAATAAATAAATAAATGACCGGGATGGTCGTGGAGGAGACATGAGAAACGATTCTGCAGCCAGCCGTCGCCATCCAGCCCTGTCCTCCGCCTTCCGAATGAGTGTTGGACTGTCCAGGTGGGTCCACTCCTTGATGTTATCCATCCAGCTTTTGGTTTGTCTGCCATCTTCTAGCGTTCCTTGTAGGACTGTCTTGGGGAGGGTGTTGTGGCGTGTGACATGGCCGAACCATGCCAGCTTCCTTTTCTTGACAGTGGCTAGTAGGGGTTCCTGAGGGCCAGCCATCAGTGCGACTTGACTTCGCACAAAGGTGTTTGTTTTCCTATCCTTCCAGGAAATTCCAAGCAGTCGCCTGAAGCCTTTTGTCTCGAACGTCTGGATCCGCTTGGCGGTTTCAGCGGTCATTGTCCAACTTTCGCAGCCGTAGAGCAAGATAGAGATGACCAGGGATCTGAACAATTTGACTTTTGTTTTGAAGCTGGTGTTGTCGCTTCCCCATATCTTGTTCAGTTTTGCCATAGCTGATGTTGCCATGGCTAGCCTGGTCTTGATCTCTGTGGTGGAGCGTCCATCTTTCGTGAGGGTAGCGCCAAGATATTTGAAAGCGTCTACTTCTTCCAGCTGCTGGCCATTCATGTAGATCTGTGCTGTGGTGCCGTATGCACTGTTCACCAATACTTTACTCTTTTCTGTGCTGACTTCCATCCCATATGCGCCTGCTCTTTCTACCAGTCTGTTGGTAAGGTCTTGGAGTCTTGCCAGTACTGCTATAATCTCTTTTGTCGTGACAAGATGGGGTATTGGTAGTGAGCCGTTCGTTTCTGTTGTCCAGTAGGCATCCCTCAGTCTCGGAAGACTGTGGAGTTACACTCTAGGCTCTAGAGTGCAAATCCTGGGTAAGTAAGTATGGAGGGCAAGCTGTTACCCATGCAGCAGACACCCCCCCCCCTCTTCTGTTATCAAGAGTGACCAAACATACATACAAGCAACTCTGGAAAGTGACGTACATAATTATTACACCTGCAGCTTGCATTGCAACATTCGGACACCATGGCTACTCTCCCCTCTTCGAAGGACTCATGTTTGGCGCTAGCTGACACCCCTCTCGCCCTCTCCCTGTTCAGCCGTTACTATTGTTCCAGACATGAGCATTCGGCTGTCCTTTCCCTAGGAACAATTCAGGGCGGCGGAGAAGTTAAGCACTTGTCGGCTGACTTTGTTTTTTCACGTGGTGACGGGCAAGGGGCTTCCTGAATTCCCTCTGTCTTTGATAACAGAATCCACACCACCCTGAATTTGGGCACTGGCAATTGTTGTTTTTGTTGTTGTTGTTGTGTTTGTTTGTGTGTGTGTGTGTGTGTGTGTGTGTGTGTGTGTGTGTGTGTGTGTGTGTGTGTGTGTGTGTGTGTGTGTGTGTGTGTGTGTGTGTGTGTGTGTGAGAGAGAGAGAGAGAGAGAGAGAGAGAGAGAGAGAGAGAGAGAGAGAGAGAGAGAGAGAGAGAGAGATTTATTATTTTATTTATTTATTTTTATTTATTCTTTTATATCGAGGATAACAGAATAAGCAATCATGTGCTTTTTTTCATCCGGTCCCCGTGTGTATGCAGTTTTGTAAATCTTGTCATCTGTTCCCACCGGCACACAATGGCCTACTCTTACGAAAAGCGGAACAGGATTTAACGTGTGCGCAAGATGTTCTGCGTGCGTTCGCACACGGGGCCTCGGTTTAAAGTCTCATCCGAAGGGCTTTTGGGGAGAGTGGAGTCAGTACTGATGTTAACTCCAGGAGAAAAAATTATGTATGTTTGGTCACTCTTGATAACAGAAGAGGGGGAGAGAGAGAGAGAGAGAGAGAGAGAGAGAGAGAGAGAGAGAGGAGAGAGAGGAGAGAGAGAGAGAGAGAGAGAGAGAGAGAGAGAGAGAGAGAGAGAGAGAGAGAGAGAATCTGTGACCTAATGTATGTGTTTTTCTTTTGGCATAATTAAAAGGTTTTTTTAATTTCTCAGTGATCTTTTTTTTAATTTTTCAGTGATCTTTTTTAAATTTTTTTTTAGAAACTAAAATAAAACAAAGATGAAACAAGCTCCTAGGTGGGGATGCCGGGGGTCTGTCAGTATAAATAGCATCTCCACCTTCTGGAAATTCTGTGCTACGAATTGTTTCTTTTCTATCCTTTTCTTTGTTTCTGCATAATGCGTGTCAATTTATTTTTTCAAATGGGGCTATGGCCTTGATGAATAGATATTCTGTGCCTGAGTCTGCACCTTTGTTTCTGTCTTGTTCCTTTTTCCCTTGTCATCTCATTGTCGGTTTTTACGCCTTCTTGGTCCGTTCTTCTGCCTTTCTCTCCCAGGCAAAGGTCGGATGTGCTGGGCCTGACTTGTGAGGCGCTTAACAGCAGCACAACGCATTTTAGCTCATGTGACAGACAACAGCAGTTGCTGTCTGAGTGGTCGACCACGACGACGACGAAGAAGAAGACGAACTAACACAAAAATAATGAAGAACTGGAAAACAAGGAAACGGGCACATAAACAAAACAAAACAAAGAGAGATTCACAGGCATATTGTTGGCCGACAGGCAGAGAGACAGACATGCTGATAAATACATACACACATTGAGACAGAGACGGGAGAACAGAAACAAAAACAAACATAAATAGATCGAACACAAAATCACCCTATTCAAGGGCACGGCGGAGGCTGTTGATCAAAAATCGATATAACGCAGCCTGGTACGCTACATACTGAACCAGATTAATTAATTGTTGGTGGATTGGAGTACATATGGCGCATACATGATAGCACTGCTTGACGGAGATAGGCCCAATACTTTGACACTGCGCAGTGCTGTGGTGATGAGCCCGTCTTGGTGATCTGTATCCTGAGTGCTTACTTCTAGCTGTGTCCTTTTTCTTTAAAAAAAGAAATCATCTGTCTTTTGACGAAGCCGTGTTTTAACTGACCAGGTAAATAATACATTTCTTGTTGGGTAATCTCTTTAGTTAGTTGTGTATGCTGCAAACGTTTTAGTGGTCCCCCCACGGTGTACTAGACTGCGTGATAGGGGAAGGTGAAGGTGAAGTATATGTTTTGGACACTGCAGAATTGTGTCAGGGTGTATTTGTTGTTGTTATAGGGGGATCAACAGCTTGACCTCCATACTTACTCATCCAGGCTTTGCGCTTTAGAGCCTAGAGGGCTACTCTATAGTCTTCCAAGACTGACGGATGCTAAGGCCTATATGTGTTGGGGGATAACCAACTTGACTCCCTGGGGTCACCCAAAACATGCACTCTATCTCACCTACTCACTGACCACACCTGGGAATCACTGTGGGGCTGTAAGTGCACACTGAGTGATACCTTGGCCTGTAAGGCTGTTTTCACATACCTCACCACATAGGCAGCGATTCTACAGCTTTGAATAATTTTTTTTCTTATTTTACGAAGAGTACATGTTGTTACGGTTCTTTCCGAACGCTCATACGGCAACTACTGTAGTCTGTTCTATGAGCGAAAAGACATTGTGCTGCCGTTTAAAAACAACAACAAAACAACATTGTGCTGCCATTAAAACAACAACATTGTGCTGCCGTTAAAACAACAACATTGTGCTGCCGTTAAAACAACATTGTGCTGCCGTTAAAACAACAACATTGTGCTGCCGTTAAAACAACAACAAAACAACATTGTGCTGCCGTTAAAAACAACAACAACAAAACAACATTGTGCTGCCGTTAAAAACAACAACAACAAAACAACATTGTGCTGCCGTTAAAAACAACAACAACAAAACAACATTGTGCTGCCGTTAAAAAAACAACAACAACAAAACAACATTGTGCTGCCGTTAAAAACAACAACAACAAAACAACATTGTGCTGCCGTTAAAAACAACAACAACAAAACAACATTGTGCTGCCGTTAAAAACAACAACAACAAAACAACATTGTGCTGCCGTTAAAAACAACAACAACAAAACAACATTGTGCTGCCGTTAAGCTAAGCGCTGACAGGTCAGGTGCCCCAGATCCCACTTCGACACAGAAGAGAATTGTCACTGAAGTCTTTTAGGAAAAAAAGGCAGGAGAGTTGACCAAGAAAGCAGAAAATCGACAAAAAGGAGGCATCAGGAAGGAAAGAAACAATGCAGAAACAAAGAGAGAAAGAGAAAAGAGGGAATTCCTATCCTAGCACAGAATTTGCAGAAGGTGGGGATGCTATTTACTGACATACCTCCTGTATTTTTCCCCTGGAGTTAACATCAGTGCTGACTCCACTCTCCCCAAAAGTCTTTCGGATGAGACTGTAAACCGAGGCCCCGTGTGTGAACGCACGCAGAACATCTTGTGCACACGTTAAATCCTGTTCCGCTTTTCGTAAGAGCAGGCCATTGTGTGCCGGTGGGAACAGATGACAATATTTACAAAACTGCATACACACGGGGATTGGATGAAAAAAAGCACATGAGTGCTTATCCCATTATCCTCGACATAAAATAATAATAATAATGATGATGATCATAATAATAATAATAATAATAATAATAATAATAATAATAATAATAATGTTCCCAGAGGAGTAGTATCACTAACAGTATCAGTGTCAGTACCAGCATCAGTATCAGTATCAGTTTCAGTACCAGTATCAGCAGACAAGTGGCAGTAGTATCACTATCAAGGTAGCCCCATTCCGACTTCGGGGATGATGTCTTAACATCAGTGTGCAGGCGTTTTTGATTTTTAATTTTGTCATCTGTTCCTACAGACAGAAATGGCCTTTTCTTCTCAAAGGTGGAACAGGTTTTAACGCATGTATAAGATGTTCCGTGTGTGTTGGCACATGGGGCCAGGGTTTACATTCTCATCCAAAAGACTTTTGGGGGAGTGGAATCGATACTGGTAACAACCCCAGGGGAAAAAATCCCCTCCTGGGCAGTAGCTCAAACCCCAGCTGTCATAATTATTAGGAGCCCCACAGTTTAACCACTACGCTATCCCTCCCCCTCCTATTCCTTCATGTCTGCACTGTAAATGTGGAACAGAGATTAGACATAAAGGTAGGAGGTTGGTAGGTATTCCTCTGCACCAAACATATTGTAAACAGAATATTTACTCTTATATATGTGAAGTCTGAAGACAATAGGGTGATAAAAATTGAAAATAACCAAGAGCAATTAACATTTGCTCTTTAAAAAAAAAAAGCCAAAACATTTTAAGCTGGAGGTGGTCAAGAACAATGATTTGTATCATTCTGTGCGTTTTGTGGTAGTCAAAAACAATAATTTGTTTTGGTCAACTCACTGGAAACAACCAGTTTTTGCCCCTGATTATGCCCAGAGATGGCCCATTTAAAAGGATTAGGGGGAAAACCTCACAAAAAAACACAAAACTCATTTAAGAACAGGAAACTTTTACTACAACGTTTACTAACATGCTGGATCGTTTATAACAAAGTTTGGAAGTCCTGTTTTAACTTTTTGTAGCTTTCTGGACCATTTACAAGATACTCCAAATTTTGGCTCACCCCCATTTTGGGCAGCAAAGGGGGGGGGGGGGGGGGTCATCATTCAACAATAGGCTAGTCACATAATTCCCCAGTAAACTTTCCATTCAGCCTTGAACTTTCTTATAAGGATAAAGCTTGAGCAGTCAGCCAGTCACGTAGTCACCACGTGATCATTTTGTAAATACCAGAACAGTTATAGCAGTCTGTGGTCCAGAAAGAGTTAAAAAGGCTGCAATAGAAAGGTGTCCAGAGCTGTGATCTGGATCATGTTTACCCCCCCCCCCCCCCCTCCATCCTTCAGATTACAGAGAGTACAGGCTGAAACACTTGCTGAAAGTGAGATTCTTCTCTGAAGGCCTTCTGCTGCCCAGCTCCGTCCAGATTTTCTCCTGTTTTGATCCAGAATAGGAAACGTAACTTTTGTATTGTATTCCACTGTCCAGTACTGTTTTGTATTGTATTGTATTGTATTGGGCACCACTTTAAGTCACAACAGATTTCTCTGTGTGAAAATAAGGCTGCTCTCCCCAGGGAGAGTACATCGCCATGAGAGTAGCGCCGCCCCTTATCATTTTTTTTCTTTTCCTGTCTGGGTGTGCACTGTTTCCCATATCAGAGAGACTTTTTTTCTACAGAATTTTGCCAGGGACGACTTTCTTGTTGCCGTGGGTTCTCTTACGTGTGCTAAATGCGTGTTACACACGGGACATCAATTGATTGTCTCACCCAAAAGACTAGCACCCAGCCCACCACCCACGGTCTAGTTGGTGGGGAAAATGTTTTGGGCACAAACAGAGATAAACTTTCTGGGCAGGTGTGTTACCTCTAGACCACCCATGCACTGCCACCCCTTCAACTTTGAAGCCAGGCCAGTTAGAACAATCATTAGTTCTTGTCCTTAGGCTAACTAAAGAGGACTGATAGTGAGCCAGAAGTAGCCTAGAAGTGTGAGACCCTTTGTTCAGAATGAAACTTATTGGGTTTTATTGATGCTATGTTAGGCTTTGGTATTTGGTGTGTGAACTTTTAGACACACCAAAAAGTTGTAGTACATGTAGGCCTACATCCACACATGTTATCCAAGTGCTAAAAGTGTGTGTGTGTGTTTCAGCCAACAAGGTTACCACCCCAAGAATAGCTCAGATCAGATAATGGAAGATGAGTCTTTTTACTGACCCCGAGTTACCTCCTCCTCTACCCCCTGCACACGGGAATGGATCTACCCCATCAGGTTCGGACGAAGAGAGGGAGATTCCAAAAGCAGGTAGGATCTGGATATAGGCCTGGATTATTTCCACATTGAAGTATACAAAAATAAAATAAAATAAAAAGCTAAGAGTGTAATGAGCAAAGGGTGGGGGTGAAAGGTAAAGAAGGTTGAGGAGGGAGAGGGAGCGAAGAGAGAGAGAGAGAGATTTGATTTGATTTGATTTGATTTGATTTATTCTTTTATATCGAGGATAATGGGATAAGCACTCTTGTGCTTTTTTACATCCAGTCCCCGTGTGTATGCAGTTTTGTAAATGTCATCTGTTCCCACCGGCACACGATGGCCTACTCTTACGAAAAGCGCAACAGGATTTAACGTGTGTGCAAGATGTTCTGCGTGCGTTCGCACACGGGGTTTCGGTTTAAAGTCTCATCCGAAGGACTTGTGGGGAGAGTGGAGTCAGCACTGATGTTAACTCCAGGAGAAAAATCTCCTCGACCAGATTCGAACCCGGGTCTTCAAATTGCCAGCGCAATGTTCTGACCACTAGGCTATCCGTCCCCCAGAGAGAGAGAGAGAGAGAGAGAGAGAGAGAGAGAGAGAGAGAGAGAGAGAGAGAGAGAGGTGGGGTGGGGGTGGTGGGTTACGGTTGAGGAAGGGGAAACAGGAGAGAGAAAGATACATTGAATTGTACAAAGTTTTTTTCGTTCCTCAGCTAAAGCTCTAACATTTACCAAATGGTGAGATTTTGCGTATGCGACCATTTTTGTCCATTTCGAAGGTAGTCACCCTATGACTTCGGGGATGTATGCTGGGTATGTTCGTGTTTCTGTAACCCAACGAACACTGGCGTGAATTCTGGATCTTTAAGGTGCATATTTGATCTTCTGCATGTGTTATTACCCGAAGGAAATTAAGGAAGGCCTACTGGTTGGTCTGCACTTCAGACTGACTTGGGAGATGGTAAAAATCCCCATCCTTACTGAATTCACCAGACGCTACAGGGATTGTAACCGGCTCGTTTGATTCTGATACACCTCTACTTTCCTCAAGGAAGTCTACATGGTACAACGGGGGAAAAAACCAACACTAACAGAGCATGTGAACGAGTAGGGGAGGATGAACAAAGGCAAACAAAGGACATGGGGTGATGAGATCTATTGATCTGTCTTTGCTCCTAGGGGTGCACCATCTGTATTGTGTGTTAGCGGCTGTATCGATCCCTGCAGATTTACAGGGGAGGAAGGAGATGATTGATTGAAGTTGTAGGCAGGATGATAGTGTAGTGTCTCTATCTGACCACACAATTCAACAGATTTAAAGTCATAATAAACTGGAACCTATCGTGTGTGTGTGTGTGTGTGTGTGTGTGTGTGTGTGTGTGTGTGTGTGTGTGTGCGCACGCGCGCGCGCGCGCGGGCATGTGTACGTGTTGCAGTTTTGTCTGTTAACCAATCGTTCATGATTACTGCAATAGCCCAGCTCACAGTGACGTTCGCTGTTTCCGTTTTTATTTAACTTTTTATATTTGTTCATGATCTGCAATTACTTATAAGATATTTCACTTACAATTTTTTTTTCAGTGGCTGTTATTAGTATGAGGTAGTTGTATAGTAATCCAGCGCAGTGATTAATTAACAGCTGCCATCTTGTCTGTTTTTGTCCTTCTCTGGTGTTTGTTCACAATCCGCCCCTACAAATGTTTGTCAAATGTTTCCAGTGGCTGTTGTTCGGTTTAAGCCTACATGAAACTTGGTCAACAGGTGTAATTTAACATTTTGCCACATTTTTGGTGCTGTGTTTTTTGTTTTGTTTTTATTGTTGCATTTTGTTTTTCATGTTTTTGTTTTTCGTGTGTGTGTGTGTGTGTGTGTGTGTTTTTTAATTATGTTTTGTCTTTATTGTGTTTTGTTTTTATCATATTTTGGTTTGTTGTGTTGAGTTTTTATTTTGTTTTGCTTTTGTTTTTCATATGCTTTGTTTTTGTTTGTTTCTGTTTGCAGCGCCCCTGGAAATAACTCGTACAAAACCCTTGATGCCCATATTACTATTTTATCTGTTTTGTTTTAAATAAAATACCACTATATTATAGAAGAACAAAAGTACAAGT
Organism: Stramonita haemastoma; assembly: GCA_030674155.1. NCBI lineage: Eukaryota > Metazoa > Mollusca > Gastropoda > Neogastropoda > Muricidae > Stramonita > Stramonita haemastoma. The sequence continues at coordinate 44,820,912 of CM060331.1, forward strand.
ACCCAGCAAAACACTACCTGTCCAGCATTTTAAGTCAACTGCTATATTGTGGTCATATAAGCAGACATGATTGTCTACTACAAAAAACAGCACTGACAGGGAGAATGGAAGGAAAGAGAGGGAGAGCAAATCAATGATCTAAAAGATGAGACGGGCAGTAGGCTAGCCGAGTGAAAAAAGTTTTTTTTTTCCAAGGGCTAGCCGAATATGGCATGCGAGTAGTCAAACAGCACAGAATCATAAATATGGAGAATTATAATCACCCCTCCCTGCCCAAGACATGGAGATTCACCGTTTGCCAACCCCAATTTTGAAACGGTGTCTAATCCAGAATCCAGTGTATTCATCTATTTACTCCTTCATTCATGGATCCACTGAGCCTAGTCACTCCTTCTTTCTTGACTACGTTTTCGCTTTGCAGTGGCCCCAGAGCTCTCTCGAGCCACACAGCGGTTCTTACCCTTTGTGCCGGCATGCTCGGGGTCCAAAGGGTTCATAGTTCTGGCGGCGCTGGCCTTGGTGTCCATGATCACGGTGCTGTACGCCAGAGAGCACGTGCAGGCGCTGATGACACAGGCCTTCTCCTCCTCCTCCAGCAACAACTACCCTGTCTGGCAGATGCCTCCGCCTGAGGTGGGTGGTGTGGAGGCAACATTTGGTTGGTGGGTGGTGGGTGGTGGTGGTGGTGGTGTGTGTGTGTGTGTGTGTGTGTGTGTGTGTGAGAGAGAGAGAGAGAGAGAGAGAGAGAGAGAGAGAGAGAGAGAGAGAGAGAGAGAGAGAGAGAGAGAGAGAGAGAGAGAGAGAGAGAGAGAGAGAGAGATACGTGCGTGCGGGCCTGCGTTTTGTTTAAAAATGTTGTCATCCATTCCTACCGGCACACTACGGCCTACCCCTTTCAAAAGGCCAAACGGATTTTAACGTGCGCACAAGATGTTCTGCGTGGGTTCACGCATGGAACCTATGTTTACAGTCTCATTCCAAGGTTTTTTTGGGGGAGGTGTGGAGTCGGCACTGATATTAACTCCAGGTGGAAAATACCCTTGAACGGGCGAGGGTGGTAGCTGAAACCTGGGATCGCTTCTAACGCTTTAACCAGACTATTCCCTCCCCAAGGAATGAGTTAGGCTACCATACAGAAAATAATTATATTAATCAACATGTTTACTCAACAACACAAGCTTGATCCTGTTTCTGTCGCAGGCTGTAAACGCACAAGTTCTACCCAAAAATGACCACACGGCAATAGCCACCCCACCAATGATGGATGACGAAGGTGAAGACGAGGACGACCCGGGTTTGAACTCCAAAGAACTGTTCCCAGAGGAGGAAGATGGTCTCCACGACGAAGATGTCTCCCTTCTTGAAGAGTTCCTTCCTATGCCGGATATGACGTTGCATTACCTGTGGTGTGGATACAGATTTTTCGATTTTCGAAATTATGTTGCTTTGACCAGTGCCATAGAAGCTTTGAAGCCGAAAAAAATCGTGTTTCACTACCAGCATCCGCCGATGAAAGATCCGGACGGCTATTTCACTTGGTATGAAAGACTGACCACTCTATATGCTAATTTCGTGCCTGTTAAAGTCAACGCTACAGATCTCCCATGCTACAGCGGTGGATTTAAGCGGTTCGCATTAGTCTTTGACATTCTCA
>CM060331.1:44827565-44837565 GCA_030674155.1 Stramonita haemastoma
ATCAGATCATTTATGATTGTATACGTTATGCAGACATTAATGAATCAGATCATTTATGATTGTATACGTTCTACAGACGTTAATGAATCAGATCATTTATGATTGTATACGTTCTACAGACATTAATGAATCAGATCATTTATGATTGTATACGTTCTACAGACATTAATGAATCAGATCATTTATGATTGTATACGTTCTACAGACATTAATGAATCAGATCATTTATGATTGTATACGTTATTCAGACATTAATGAATCCGTAGTTTTCCACCGTTACTGATTTTCCGATTGATATTCTTCTTCTTCTTCTTCTTCTTCTTCTTCTTCTTCTTCTTCTTCTTCTTCTTCTTCTTCTTCGGTCTCAATTTCCTTTCTCTCTTTTTGTCTTTCTCCTCCTCCTCTCCTCCTCCTCCTCCTCTTGTTCCTCCTTCTTCTTGTTCTCTCTCTCTCTCTCTCTCTCTCTCTCTCTCTCTCTCTCTCTCTCTCTCTCTCTCTCTCTCTCTCTCTCTCTCTCTCTCTCTCTCTCTCTCTCTCTCAAAGAAGGCTGGATGTAAAAAAGCAATTGTCATGCTTACTCCTTCAACCTTCTGAAAATAAAATTTCCTTCTCTCTCTTCTCTCTCTCTCTCTCTCTCTCTCTCTCTCTCTCTCTCTCTCTCTCTCTCTCTCTCTCTCTCTCTCTCTCTCTCTCTCTCTCTCTCTCTTCCTCTCTCTCGGGGGGCGGTCACGAGAAGTGAAGCGGACAGGGCGCACATTTTCTGTGAGCAGCAGTAAAACTAGAAATTCATTAAAAAATGCCAGTTACTGGACTTCCAGCGGCTGTGGAGAGGACCTTAGGCGCCCTGCTGACTGACAATGCAGTTTCCAGCTGGAAAGTGGCAGGAGAAGGGGACAGCGTGGTTTTTGTCTTGCGACTGAAACCAGTGGACACAGCAGTGTCAACCAACATGGCGGATCCAACAGTGAATCCCAGCACACAAGCACAGTACTACAGGAAGAAATCATTATCTCAAAGACAACGAGATGTAGAGCGTTCTCGAAAGCATAAACAGAAGCAGGCAAGTGTTGTGTGTGAAAGTGACTGTGTCCTCAGTGCCTCGAGTCTGCCTGACAGTGGAGTAGAACAGGGGAATACAGCATGTGTAGATACACATGGAATAGACCTACCAACAACACACACACAGGACATCAACACAAAAACATCAGTTAAGTTGCCATCATAGGTTGATTTAGAACCTCCCTGTATGTCTGATTGTTGTGACTGTGCTGATATGTGTGCTGATATGTGTGTTTTGCAGCCTGAGGTGAACGATGATAATATTGTTGGTGCATTTACACAGGAAATGTCAAACAGTACGTGGCTACTCTAACTGATAGACCGTACAGAAATGGCTAAGAGACAGACAAAGAAATACACACTTTAGAAAATCTGTGCTACATCATTCAGACGGTGAAGGTGAAGATATTGTGACGTGGAGTCAGACGACATTGTGATCCAGTACGCATGCCAACCAGACACTGAGCCAGTATGTGTGTACTGGTTTGTCAAACAGCAAGAGAAAAACATGTTAAAAGAGGAACGTGTCAAACTCGCCAGTTTGCGGAATGGGAAGCGAATCCAGAACACACTACACACGGAGACCCTATCGAGTGCTTCAAGGGACTTAGCGACACTTAGAGAACTACTACAACGGTTTCTTGGCTAGCCTAGACCTAAGGGAGTGTAGTGTGACAAAGACTGGACGAAAGAAAGGCTCAGAATGCCGTAACATATCCGGACAGTAAAGTGTTTCGTGTCTCGCTGTACATTACTAATCAATGCTGTGTTTTCCATGGCTTGGAGTAGCGTCGTGTGTCAGCTTAAAGCAATTTTCGTTATCGTTCGGCAACCCCCTTCATGTATGGGCCAATGGCCTTTTTTCATGAATAAACCTTTCGAGTTCGAGTTCGAGTTCTCTCTCTCTCTCTCTCTCTCTCTCTCTCTCTCTCTCTCTCTCTCTCTCTCTCTCTCTCTCTCTGTGTTTAAAACAGATTTATCTATTGAACCATATTTCGACTGTATAAAAAACTAAAAGATTCGAGACTCTTTGATTCGTTTCAGGCTTGGTATATCTGACATTAATATTCATAAGCAACGTTTCACAAATGACCTCATCCCGAACCTGTCCTGTCCTATGTGTAAGTGTCGATTGGAAGATGAGGTACATTTTTTGTTTATGTGTAAAGCTACGGAGGATTTGAGACAGAAATATTTGTCATTTGTCAATGAGAAGAAATTTGGAAAGCAATCCTTGGGCATTTTAAGTGACACCGAACATTTATATAATGTTGCTAGATACATCTATCATGGTTTGAAACGCAGATGTACCATACAGTAAAAGCATTATATGGCTGCAGTTGTATAAAGACTATGGTTGATAATGTCAAATTAATATTTTTGATTGAAGACCTTAGCAGATACAATATTATGTTATGAAGAATTGGGTTGGTGGCCTCTTCCATTCATATACTGCCAGCGAGATCATAGTTATTGCAGTAGGCTATGTGATGTATGCCTAGATTTATGTCGTAATGGGTGTGTGTGGTGTGTTTGTGCATCTTTGTGTGTAGGGAAGGGGGAGGGGGCGATTTTTGGTGCTTTGATAAGAGCTGTAGGCTTACGTCATTAAATCATTTCAGTCTTCAGTCTTCAGTCTCTCTCCCTCTCTCTCCGGTCGAGGAAATTTTTCTCCTGGAGTTAACATCAGTGCTGACTCCACTCTCCCCATAAGTCCTTCGGATGAGACTTTAAACCGAGGCCCCGTGTGCGAACGCACGCAGAACATCTTGCGCACACGTTAAATCCTGTTCCGCTTTTCGTAAGAGTAGGCCATCGTGTGCCGGTGGGAACAGATGACAATATTTACAAAACTGCATACACACGGGGACCGGATGAAAAAAAGCACATGGTTGCTTATTCTGTTATCCTCGATATAGGCTAAAAGAATAAATAAATAAATAAATAAAATAAATCTCTCCCCCTCAAGTTCTTCATGTTGTCAGTTGGTGTTACTGCTGCTGTTGCTATTTCTGTTGGCTTTTTTTCCTGATTTTCTTCCCTGGTTGTACATTAATTTCTTCTTTTTTCCCCTCCTACTTTTATTTACTACTTCTTACCCCCCCCCCCCCCCCCCCCCCCCCCCCCCTCTTAAAAAAGAAAAGAACCAGTGCTTTAATTTGCGGATGGAGGAAGCAGCCGATTATTTTCAAGGTGGCTTCAAATAAATTTGTCTGCAGAGATTTCGACTATCACGGCAACGTGACACGTCACATCACAGACGACATGAAGCGTCACATCATGCGGACGGAAATACTGTTGCATTATGGGGGCGTCTTCCATGACAGCCACGTGCTGTGGACACAGCATCTTCCGGATGAATTGCTGGAGTACGAGGCAGTGGCCTCCCCTGACTGGCATGTACACGGCAACTGGCCAGAGTCCATCAATCACGCTTTGTTGATTGCAAGGGGCGGAGCAACGTATCTGCAGCAACTGTTGCTGGTGTGTGTGTGTGTGTGTGTGTGTGTGTGTGTGTGTGTGTGTGTGTGTGTGTGCGCGCGCGCGCGCGCCATTGATTTTGATAAGCTCTGAATGTCAAATTGAAGTAAATCAATGATTAGATCTAAAGCATCGTTCTCTCTTCATGCCACCAAAGAACTACTCAAAAACTCTTGGAATTTAACCCTAGCCTTCATTGATTCGACCCTAACGGTGGGGGAATAACATGATCTTAAAAAAGCCCCTGTTACACAGAAGGAGGAGATTATAAAAATGAATACTGACAGTTTCATGTAGACTTTCTCTGTCTCTCCTTGTCTGTCTGTCTGTCAGTTGGTCTCCCCCCTCTCCTTTACAGATTGTTAAAATAGTTAATGATGCATGCCTTGATTACCAATACATTATACATTTTCGATAATTTTCCTCCGTTATTTGAACGTCTTTCATCATTTGTAGAATCAGATGTTAAATTGTTGTTGAAACCGTTACTGATACCGTTATTTAGCAATATTGTTTTCTGTGTGGGCGGTAAATATGAAGCAGCATGGAAGCAAAATAGAATCTGATCTTTCCTTTTTTTGTCATTACAAGAGGATCACTTGTGATTGAGATGTTATTACGTAAAAATACAACGGATTCCGTACATTGAACAAAACCAATTTTATCCTTTGCTTATGCCTATCCTTAACAAAAAAGATAGAGTACATGATTGGATTCACTCATGTCAGTGTCTTATTGGTATGCAACTGGAACTGTTTCAAACCGCACAGTTACTCCAGCTTGATTTAACTTTTCCACTAATGCATTGCAGAATTGTTGTAGCACTGCACTAAATTTGCAGGCGATATGTCTTGGGCAACTTTAGCCCAGCGAAGTCAATCCTTCCCTACTGGGCAGACTGCGTGCTGAATAAGTTATTTCATTCACAACACTGGCCAGAGTTGGTCAGTTTTTGTCCGAAAAGTCAAAAGGTTTGATGTTCTGTGTGAGTTTGTATGCTAAACTTCGGTTTTGTATAGTTTAATTGGAAGGAGTTTTCGTGGAAATAGGGTTAGTAAGCCTACCGATGTTTGTTCAAGGAGGAAATCCTCTTGAACAGACAATTTAGCTGAGACTCAGTATTATTGCTACTATTGGTCATGAGTTATATAAACATACATACACACATACGTACGTACGTACGTGCGTGCGTGCGTGCGTGCGTGCGTACGTACGTACGTACGTACGTACGTACGTACGTACGTACATACATACATACATACATACATACATACATACATACATACATACATTTTTCTGGTTACTGTCTGACTATTTCAGATGTACTGGGACAACGTATGACACTTTGAGCTGTGTTTCAGATGTACTGGGACAACGTATGACACTTTGAGCTGTGTTTCAGATGTACTGGGACAGCGTGTGACACTTTGAGCTGTGTTTCAGATGTACTGGGACAACGTGTGACACTTTGAGCTGTGTTTCAGATGTACTGGGACAACGTGTAACACTTTGAGCTGACTGTTTCAGATGTACTGGGACAGCGCGTGACACTTTTAGCTGTGTTTCAGATGTACTGGGACAGCGCGTGACACTTTTAGCTGTGTTTCAGATGTACTGGGACAACGTGTGACACTTTGAGCTGTGTTTCAGATGTACTGGGACAACATGTGACACTTTGAGCTGTGTTTCAGATGTACTGGGACAACGTGTGACACTTTGAGCTGTGTTTCAGATGTACTGGGACAACGTGTGACACTTTGAGCTGACTGTTTCAGATGTACTGGGACAACGTGTGACACTTTGAGCTGTGTTTCAGATGTACTGGGACAACGTGTGACACTTTGAGCTGTGTTTCAGATGTACTGGGACAACGTGTGACACTTTGAGCTGTGTTTCAGATGTACTGGGACAACGTGTGACACTTTGAGCTGTGTTTCAGATGTACTGGGACAACGTGTGACACTTTGAGCTGTGTTTCAGATGTACTGGGACAACGTGTGACACTTTGAGCTGTGTTTCAGATGTACTGGGACAACGTGTGACACTTTGAGCTGTGTTTCAGATGTACTGGGACAACGTGTGACACTTTGAGCTGTGTTTCAGATGTACTGGGACAACGTGTGACACTTTGAGCTGTGTTTCAGATGTACTGGGACAACGTGTGACACTTTGAGCTGTGTTTCAGATGTACTGGGACAACATGTGACACTTTGAGCTGTGTTTCAGATGTACTGGGACAACGTGTTACACTTTGAGCTGTGTTTCAGATGTACTGGGACAACGTGTTACACTTTTAGCTGTGTTTCAGATGTACTGGGACAACATGTGACACTTTGAGCTGTGTTTCAGATGTACTGGGACAACATGTGACACTTTGAGCTGTGTTTCAGATGTACTGGGACAACGTGTGACACTTTGAGCTGACTATTTCAGATGTACTGGGACAACATGTGACACTTTGAGCTGTGTTTCAGATGTACTGGGACAACGTGTGACACTTTGAGCTGTGTTTCAGATGTACTGGGACAGCGTGTGACACTTTGAGCTGTGTTTCAGATGTACTGGGACAACATGTGACACTTTGAGCTGTGTTTCAGATGCACTGGGACAACGTGTGACACTTTGAGCTGTGTTTCAGATGTACTGGGACAGCGTGTGACACTTTGAGCTGACTGTTTCAGATGTACTGGGACAACGTGGTGTCGGACACGCCATGGCTGGCTGACCACTACCTCTCCTACCGTCTGCTGGAGCTGGACCCCACTCTGGTCTGTCTCTACCGCCCTTTACAGGTCAGTCCTTTACAGTGTTGGCCTTTACAGGTCAGTCCTTTACAGTGTTGAACTTTACAGGTCAGCCCTTTACAGTATTGCCCTTTACAGGTCATCCCTTTACAGTGTTGGCCTTTACAGGTCAGTACTTTACAGTGTTGACCTTTACATTGTTGGCCTTTACAGGTCAGTCCTCTACAGTATTGGCCTTTACAGGTCAGTCCTTTACAGTATTGTCCTTTACAGGTCAGTCCTTTACAGTATTGACTTTACAGGTCAGTCCTTTACAGTATTGGCCATTACAGGTCAGTCCTTTACAGTATTGGCCTTTACAGGTCAGTCCTTTACAGTACTGACCTTTACAGGTCAGTCCTTTACAGTACTGACCTTTACGGTTAGTCTTTTGCTGTGTTGACCTCTACAGGCTAGCCCTTTATCATGTTGACCTTTGTAGTATTGAGTTTTACAGGTCAGTCATTTTTTTGGGTGTCTGTTTATAGATTGTATTCATTCTGATTAACAGACGGACTAACCAGCTGACTAAGAGACCAGTTGACTGACTGACTTAGTAATGATAAACTGATTGACCGATTGATCCATTGATTGATTGATCCATAGATTGATTAATTGATCGATCGACTGTAGTTACTTTTAACACAGGTGAAGTGCCTGAACCACAACTGTCACCCTACCTGGAAGCCCGGATATCGATCCTATTTTTCGCTGAACCGGCCAGGCGAGGCCTTCGATTGGAGGTCAGAGACGCTGAGCGTTCATTGGCTGGACAGTTTCCAGGAACTGGAAGTGGACCAGATCAGGTTCACTTCCGGCATCATCGTGGACATTGTGCGTCACGTGCTGGCAGTAGCGGGAGTGGATGCCAGTCACTTGTGATCTTCCGTCTGATTGGGAACTTCCGTCTGATTGGGATCTTCCGTCTGATTGGGATCTTCCGTCTGATTGGGATCTTCCGTCTGATTGGGATCTTCCGTCTGATTGAGAACTTCCGTCTGATTGGGATCTGCCCTCTGTGCATGGCTCTTTGAACAGCCTCATCAAACCAGTGTTCCCATTCCATTCGTGACTTTGACATAGGTTTTTTTGTTTTTTTGTATGTTTGTTTGGTTGGTTGGTTGTTTTAAAAAACATATTTTTACATGGGTTCCTTAACGTATTTTTGGATTTGTCATGAACCCAATGCTCTACTTGTGAATGCTAAATTAGTTCTTAAAAGTAGCCTTTATTTCTATGGTTGTTGTTGTTGTTGTTGTTATAATAAAATATTTTATTATTATCATTTTTATTGAGATGAACTTGATTCCATCTTTTGTAGAAAAGTAGGTGATCAATGGACTGTGGATTTTTGTTTGAACGTATTCCTCGGCTAGAGATCCGAGTTTTTTGTGTGTTTTTTGTGAGATCAGATTTTCAGAATTTCCTGTCATCAACTACGATGTGATAGAATCACACGTGTAGCCTCGGGAGTACTGAATAAGGAATCTTTGTTTTCCTACTCCTGTTGAAGAGATCAGATCTCATGAATGGTGAGATTTTTGCCTATGCGACCAATTTTGCCCATCTTTAGGGTAGCTGCATTCCGACTTTGGGGATAATGTCTAAACCTGACACCAGTGTGCATGGGTTTGTAAGAGAAATATCGTTGTCCGTTCTTCTGGCACGTAATGGCCTACTCTTCCGAGAGGTAGAGCGGATCTTGATGTTTTCACAAAATGTTATGCCTATGTCAGAACACAGGACTTTGATTTATAGTCTCATCCTAAAGACTTTCAGGTAAGTGAGTCAGTTCTGAGGTGAACTGCAAGGGAAACATCTCCTTCAATGGGCACCTCCTCGGTGGTGGCTGGAACCCAGGCCACCGTCAGGTGACGAGCTCAATGCTCTGACCACTAGGCTACCCTGACCCCTGGCAGTGGAAGAAAGGAGAGAAACATACCCAGCAAGCAGTCTGCACGCTGGTGCTTTCTTTAAGGGTCTAAGCCAGATCTGCTGAGGGCAAAAGCAGTGGCCTTCGAGATGTGTGCCAGACTGACACATGACCAGATAGGGGTACACGGGAAGGGGAGTAAAGAAGTCAGGCTCAAATCAGTGTCTTCCTTAGTGGGGATGCTGGGGGCTTGTTAGAATAAATAACATCCCTACCTTCTGGAAACTCTGTGCGAGGAATTTCCTCTTTTCGATCCTTCTCTTTGTTACAGCCTTGTTCCTTTTCTTCCTGTTGCCTCCTCTATTTTCTGCCTTCTTGTTTCCATTCTCCTGCCTTTTATTTCCAGAAAGACTTTCATGGTAACAGATCCCTCCCACGCTGAAGTCAGATGCGCTGGGCCTGACTTGTCAAGCGCTTAATGGCAGCGCAGGGTGTTTTCGCTCCTATGACACACTACAATAGTTGCTGTCTGAGCGTTCGACGACGAAGAGGAAAATAAGTATCTCAGTCTTACTGCACTTAAGGGTGTTTGTCAAGAGTTAGTAAAAAAAAACAAACAACAACAACAACAAAAAAAACCCAACGAAAAACCAAAAACCCTAGATAAAAGGTTTCGGGTTTAAGCAAAGTGTGCAGATGACTTGATGATCCAACCAATTCTTTCCCTTCCGGAGTTCCATTGTTCCTTCCTTTCTGTTCTCCTTCCTTCCTTTCTTTCTGTCTTTTTACAAGTGAAAGTGTATTGATGTTTATCTTTCGGGTTGATCTGTGTGTGTGTGTGTGTGTGTGTGTGTGTGTGTGTGTGTGTGTGTGTGTGTGTGTGTGTGTGTGTGTGTGTTCACACATGGTTAATTTCCTGTCGGTGTGTTGCTCTCTCGATCTGTCTGCCTCTCTGGATCTTTAGAAAGTGAGAGAATAAAGGAAAGGAAGGAAGGAAGGAAGGAAGGAGAACAGAAATAAATGAAGAATGGGAAGCAAGAAAGGATGGATCTGTAGATAATCCTTTCATGGAAGAGTATTATCTTTGATCGTCTTTCCATTCTTTGCCTGCCTGTCTCTATGTCTGTGCCTTTCTGCTTATTTCTATTTTCTTCCAAACACAGCACTCCATTCTACATTTGTTCCCAAAAGAACAGGCTGTAAATAAAGTGTACATAGTATTTTCTCTACACTTGTCTTGAATTTGTAAACATGTAATGACCATTCGTTCATCTAGACATCCATCTATTCATTTTTTTTATATTCAATCATTCATCTACCAGTCCACCCATCCATTCACTCATGCATTCGTGTACCTACTTTGGGGGATAATAGAAGGCAAGGAATTGTCTTTCTTCTTTGTTTGATACTGTGTGAATGCTGTTCGGAAAAGAAAGATGTACTCCTTGCTGACTTAGTTAAAGTTAAAGTCTGTCCCGAGCCTAAGGCTCATCAGGCCGGTGCTTATCCTGGTTTCTGTGGCGTTAAGCGACTGAGAGTCATAGACTCCCCCCTGGATAGGATGCCAGTCTATCGCAGGGTTAACCCCCAACACAAGGTTGGTACCCCTTTAACACCTGGGTGGGGTGAGAAAATAGCCGTAAAGTGCCTTTTCCAAGGGCACAACGCCATAGCCGAAAGCTGGGGTTCGAGCTGGGATCGAACCTGCAACCTTTAGATTACGAGTCCAACGCCCTAACCACTGGACTACAGCGGCGGCCTTTGATATTGTACACCCTTGAATTTAGTTGTTGTTTCTTTCGAT
>CM060331.1:44842565-44847565 GCA_030674155.1 Stramonita haemastoma
TGATCTAGATACTTGTTGAAATGACAAGAAAATAGCACTGAAGTTGCATGAGTTGAACAGTGTGCTTTCCAACAACAAGTAAATACAGAGCAATAATACAAATATATACACACAAAAAAGGGAAAAAACCTTGCATTTTAACGATATTTTGCACCATATAATACATTCTACAAATCACCACTTCACAATGGAATGCCTGAACATCAGGTGACAACGTCCACATAACCTGCATAACACCGATCAAAAGCTCATTTCTCGTAGTCCCCGATTACCCATCATGCCACACTTGGCTCCTGCCACTCTGCAAGCGAACGTCACGGCTTCTTTCAAATCCTTCCCAGCATTCAGAGCTAAAATGGCAGCTGCGTTGAAAGTGTCGCCCGCCCCTAGCGTGTCCACCAGCACTTCTGGGGGAAAGGCAGGGGAGGTCACTGCTTCTGCCCCAGTTCTCTTCCCTGCTGCCCCTTGCTCTCCCCAAGCACAGATGACGGCCCCCCTGAAAATAGCAGAATTCAAAGATCATGAACGAACCAGCTGGGAAAGAAATAGTAAGGTTGGAAGTCTGAGCAGACCAGACTTATCAACAATTGCATGTGTCAGCACCCCCCCCCCTTCCCCACCTACTTCCACCAACAATAACAAAGGCAATAGCAACAACAGCATATTGTTATCAGGAGTGAACTCAGAAAACAAACACTAGCAGTGAGTCCAGTGTGACTGCTGAAGTGACAGTGGTGTATGCTGAACATTCTGATATCTTTCCCGAAGGAAAAAGGTGGCAGCTTAGTTAATTTAAGACGTTCATCAGCCTAACAAGTAAACCGTGAGATTCTGGGTTCAATTCCCAGCATTGCCCTCTCTTCCAAAGTTGACAGGAAAATCAAGCTGAATGTCAAAGTCCTTCAGATAAGACTATGGACTGAGGCCCATGTGTGAATGCACATGTTGTCCACATGTTAAAAGCCTGTTCTGCCCTTTGGAAGAGTAGGCCATTTCATGCCGGTAGAGATGGATGAGAACATTTAAAACATGCATGCACGCAGGTGTCGTGTCAAGACATCAACCCTGAAGTTGGAATGCGGCTACCAAAATAGTGAAGGGGGTGGGGGTGGGGGGAAGTTCACATATGCAAAATTCTCTCCACTAATGAACCTCTAAACTCTAATGGAGGAACTGAGAAAAAAAACCTTCCCTAAAATTCCCAATTTTGATAAGATTAAAAAAAAGAAAGAAAAAGAGGATTCTACTTAACCAAAAAAAGAGTCATAACAAGACGAAGAGTTGTGAAAAAATGGTATTGACCATCTAACCTGAACTTATTTTAAAAAGATGTGTAAGGCAAGTGGTGGGGGGATGGGAATAGTGGCCATTGCGAGCCTTGTCCTGTACCTTTTCTGTCTTCATGACTCATTCCCTCCCTGTAAAGCACACTCACTCTGGGTAGGGGCCAGATGGGGTAAAAAAAAAATCCCTACCAGTCTTGTGGGATTTGAACCCTTGACCTTCCAATCCATAACCAAAGATGCTACCCACTGCACCAAGGCAGCTGGTCATCTGACTGAACTTCCCCAGTTTACATCCACTGGACACAACTTAACCTGATTTACAATGGTTGAAAAAGTTTCCTCTTTTTCACAATGGCTGACAAAATGTCCTCTAATTTTCAGAGGCTGACAAAACTTACCCTGGTTTACAGTGAGTAATAAAACTTACCCTGGTTTACAGTGAGTAATAAAACTTACCCTGGTTTAGTGACAAAACTTACCCTGGTTTACAGTGAGTGACTAAACTTACCCTGGTTTAGTGACTAAACTTACCCTGGTTTACAGTGAGTGACAAAACTTACCCTGGTTTACAGTGAGTGACTAAACTTACCATGGTTTAGTGACAAAACTTATCCTGGTTTACAGTGAGTGACAAAACTTACCCTGGTTTACAGTGAGTGATAAAACTTACCCTGGTTTACAGTGACTGACTACACTTATCCTGGTTTACAGTGACGAAGAAAACATACCCTGGTTTACAGTGATTAAACTTACCCAGGTTTACAGTGAGTGACTAAACTTACCCTAGTTTACAGTGGCTGAGAAAACTTACCCGGATTTAAAGTGAGTGACAGCACTTACCCTGGTTCACAGTGAGTGACTAAACTTACCCTGGTTTACAGTGAGTAATAAAACTTACCCTGGTTCACAGTAAGAAAACTTACCCTGGTTTACAGTGAGTGACTACACTTACCCTGGTTTACAGTGAGTGACTACACTTACCCTGGTTTACAGTGAGTGACTAAACTTACCCTGGTTTACAGTGAGTAAGAAAACTTACCCTGGTTTACAGCGAGTGACAAAACTTACCCTGGTTTACAGTGGCTGACTACACAATGGTTTACAGTGGCTGACTAAACTTACCCTGGTTTACAGTGGCTGACAAAACTTACCCTGGTTTACAGTGAGTGACTAAACTTACCCTGGTTTACAGTGAGTAAGAAAACTTACCCTGGTTTACAGTAAGAAAACTTACCCTGGTTTACAGTGAGTGACAAAACTTACCCTGGTTTACAGTGAGTGACAAAACTTACCCTGGTTTACAGTGAGTGATAAAACTTACCCTGGTTTACAGTGACAAAACTTACCCTGGTTTACAGTGAGTGACAAAACTTACCCTGGTTTACAGTGAGTGATAAAACTTACCCTGGTTTACAGTGAGTGACTAAACTTACCCTGGTTTACAGTGGCTGAATACACTTACCCTGGTTTACAGTGGCTAAGAAAACTTACCCTGGTTTACAGTGACAAAACTTACCCTGGTTTACAGTGGCTGACTACACTTACCCTGGTTTACAGTGAGTGATAAAACTTACCCTGGTGAATTACTAAAAACTTACCCTGGTTTACAGTGAGTGACAAAACTTACCCTGGTTTTCAGTGAGTGATAAAACTTACCCTGGTGAGTTACTAAAAACTTACCATGGTTTACAGTGGCTGACTAAACTTACCCTGGTTTACAGTGGCTGACTAAACTGTCCACGGTGGAGACAGGGTCAGAAAACCCCAAGCTGCCAGCCACCTCCTTGCTGATAAAGACCACGTCATTGTGCACCATCAGTTCTCCTGGTGTCACACACACCACACACACACACACACACACACACACACACACACACACACACACACACACACACCACGTCATTGTGCACCATCAGTTCTCCTGGTCACACAAAACACACACACACACACACACACACACACACACACACACACACACACACACACACACACACACCACACCACGTCATTGTGCACCATCAGTTCTCCTGGTCACACACACATGCACACACGCACACATGCACACACACACACACACACACACACACACACACACACACACACACACACTCACACACACACATAAACACACACACACTTTTGAAGGCTCCGCATGGAAGACAATTTCAGCACAACATTTTATGACAGAACATTTTAAATGTAGTTCTTCAATACATCTATAACTGGAAAAGCTTTTGGCTTGAGCCAGTTTTGTGTGTGTGTGTGTGTGCGCTTTATTTTTATTTATTTATGTATGTATTTATGTATTTATTTCTTCTTTTATATCGAGGATAATGGAATAAGCATTCAAATGCTTTTTTACATCCAGTCCCCATGCAGTTTTGTAAATGTCATCTGTTCCCACTGGTACACGATGGCCTACTCTTACAAAAAATGGAACAGGATTTGACGTGTGCGGAAGATGTTCTGTGTGCATTCTTACATGGGGCCTCGGTTTATAGTCACATCCAAAGGACTTTTGGGGAGAGTGGAGTCTGCACTGATGTTAACTACAGAGGAAAAATCCCCTTGACCAGGAATTGAACCCAGGTCGTCAAATTGTGAGTGCAATGTTCTGACCACTAGGCTATCCTGTATCAGGGGTGTGTGTGTGTGTGTGTGTGTGTGTGTGTGTGTGTGTGTGTGTGTGTGTGTGTGTGTGTGTGTGTGTGTGCGTGTTTGCGCATGTGTGCGTGCGTGTGTAAGCATGTGTGTGTGTGGGTTTGTGCGTGAATGTGTGCATGCATACATGTGTAAGCATATGTGTGTGTGCTTGTGAATGTGCCTGCCATGAACACCATATCAGGACTTTCTACCCATTATTTTCAAAACTTGCGCAAAAATTGCAAATCATCCGCAAAACCAAATTCAACCATTCATTTAAATCAATACAGTGAAACACATCCACAATATAAACCCTGGCATACTGATACAAGAAGACAGTATACAAGAGAAAATTACAGGCTATGATACAATATAGTAACAACAAGATGATAGACTATGATACAATATAGTAACAACAAGATGATAGACTATGATATAATATAGTAACAACAAGATAATAGCCTATGATACAATACAGTAACAACAAAATGATAGGCTGTGATACAATACAGTAACAACAAAGTGATAGGC
Organism: Stramonita haemastoma; assembly: GCA_030674155.1. NCBI lineage: Eukaryota > Metazoa > Mollusca > Gastropoda > Neogastropoda > Muricidae > Stramonita > Stramonita haemastoma. The sequence continues at coordinate 44,847,026 of CM060331.1, forward strand.
TGTGACACAATACAGTAACAACAAAACAATTGGCTGTGACACAATACAGTAACAACAGTGATAGGCTGTGACACAATACAGTAACAACAAAGTGATAGGCTGTGACACAATACAGTAACAACAAAGTGATAGGCTGTGACACAATAAAGTAACAACAAAGTGATAGGCTATGACACAATACAGTAACAACAAAATGATAGGCTGTGATACAATACAGTAACAACAAAGTGATAGGCTGTGACACAATACAGTAACAACAAAACAATTGGCTGTGACACAATACAGTAACAACAGTGATAGGCTGTGACACAATACAGTAACAACAGTGATAGGCTGTGACACAATACAGTAACAACAAAGTGATAGGCTGTGACACAATAAAGTAACAACAAAGTGATAGGCTATGACACAATACAGTAACAACAAAATGATAGGCTGTGATACAATACAGTAACAACAAAGTGATAGGCTGTGACACAATGCAGTAACAACAAAACAATTGGCTGTGACACAATACAGTAACAACAAAGTGATAGGCTG
>CM060331.1:44855065-44860065 GCA_030674155.1 Stramonita haemastoma
GGGAATAAACTATTGTGAATTGTGGTGGGAGTAGTGCCAGTGAGCAGTGTTTAAAAATGTTTTTATTTTTTTATTTTATTACTATTTTTTTTATACTGATATTGATAATTTGTTTTTATTCTTGAAAGGAAGATCTGAATGACAAACAGGCAAATGAATGTACCCAGTCGTTTCCTCTAAGTTATAGGTAATCCAGGTTGTTTTAATTTTGTTTTCATTTTGATGTTGCTGTTGTAGATTTTTTGTTTTTTGTTTTTTTGCTGTTCTTTTTGAGGAAGGGGGGAGGGAGGTCTGCTTGCTTTTTTTTTTTTTTTTTTTTTTTTAAAAATGTTTTTCAAATACAAAAACTGAAATTTTCCTCACAAGGTAAGACAACTGCACAGCAGGAGTCATACTTGCACACTTCAGATTTTCACACACACACACACACATTATGATGATTTCAACTAGTCCAAGGATTGACCAAAGGATTCATTCAATATCAGCAAACTAGTGGCTGGGAGATCAAAGGTTTGATAACCATTAGAGACATTGCATTGTTGCTTCCTTCCCATAGTGTATAATATTAATGAGATTTGCATTATATGTACTGTAGCATTGTATATTGCCTAAAAAAAAAGTTAACCTTGGCAAATTTCTGTGTACAGAATTTGAGCTGTTTGTCCTCACAATGGCTCTTCCCCCCCCCCCCCCCCCCCCCCCCCCCATTGCATTTATATTTTGTTTGTTTTTGGTAAGTGCAATTTTCCCCTCATAGAATTTTGCAAGGGACATCTTACTCATTGCCATTAAAAATTTTGTTTAGGCAATATGAGTTGATGTGCGCATAATGTTCTGCATGTGTCAGCACATGGGATTTAAAGTAACATTCCAAATGATTTTCAGGTGAAACAAATCGGGGGGGGGAGGGGGAAGATTTCTTTGAACAAATACTTCATAGCAGCTTTTTTGTGTGTTCCTCAGCTAGAGTTTCAAGTTTCACCAATGGTGAGATTTTGCATAATTAACTATGCAACCGTTTCTGCTAACCATGAAGGTAGCCATTCTGACTTTGAAGAGGATGTCTCAAACAGGGTTCATACAGATCTTTGGGAAGAAAATTCAAGGACTTTTCAAGGACTTTCAAGGACCTCACTCTCAATTTTCAAAGACCTCCATCAACAAATAGTGCTTACATTTTAACAATGTCTACACACTTTACAGCTGAAAAGAAAATATCTATAGCCATTTGGTCCAAATTTTCTTCATAACAAGAAATATTTCTACAGCAGTTAACTGGGCTAAATCAAAAACAATCGTTGGCCTAAAGTGTGCACTTCGCTTAAAACAATTTCAATCTAAGTGATCACCCCATTTGTTCATTCATAATTTCTCTGCATGCTGGTTCTCAAAGTCTAAATATGTGTAAAGCTCCCTGTGAGTTACTTTACCCAGGAGACTAATAGTTTACAATAGTAAACATTCATCCTCCTGGATAACAGGTTGGAAGGGAGGGGGGAGGGGCTGGAAAGGGGGAATAGCTTATGGTATTGCTGTGGACAGATTTTCACATCACAACACATTGACATGGGTGAAAGTGAAAAAAATCTCTCAATCCACATTTTTTTGTCCTCTGGACATTCCAAATCCTGAAGAAAAAAAATCAATCCTGAAGCAATTTAAGTATAATTCCCCCCTTATATTACTGTATGCACATCCCCGCGCGTGTCTCTGATGCCCCATCAAGTTTCAGTGTTGCAGGGATAGGAATTGACAGACTCCAAAAATCGTGAAAGGTGGGGGGGGGGGGGGGGGGGGGGGGGGGGGGGGGGGGGGGGGGGTTCCAGGGGGCATTGCCCCTGGCGGGGTGAAGGGACAGAGCTCCTTGTGGGGGTCCGGGGGCAACGCCCCTGAAGCTGAAGATTTTTCAACAATTCTAGCCTGTTTCACGGCCTCTCCTTGAACTAATTTCAGTTCTTGATACTAAGCAATTTCTGCCCTGAAATAAGCTCTCCAAGTATGACTTTTTCTGTCATTTCTTCAATCTAAAGGAGGTTCTATTCCCAAGTAATCACATAGCAAAAATGAGTATATTTCTAGACAAATGTGCACTAACGCAGTTAAAGTTAAAGTCTGTCCCGAGCCTAAGGCTCATCAGGCCGGTGCTTATCCCGGTTTCTGTGGCGTTAAGCGACTGAGAGTCGTAGACTCCCCCCTGGATAGGACGCCAGTCTATCGCAGGGTTAACCCCCAACACAAGGTTGGTACCCCTTTTACACCTGGGTGGGGTGAGAAAATAGCCGTAAAGTGCCTTTTCCAAGGGCACAACACCATAGCTGAAAGCTGGGATCGAACCCGCAACCTTTAGATTACGAGTCCAACACCCTAACCACTAGACTACAGCGGCGGCTGCACTAACGCAGATAGAGGAAGAAAGAGAAAGAAAGGACAGCCACACATAGACAGAGAAACAGAGAGAGAGAGAGAGAGAGGGGGGGGGGGGGGGGAGAGGTGTGTGTGTCTGTGTGTGTAAGAGAAAGGGAGAGGTGGAGAAAATGAGAGAGAGACAGAGATAGAGAGAGACAGAGAGAGAGAAGTTGTGTGTGTGTGTGTGTGTGTGTGTGTGTGTGTGTGTGTGTGTGTGTGTGTGTGTGTGTGTGTGTGTGTGTGTGTGTGTGTGTGTGTGTGTGTGTGATATTCAAGATTCAAGATTCAAGATTCAAAATATTTTATTGCCATTTAAGTCATGCAGACTTATTTGACACAACAAAACAAACATCAGTTTTAATTATCTTTCTGCCCAAAATGATGTCCGCTAAAAACATGTTGCATTCTTCTTCTTCTCTTTTTCTCTTTTCTCAAAACATTCATTCACATATCTAATGATATCTGCTTGATATATATCAACTGCGATTATGTCGCTTACCTTATCTTTATGTTTTTTACGTTCTTTGTCTTTGGTTTTAACTTTAAATAACAAATTGTTTCTGAGTTCATCATATAACACACATTCATCGAGTACATGAAATTCATCTTCTATTTTGTTACAGTATTTACATTTTCTGTCCTTTCTGGGCATATTTTGGTGTCTCCCTTTCTCTATCATTAAATCGTGACAGCTTAAGCGAAATTTACAAAAAGTATTTTTATGAGTTTTGTTTTCTTAGTTAATAAGATATGGTTCCAGTCTGTATTCCTTGGTTACAAAATCATAAAATTTTAGTTTTGCAAACTGTTTTTTCTGGTAGTTCCAGACTGTTTTATACATAGTCTGAAGCTTTCTTTGAACAGCATAACTTAACTGATGAACATCAAAAGTACTCTGGTTTTACCATACACGTTTAAACCCAATTGTGTAAAGGATATTTTTTACTGTATTGATCCATTTATCACATGTATTCGTCTGATACAAATAATCGTATACTATTCTAATATAAGAGTTTGGTTTTGATTCTGTTAAATGAATCCAAAAGGATATTATCTGGCATATGATTTTAAGAGTCAGTGGAAATCTTCCTAATTCACCCAGAGTGGGTAGTACCAATGCTTTTTTATGAACTCCCAGTATTTGTTTACAAAATTTTATATGAAAAGTTTCATACAGAAACTGATTTGATAAGCATGTCTTGAACAATTCATCAATATGAAATTCTGTCTCCCCATGAAAACAAAAAGGAAACCAAACTTCTGCTCCATAAGTTAAAACAGGAGTTATTAATGAGTCAAATAAACGCATTATTATAGTAGTCTTTAAATTTTGTCCATGAACTGCTCTTTTAAAGGCGTACAATGCTTTATTACTTTGTTTTACTAAATGTTCTTGTGTTGCTTGAAACTTACCATTCTGATGAAAGATGACACCTAGATATTTGTAAGTTTCTACTGTTTCAATTACATGCTCTCCACACTTAAAATGTATGGGAATTTTAGGTGGTGATCTCGTAAAGACTATTACCTTTGTTTTGGTTTTGTTTATCTTTAAGCCCCAGTTTGAACTGTATTCTTGAAGTTTATTCAATTTAGTTTGAAGACCTACTTTGGTTGTTGATAGTAATGCTAGGTCATCAGCATATAGTAAACAAGGAATTGGTCTCTCAAAGTTATATATGGTGAATCTTTCTCGTCAATATACTGAACTATATCATTGACATATATATTAAATAATGTAGGGCTTAATGTATTTCCCTGATGCACCCCTCTTTTCACTCTGATTTCACCAGTGTGTTTTCCTTGCCTGTTTGTAATTACTGTTGCATTCCAATACATGTTTTTAATAACATTATAGGTTTTACCTGTTATCCCTATTTCGTTTAGCTTTATTAGAAGACCCTCATGCCACACATTATCGAAAGCTTTCTGAAAATCTACAAAGCAGCAATAAAGTCTTTTACTTTTAGCACTTTATCTATTAAATTGTTAAGTAGAAAGATATGGTCCGTTGTTCTGCATGTTTTCCTGAATCCTGCTTGTTCTCTGACAATACTATTGTTATTTTCTAAATATTCAGATATTCTTTGATTTAGTATTTGACAAAATAGTTTTCCAATAGTGTTTGTTAACGTAATTCCTCTGTAGTTTTCCGGATTATATGTGCATCCACTTTTATAGAACGGGACATTCACTCCCACTTTCCAGTCAGAGGGATATATACCCGTTTCTAACACTAAATTGAAAATATCCCGCATTGTCTCTATAAGACTAGGTGAAACTGATTTAATCATTTCATTTGTTATTCCATCTTTTCCTGTAGTGTAGTTAATCCTTGCATTTCGCAAAGAACTAATTGCAATAGTTTTCAAACTTGGTGCAATGGGTAGATAAAAATACCATAAACAACACATCTAAAAGTAGGAAAAAGTAGGTGTCAGAAGATGCCGAAAATCAATAAACAAACACACTAATAAACGATATTTCACACTCTGAGACTGATCATTTGCTAAAGCTGGCCTGCTTCTGGTGCCGCGGCATCCTCCCTTTTTTGGTCAGGCTCCACCCAGTTTTGACCGAGAAAGACCCGTGGC
>CM060331.1:44862565-44864296 GCA_030674155.1 Stramonita haemastoma
TGCAAATTTATGGGGAAAAAAAAAAGAGAGAAAAAAAACCATAAAAAATCGTTGTAACATCATAGAAATGTATGTCAAAAAGGAGATTTTGTAAAATAAATAAATAAATAATAAAAAAAAACCAACAAAAAAAACACAAATAAATAAGAGAGATAGAGAGAGAGAGAGAGAGAGAGAGAGAGAGAGAGAGAGAGAGAGAGAGAGAGAGAGAGAGAAGAGAGAGAGAGAGAGAGAGAGATGAGCACAGAGGAAAATAAAATGCAATGCCAGACAAGAGAAGATATCATGTGAATGTGCCTGTATATTCATTCATAAGGATCGAATGATACTTATTTTTAAAAATATATAAACTAGTATTGACATTTACTGAGGATGAAACATCATTCCATAATAAACCACCAGAGTAAGTAAGGCTAGATTTGAACAGATCAATTCTGGGCAGTGGTAACATTATTTTGTGAAAATAGCGACACTCATTTATCTTAAACTTGTTTATCAATGAAGGTGGAGCAGAGCCAGACATAATTTTGAACATAAAAATTGCCTTATTGTATCTTAACTTCCATTTCAGAGGGAGAATATCAAGCGAGATGTAATCATTACATGACAATGATGATGATTTTAGTAGAAGTACTTTAAGAGCAGTCTGTACATATTGCCAATGGTTTTAAAGTGTTTTCGCTCGCCGTATCCCAAATTGTTTTATACATAATTTATGTGTGGGTCAATAAAAGCATGATAAAACAGTTTACGAGAGTGTGAATTTAGGAAATGTTTTATCTTCATTACTGATAAATCTTTTTTTTATAGATTTTACACACCATTCTTACATGTTCAGACCATGACAGATTGTTATCAATTACTAATCCTAGAACTTCATGAAAAACAACTTCTTGAACTATATTACCACTGATTCCAATGAACTACGTATTTTAGAAAGGTTCTGCCGTTTTTGTCTGGTTGTTATAATCATTAGTTTACTCTTATGAGGGTGGATGCTCATGTGATTTTAATCAGACCCTTTTATTAGTTGTTCTATATTTGTCTGTAAGGTAAAAATCACGTCATCTAATTTGTGTGGCTAGTATGTAAAGTTGTGTCATCTGCAAACATTTCACAGTTAGTTTTAAACAGAGAGAGAGAGGGGGGGGGGGAGAGATAGATAGACAGACAGACAGACAGACAGACAGAGAGAGAGAGAGAGAGAGAGGAGAAGAGAGAGAGAGAGAGGAGAAGAGAGAGGAGAGAGAGAAGAGAGAGAGAGATACAAAAGTCGCACACAAAATTATCACCTAACATTTTTCATTACTTTAAGAATAATTCAACTGATAAAGATCACCAATATTATCCTTGATTTTAAAAAAAAAAAAGTATGTTTACAGGAAGGGTATTGTAAAGCTTTGCTTGGCCTAGAATCTGTATTCTTGTGTATTAAAGATCAGTCATCATTGAGTCATTCATTCATTCATTCATTCACTCTCTTCTCTCTCTCTCCCCTCTTCTCTCTCTCTCTCTACTCTCCTCTCTTCTCTCTCTCTCTCTCTCTCTCTCTCTTCCTCCTTGTGTTTTGATACTTTGGTTTATTATTGTTGTTGTTTAATTAGATGTTTTTTAATTCTTGATCTTATCCCTGATGAGGGTGGGGATGGATGTAACAAAAACACTGATGTGTATTCAACTCCTTCAACATCTGAAATTCCCGTCACCCTGCCAAAATGTTAACCCCGAAAT
>CM060331.1:44864396-44881589 GCA_030674155.1 Stramonita haemastoma
TCCGGTCGAGGAAATTTTTCTCCTGGAGTTAACATCAGTGCTGACTCCACTCTCCCCATAAGTTCTTCGGATGAGACTTTAAACCGAGGCCCCGTGTGCGAACGCACGCAGAACATCTTGCGCACACGTTAAATCCTGTTCCGCTTTTCGTAAGAGTAGGCCATCGTGTGCCGGTGGGAACAGATGACAATATTTACAAAACTGCATACACACGGGGACCGGATGAAAAAAGCACATGGTTGCTTATTCTGTTATCCTCGATATAGGCTAAAAGAATAAATAAATAAATAAATAAAATAAATCTCTCCCCCTCAAGTTCTTCATGTTGTCAGTTGGTGTTACTGCTGCTGTTGCTATTTCTGTTGGCTTTTTTGTCCTGATTTTCTACCCTGGTTGTACATTAATTTCTTCTTTTTTCCCCTCCTACTTTTATTTACTAGTCTTACCCCCCCCCCCCCCCCCAACTCTTAAAAAAGAAAAGAACCAGTGCTTTAATTTGCGGATGGAGGAAGCAGCGGATTATTTTCAAGGTGGCTTCAAATAAATTTGTCTGCAGAGATTTCGACTATCACGGCAACGTGACACGTCACATCACAGACGACATGAAGCGTCACATCATGCGGACGGAAATACTGTTGCATTATGGGGGCGTCTTCCATGACAGCCACGTGCTGTGGACACAGCATCTTCCGGATGAATTGCTGGAGTACGAGGCAGTAGCCTCCCCTGACTGGCATGCCCACGGCAACTGGCCAGAGTCCATCAATCACGCTTTGTTGATTGCAAGGGGCGGAGCAACGTATCTGCAGCAACTGTTGCTGGTGTGTGTGTGTGTGTGTGTGTGCGCGCGCGCGGGCGCGGGCGCCATTGATTTTGATAGGCTCTGAATGTCAATTTGAAGTAAATCAATGATTAGATCTAACACATCGTTTTCTCTTCATGCCACCAAAGAACTACTCAGACACTCTTCGAATTTAGCCCTAGCCTTCATTGATTCGACCCAAACGGTGGGTGGAATATCATGATCTTAAAAAAGCCCCTGTTACACAGAAGGAAGAGATTATAAAAATGAATACTCGCCGTTTCATATAGACTTTCTCTGTCTCTCCTTGTCTGTCTGTCTGTCAGTTGGTCTCCCCCCTCTCCTTTAGAGATTATTAAAATAGCTACATGCTGCATGCCTCGAATTCCAATACATAATACATTTTCGATAATTTGCCACCATTATTTGAACATCTTACATCATTTACAGAATCAAGTGTTAATTTGTTGTTGAAACAGTTACTGATACCGTTATCTAGCAATATTGTTTTCTGTGTGGGCGGTAAATATGAAGCAGCGTGGGAGCAAAATAGAATCTGATCTTTCCTTTTTTGTCATTAGAAGAGGATCATTTGTGATTGAGATGTTATTACGTAAACACGACTGATTCCGACCATCTGTCTGTCTGTCTGTCTGTCTGCCTGTCTATCTATCTATCTATCTATCTATCTATCTATCTATCTATCTATCTATCTATCTATCTATCTATCTATCTATCTATCTGTCTGTCTGTCTGTCTGTCTGTCTGTCTATATACCTATCTATCTGGGACAACATGTGACACTTTTAGCTGTGTGACTGTTTCAGATGTACTGGGACAACGTGTGACACTTTGAGCTGTGTTTCAGATGTACTGGTACAACGTGTGACACTTTGAGCTGTGTTTCAGATGTACTGGGACAACGTGTGACACTTTGAGCTGTGTTTCAGATGTACTGGGACAACGTGTGACACTTTGAGCTGTGTTTCAGATGTACTGGAACAACGTGTGACACTTAGAGCTGACTGTTTCAGATGTACTGGGACAACGTGTGACACTTTGAGCTGACTGTTTCAGATGTACTGGGACAACGTGTGACACTTTGAGCTGTGTTTCAGATGTACTGGTACAACGTGTGACACTTTGAGCTGTGTTTCAGATGTACTGGGACAACGTGTGACACTTTGAGCTGTGTTTCAGATGTACTGGGACAACGTGTGACACTTTGAGCTGTGTTTCAGATGTACTGGGACAACGTGTGACACTTTGAGCTGACTGTTTCAGATGTACTGGGACAACGTGTGACACTTTGAGCTGTGTTTCAGATGTACTGGGACAACGTGTGACACTTTGAGCTGACTGTTTCAGATGTACTGGGACAACGTGGTGTCGGACACGCCATGGCTGGCTGACCACTACCTCTCCTACCGTCTGCTGGAGCTGGACCCCACTCTGGTCTGTCTCTACCGCCCTTTACAGGTCAGTCCTTTACAGTGCTGGCCTTTACAGGTCAGTCCTTTACAGTGTTGACCTTTACAGGTCAGTCCTTTACAGTTTCGGCCTTTACTGGTAAGTCCTTTACAGCATTGCCCTTTACAGGTCAGTCCTTTACAGTTTCGGCCTTTACAGGTCAGTCCCTTACAGTGTTGACCTTTACAGGTCAGTCCTTTACAGTGTTGACCTTTACAGGTCAGTCCTTTACAGTGTTGGCCTTTACAGGTCAGTCCTTTACAGTACTGGCCTTTACAGGTCAGTCCCTTACAGTGTTGGCCTTTACAGGTCAGTCCTTTACAGTGTTGGCCTTTACAGGTCAGTCTTTTACAGTGTTGGCCTTTACAGGTCAGTCCTTTACAGTACTGGCCTTTACAGGTCAGTCCTTTACAATGTTGGCCTTTTACAGGTCGGTCCTTTACAGTATTGGCCTTTACAGGTCAGTCCTTTACAGTACTAACCTTTACGGTTAATCTTTTGCTGTGTTGACCTCTACAGGCTATCCCTTTATCATGTTGACCTTTGTGGTATTGAGTTTTACAGGTCAGTCATTTTTTTGGGTGTCTGTTTATAGATTGTATTCATTCTAATTAACAGACGGACTAACCAGCTGACTAAGAGACCAGTTGACTGACTGACTTAGTAATGACAAACTGATTGACCGATTGATCCATTGATTGATTGATCCATAGATTGATTAATTGATCGATCGACTGTATTTACTTTTAACACAGGTGAAGTGCCTGAACCACAACTGTCACCCTACCTGGAAGCCCGGATATCGATCCTATTTTTCGCTGAACCGGCCAGGCGAGGCCTTCGATTGGAGGTCAGAGACGCTGAGCGTTCATTGGCTGGACAGTTTCCAGGAACTGGAAGTGGACCAGATCAGGTTCACTTCCGGCATCATCGTGGACATTGTGCGTCACGTGCTGGCAGTAGCGGGAGTGGATGCCAGTCACTTGTGATCTTCCGCCTGATTGGGAACTTCCGTCTGATTGGGAACTTCCGTCTGATTGGGAACTTCCGTCTGATTGGGAACTTCCGTCTGATTGGGAACTTCCGTCTGATCGGGAATTTCCGTCTGATCGGGAACTTCCGTCTGATTGGGAACTTCCGTCTGATTGGGAACTTCCGTCTGATTGGGAACTTCCGTCTGATTGGGAATTTCCGTCTGATCGGGAACTTCCGTCTGATTGGGAACTTCCGTCTGATTGGGATCTGCCCTCTGTGCATGGCTCTTTGAACAGCCTCATCAAACCAGTGTTCCCATTCCATTCGTGAATTTGACATAGGTTTTTTTGTTTGTTTGTTTGTTTGTTTGTTTGTTTGTTTGGTTGGTTGGTTGGTTGGTTGGTTGGTTGTTTTTAAAAAAATATTTTTACATGGGTTCCTTAACGTAAGCCTTTTTTTTTGATTTGTCATGAACCCAATGATCTACTTTTGAATGCTAAATTAGTTCTTGAAAATAACCTTTATTTCTATGGTTGTTGTTGTTGTTGTTATAATAAAATATTTTATTATTATCATTTTTATTGAGATGAACTTGATTCAATCTTTTGTAGAAAAGTAGGTGATCAATGGACTGTGGATTTTTGTTTGAACGTATTCCTCGACTAGAGATCCGAGTTTTTTGTGTTTTTTTGTGAGATCAGATTTTCAGAATTTCCTGTCATCAACTACGATGTGATAGAATCACATGTGTAGCCTCGGGAGTACTGAATAGGGAATCTTTGTTTTCCTACTCCTGTTGAAGAGATCAGATTTCATCAATGGTGAGATTTTTGCCTATGCGACCATTTTTGCCCATCTTTAGGGTAGCTGCATTCCGACTTTGGGGATAATGTCTAAACCTGAAACCAGTTTGCATGGGTTTGTAAGAGAAATATCGTTGTCCGTTCTTCTGGCACGTAATGGCCTACTCTTCCGAGAGGTAGAGCGGATCTTGATGTTTTCACAAAATGTTATGCCTATGTTAGAACACGGGACTTTGATTTATAGTCTCATCCTAAAGACTTTCAGGTAAGTGAGTCAGTACTGAGGTGAACTGCAAGAGGTCAGTACTGTCAAGTCAGTACTGAGGTGAACTGCAAGAGGTCAGTACTGTCAAGTCAGTACTGAGGTGAACTGCAAGAGGTCAGTACTGTCAAGTCAGTACTGAGGTGAACTGCAAGAGGTCAGTACTGAGGTGAACTGCAAGAGGTCAGTACTGTCAAGTCAGTACTGAGGTGAACTACATCTCCTTCAATGGGCGCCTCCTCGGTGGTGGCTGGAACCCAGGCCACCGTCAGGTGACGAGCTCAATGCTCTGACCACTAGGCTACCCTGGCCCCTGGCAGTGGAAGAAAGGAGAGAAACATACCCAGCAAGCAGTCTGCACGCTGGTGCTTTCTTTAAGGGTCTAAGCCAGATCTGCTGAGGGCAAAGGCAGTGGCCTTCAAGATGTGTGCCAGACTGACACATGACCAGATAGGGGTACACGGGAAGGGGAGTGAAGAAGTCAGGCTCAAATCAGTGTCTTCCTTAGTGGGGATGCTGGGGGCTTGTCAGAATAAATAACATCCCTACCTTCTGGAAACTCTGTGCGAGGAATTTCCTCTTTTCGATCCTTCTCTTTGTTACAGCCTTGTTCCTCTTCTTCCTGTTGCCTCCTCTATTTTCTGTCTTCTTGTTCCATTCTCCTGCCTTTTATTTCCAGAAAGACTTTCATGGTAACAGATCTTTCCCACGCTGAAGTCAGATGCACCGGGCCTGACAAGCTTAACGGCAGCGCAGGGTGTTTTTGCTCCTGTGACAGACTACAATAGTTGCTGTCTGAGCGTTCGACGACGAAGAGGAAAATAAGTATCTCAGTCTTATTGCACTTAAGAGTGTTTGTCAAGAGTTAGTAAACCCCCCCCACCCCCAAATAAAAAAAACCCTAGATAAAAGGTTTCGGGTTTAAGCAAAGTGTGCAAATGACTTTATGATCCAACCAATTCTTTCTTTTCCGGAGTTCCATTGTTCCTTCCTTTCTGTTCTCCTTCCTTTCTTTCTGTCTTTTTTACAAGTGAAAGTGTATTGATGTTTGTCTTTCGGGTTGATCTGTGTGTGTGTGTGTGGTGTGTGTGTGTGTGTGTGTGTGTGTGTGTGTGTGTGTGTGTGTGTGTGTGTGTGTGTGTTCACACATGGTTGATTTCCTGTCGATGTGTTGGTCTCTCTCTCGATCTGTCTGCCTCTCTGGATCTTTAGAAGGAAGGAAGGAAGGAAGGAAGGAAGGAAGGAAGGAAGGAAGGAAGGAAGGAAGGAAGGAAGGAAGGAAGGAAGGAAGGAGAACAGAAATAAATGAAGAATGGGAAGCAAGAAAGGATGAACCTGTAGATAATCCTTTCATGGAAGAGTATTATCTTTGATCGTCTTTCCATTCTTTGCCTGCCCTGTCTCTATGTCTGTGCCTTTCTGCTTATTTCTATTTTCTTCCAAACACAGCACTTCATTCTACATTTGTTCCAAAAAGAACAGGCTGTAAATAAAGTGTACATAGTGTTTTCTCTACACTTGTCTTGAATTTGTAATCACGTAATGACCATTCGTTCATCTAGACATCCATCTATTCATTTGTTTATTATTCAATCATTCATCTATCAGTCCACCCATCCATTCACTCATACATTCGTGTACCTACTTTGGGAGATAATAGAAGGCAAGGGATTGTCTTTCTTCTTTGTTTGATATTGTGTAAATGCTGTTCGGAAAAGAAAGATGTACTTCTTGCTGACTTAACAGAGGTAAAAATACCCACGTGCTTTTAACCTCGATTCTGTTTGATTGTTCATGTAAGTTTGACTGGGTGTAGTGTGGTGAAGTTCTTGAAGAATTGTAAGTATGTGAAAAGATAAATGAACACAACCCTTCTTTCTTAATCATCATACAACCAAGGACAATGCTCTCTCTCTGTCTCTCTCTCTCTCTCACCAACAATACAACCTGTGACACTGACAGAGTACAGTTCTACAGAAGATGTGAAAGAGAACAGCAAGAGAGTAAAACCATTCAGAACGAATACAAAAAGTACAACTGCCATCAAGGGAGCACGAGACAGCACCACTGTGTCCAGCAAGGATTGCAGGATGTTGATGGAACTTTTTACAAAAACTTGAAAACACAATTTATAGGAGCTTCAAGTCAGTAATGAAAGCAGATGAAGACGGGAGGGAATCTTCTGGACACGTCCAGTGACCAGCCAGCAGTACATCCACATGGCTAATGCCGCTCTGTGACAGTTCCTCGGGCCCTGCTACGGCATCGGTTATCAGCCAGTTATTACTAGTGACATGCACATAAACTATATTAGCAATACCGCGTTTTGGCAACCTCTCAGGAAGAATCTCTGATATTGTTAGTTAAAGTCTGTCCCGAGCCTAAGGCTCATCAGGCCGGTGCTTATCCCGGTTTCTGTGGTGTTAAGCGACTGAGAGTCATAGACTCCCCCCTGGATAGGACTCCAGTCTATCGCAGGGTTAACCCCCAACACAAGGTTGGTACCCCTTTTACACCTGGGTGAGGTGAGAAAATAGCCGTAAAGTGCCTTTTCCAAGGGCACAACGCCATAGCCGAAAGCTGGGATCGAACCCGCAACCTTTAGATTACGAGTCCAACGCCCTAACCACTGGACTACAGTGGCGGCCTTTGATATTGTACACCCTTGAATTTAGTTGTTGTTTCTTTTGATTTCGGTCCCCTCCCCAGCCACCCGTTTGTGAATGGGTTAAAAAACCTAACACTGTAACACTTTGTCATTGTCTCTCCCCTATTCTTTGATGTTTGCCTTCCCTTGACCGGGCTGATTCCAGTCTTTCTTTCTTTTTTTTCAAAGTCAGGTCTTTTGACGCTGTTTTTTCTTCTTAACTTTGTTTTTTATTTTATTTTTTTTAGAATTAAGTGGGGAGGGAGAGGGGGCTCAGCACCATTCTTGTACAAGGCGTTTTGCATGCATTCGCACATGGGGCCTCGGTTTATAATCTCATCCAAAGGACTTTTGGAGGAGTTGAGTCGGTACTGATGTTAACTCCAGGGTAAACTTCCTTTGGGTCAATCCTGGGCAATCAGATCACGAGTGCAAAGTTCTAACCACTAGGCTTTCCCACCCCCAGAGAAGTGTTTGAAGACAGACCGGCAAACTTGCTGTCCTCATCACCATAGTATCCTCCTCCCTCCCTTCACCTAGCAACAGTTTTCAGAAATTCAAACATACACACCAACACACACATCAACAAGAACACACTGAAAAACAGTTTTTAATACCAAATGCAGTCCATGTATTTGAAACCGATTGTAACCAGGCCTTTGTGAACACATGATTGTAGAACAAAATGTCTTGGAGCCCGCTTTGTATTGGACCACCAGAGTTGTTCTAAATAAAATCATCAGTAAAACAGGGGTTTACAGGCAAATGGCTGAACTCTCTGTCCTTACATGATTTGACTTCTCAACTTTTTTTTTGCATGACTTCTTTCGTTACAGTTTGACTTCTTTACTTCCATACACGACTTGACCTCAACATATGAGTATGACTTCTCCCATGACTAGATTTCTTCCATATATGACGAGACTTCCACACATGACTTCTTCGATTTATTTTCTTGTCTTCTCTCGTTCACTTTTACACCGTCAGATGTGTCTGGGAAAATAATGGCATATCTTTTCCAGCTCCTCTCGTGGGCCGTACAGCTTGGTTTGCAGGATTATCTCTGACAGCCACACAATCTTCCTCAGGTCTCTGAATAGCATGTACTGTATAGCATGTAACTTATAAGGATGTGCTAGCAAGTCTGGTTTTCCTGCCATATATGAGTTGGCTTCCTTCAAACACACACACACATTAAAAAAAATCCATTTTTTTGTTATTGTTTTCATTAAAATTTATTAATTTCATTATCTATTTTACTTTTTTATGTTCAAACTATTATTTTTTTTTTAATGAATATTTTTAATGAATATTTCCTCCCCATACTGGTATCACTTTATGTGGAAGGATGTAAAATTGAAGACTACTACTACTACTACTACTACCACTACTACTACTACTACTACTACTACTACTACTACACACACACACACACCATACCAGTTTACATACAGATACATTTCTTTCTGTTTAGCTGGTTTAGTTTTACTTGCTTGGTTCTCACCTAAACAAAACAAAACTAGCTTAAAAGGTAGTGAGTGAGTCTGAAGAAAGTAGCCATTGAGAAGGATCACCATCACATCAGTCTACTGAGAAGGATCACCATCACAACAGTCTATTGAGAAGGATCACCATCACAACAGTCTATTGAGAAGGATCACCATCACAACAGTCTATTGAGAAGGATCACCATCACAACAGTCTATTGAGAAGGATCACCATCAAAACAGTCTTGTTGGAAAGTATTTTCAATCAATGATGATTGATGGAGACTTTTAACAAACATGATCCACAAGTTTCTTTTAAAAAAGCAGTTAACATTACCAACCCAATCCCCCCCTCCCCCAAACCCAACCCTTTTTTTTTTTTTTTTACATCTCAAACCTTGGACCATGACTGCACATTTTATTTATATCTAGACATTTTCATACAGTTAAATCTGACAAAAATGTGAAAAAATCTAAACCTGTTGAGAGGTAAACAACTTGTTTATTGATCAGTGTTACTGCAACACTGGAAGAGTCAAGTTGTTTGATTGCCTGGTTTCCAATACAGTAGCAGTTTTATGCTACACCTTGCCAAAACATAATGCTTTCCAGTTTTTCTATCTATCTATCTATCTATCCCTTAGTCTGGCGACCATGGGGGCACCCATGAAGACTTGACAACCAGTTTTCTCCATTCCTCTCTCTGTTCTGCCTTTCTCAAAATTTTGTCGAGTTCTAGGCCTGTCCATTCGCTGATGTTGTCCTCCCATCTCTTCTTTGGTCTGCCTCTTTTTCTTCCTCCTTGGACAGTGCCTTGCAGTATTGTTATTGCAAGTCCTTTTAATCTTGTTACATGCCCGTAACATTTAAGTTTACGCTTCTTTATGATTGATAGAAGGTTCTATCAATCGCTTTCCAGTATTATGGAAAAACCACTACCACTTACAGGAAAGCATTCTTCATTCCTCCTGGTGTCTCAATCACAATAACTGCTAAAAGTTCTAAAAACAGTTAAAAATGTAAAAATTGAACCAAAATAAAGAAATCTCCCTCTCACTCCCCCCACCAAACCACACACAACTAAACAAAAAAGAAAAAAACAACAACCATCACCTTACTTCTTAACATTCTGAAATGTAGACTTGATTTCAATTATTTGTTAACATTTCAAAGAATTAGTCTTTTTTTTTGGGCGGGGGGAGGGGGGGTTCTTTCTGCCAGGTCCATGTGTGTGTGTGTTGTGTGTGTGTGTGTGTGTGTGAGAGAGAGAGAGAGAGAGAGAGAGAGAGAACTCGAACTCGAACTCGAACTCGAAAAGTTTATTCACAAAAAGGCCATTGGCCCATACATGAAGGGGGTTGCCAAACTGCTTAGTGTTTTGGTGAAATAAAAGACAACAGCAATGACAACAGCAGAATTGTATAGCAACAAAAACAGTAACAAAAATATGACTTACGATAATAAAGTATCTCTTATTCTAAAGGCTTTACACAAATATAGAGTGAGGCTGCGCACAACCTCAGGCTGACTTGATGCCATGAGTAAACAGAGTCTAAATGAATTAGGCTGCTTTCTGTATTTCACAGGGATGTAACTCTGCCTAACATCCTCTAACACTGGACAGCACAACACAAAATGCACCTCATTTTCAGGTGCTTGCTTACATAACGGGCATAGTAACCTGAGGTCATCAACATCATATCCTCTGTATCTGAATTTATGAACATTTATATCTGATACACCAAGTCTAAACTTTGACATAATTCTTTTCAAATGTATGTCCATATCAAGCTTTAAATAAGGTTTGATATCATGTGTACTTATAAATTGTCTATACATTTGATACCTTTCACTGGTTTGTATATGATCATTCCATTGCTGCCAACGGCAGTCAATCAGTCTTTGTCTGAAAGTGTTTATAAATTCTCTACAATTTCCAACACCTTGACTGAGCCAAACAAATCCAAAACCGAGTTCACATAAACAGGTGCGTATTTGTGTAGCCCAGTTGTTTTTCCCTTTCACATCTAGATCATAAAGCATCTTGTAAGATTTAAAAGGTAGCCTGTTCTCATCCATATGTAGAATCTTAATCCAGTATCTAATACATCTTACAGCAGCATTAACAGAGAGAGGATATCTATTAGTTTCACTATATACAAGATCATTGGGCGTTCGTCTATCTAAGCCTAAGAACTGCTTTAAAGCAAAGAGGTGCACTGATTCACAATGCGTTACAGCTGCATCCAAACCCCAAATTTCTGCACCATATAGCACAGTGGGTTGTATTTGGGCATCAAATATTTTAATGAACAAGTCAAAGGAGTTATTATTCAATATTCGCAATTTTCTCAAAACCAATAACAAGCTTCGTTTACCTCGACTTGCCAGATCTTTACATGCAGTTGTGAAACTAAGTTTTGTAGAAAAACAGATTCCTAAGTATTTATATACATTAATCACAGGCAAGACTTTTCCATTGTACAACCATTTTTCACGAACAGCTAAATGACCACCTTTTCTGAATACAACGATATTGCTCTTATTCAGATTAACCTTAAGATCAAGAGCTGATGCAGCACTGCTCAAGCTATTTAACTGCTTTTGTAAGCCAACAACTGTTTCAGATAGCAGGATAACATCATCAGCAAGAAGAAGAATAAACAATTCTGTGAAATCTTGGGAGAAAGTGGCACCATGCTTACCATTATTAATGACTTCTCTGGCTAACTCATTAATGAAAACAGAAAACAATAAAGGGCTACATACATCACCCTGTTTAACACCAGTGGTACAGTATATTATGTCAGTCAGTTTAGTACCACATCTTATTCTGCTTTTGACATTCTGATACATGGCTCTCAGACAACGTAATAATTTACCCCTCACACCATTTTTCTGTAGAATAGGCCACAACAAATTTCTATTAACAGAATCAAATGCCTTTTCAAAGTCAATAAATGCCACATAGAGTTTACGGTTCTGAGTAAACTGTTTCTGAACAAACGCAAGCAGAGTAAACATATGATCTATAGTAGAGTATCGAGAGAGAGAGAGAGAGAGAGAGAGAGAGAGAGGAGAGAGAGAGAGAGAGAGAGAGAGAGAGTGTGTTGTGTGTGTGTGTGTGTGTGTGTGTGTGTGTGTGTGTGTGTGAGTGAGACAGATAGATCCATACGACCAATGTGAACAAAATAAAACAAGATTTGCAACAAATTTAGAATGTAAATATGTGATCAACACTTGTTTACAAAAGCACAATAACAAAATAAATGCATACACCTTCAATTCCATTTGGAGCTGTGTATATAATGAAAACATTCTGGTGCATAAAAGACATGTATTCAGTTGCAATAAAGGCTTCAATTTAAAGAAAAACCATAAAAAACCCCACCCCACTTCAGTTTTTCGTTATGCGGACTAGATACAAGAACAAAACCAATTTTAGATCCAGTTGTAAAATAACATTAATATTATCTTCTCTACAAAAAAAAAACCCAAACAAAACTGATGTGTGCTCTTAAAAAAAAGCAAAAAAGAACTCAAAACTTCAATAACACACAGCATTGTACTGTACAGCATTGAAGACCTGGTAAATTAGCGCTTTGATTTGTTTTTACAAGATATAGCGCTATATAAATTCCATGTATTATTATGATTATTATTATTAATATTATTAAGTGTTAGAGTGTAAACTTTGGTCTGGTCTTCCCTTACAGAGCTAGTTGTCACAGTAATGTAAAAAAAAAAAAAAAAAAAGCTGTCAGTAATGTGCCACCCACAGTTTTGTTCTCCTGTCTGTTCTCCATAGAAGGGGGCGGGGAGGGTGGGAAGGAGGAGGTCCAATCCAATCCAATGATGTTGTTTATAGCCCCGCCGACCACATAGGCCATATCAGGGCTATCGCCTCGTCACATTTTAAAATTCGTATTAAAAGTGTGCAACTATGTACAGTTTAAAACGAGGTATAAAACCAACTCAACCGTCCTTGCCTGTATCGACGTCCCGGTCGACCATAAGGGTCAGCCCAGGACGGCCCCGCGTTGTGGGAAAACCCACATCGATCACACTTAAAATGAGATAAAACCAAAACCGGGTTCCTTAAAACAACCTTGTCCTTAGAGACCAACCATACCACTTTCACTCATATCAGACGAAAAAAGCCGGATTCTCTCAGGAGGAGGTAAGATAGCTCAGTGGTTAGAGTGTCTGAGAGAGTGGGATCAAGTCTGCTGAGGACACTTCCCGGGAGTTGAAATTGAGCCTGACTCTGATCCTCTACAGTCCTTCAAATCACACTTTGAACAAAGAACTTATGTGGTCAACATGTGGTGATATTTATGTGGAGAAACACTATCTCAGAGTAGAGCAGCCTGAAATTGACTTGGAGAAATCTGCTGTGACTGAGTGGTATACAATACAATCAATTTATCTGAAAAACTTGCTCCTTGACTTCTACTTATGGTTTGGCAGATGGAAAAAAAAAAAGCCCTTGGGAAGGATTCAAACCAGGAACCTTACACTTTCTAGACATGTGTTTTACCTCTTAACCACCAGCCATGTATAACTCATGTGTCATCTTAGCAACACCATGATCTTTATATATAAAACATTCATTTCTAAGTACATAAAATTATTTTTTTCTTTGCAAGAAAATTGAGATCTGTAGTATCCAAAACTGAAAAAAGTTTTTGCAACAAATTAAAACAACAACAACAACAACACAATAATTTTCTTAACAACAGAACAATTTTTGTATGTAAAAGCAGCCATTAAAATTAAAGTAGTTAAAAAAAAAAGTGTACAATATACATATTTATGTCATAACATTATACATTACACTTCAACCAAACACAGCACATTTTCACACATGGTTGTATGTGCCCACAATATAATGTACAAGCACACTCACAAATAGAAATGAGCAAACCATTGAAATGAGAAACAAACAAATAAATCAAACAATTCATCAAATAAAGGAAAGATGCCACAGGCATATGCAAAAACATATCAACAGAATGAATAAATGAATCAATTACAGCCAATACACCTCTGGTAGATACTTCACACAGTGATTTTTCATGTGGAAAAACTCAGCACTAACAAAATGCATTATGACACATGCTAAGATAGTAAAAATCATGATCTAGATACTTGTTGAAATGACAAGAAAATAGCACTGAAGTTGCATGAGTTGAACAGTGTGCTTTCCAACAACAAGTAAATACAGAGCAATAATACAAACATATACACACAAAAAAGGGAAAAAACCTTGCATTTTAACGATATTTTGCACCATATGATACATTCTACAAATCACCACTTCACAATGGAATGCCTGAACATCAGGTGACAACGTCCACATAACCTGCATAACACCGATCAAAAGCTCATTTCTTGTAGTCCCCGATTACCCATCATGCCACACTTGGCTCCTGCCACTCTGCAAGCGAACGTCACGGCTTCTTTCAAATCCTTCCCAGCATTCAGAGCTAAAATGGCGGCTGCGTTGAAAGTGTCGCCTGCCCCTAGCGTGTCCACCAGCACTTCTGGGGGAAAGGCAGGGGAGGTCACTGCTTCTGCCCCAGTTCTCTTCCCTGCTGCCCCTTGCTCTCCCCAAGCACAGATGACGGCCCCCCTGAAAATAGCAGAATTCGAAGATCATGAATGAACCAGCTCGGAAAGAAATAGTAAGGTTGGAAGTCTGAGCAGACCAGACTTTTTAAAATTGCATGTGTCAGCACCTCCTCCCCCCTTCCCCACCTGCATCCACCAACAATAACAAAGGCAATAGCAACAACAGCATACTGTTAACAGGAGTGAACTCAGAAAACAAACACTAGCAGTGAGTCCAGTGTGACTGCTGAAGTGACAGTGGTGTATGCTGAACATTCTGATACCATTCCCTAAGGAAAAAGGTGGCAGCTTAGTTAAGACGTTCATCAGCCTAACAAGTAAACTGTGAGATTCTGGGTTCGATTCCCAGCCTTGCTCTCTCTTCCAAAGTTGACAAGAAAATGTAGCTGAATGTCAAAGTCCTTTAGATAAGACTATGGACTGATGCCCCGTGTGTGAATGCACATTTTGTCCACATGTTAAAACCTGTTCTGCCCTTTGGAAGAGTAGGCCATTTCATGCCGGTAGAGATGGATGAGAACATTTAAAACATGCATGCATGCAGGTGTCATGTTAAGACATCAACCCTGAAGTTGTAATGCAGCTACCAAAATACTGGGGGGGGGGGATTCACATTCACAAAATTCTTGCCATTGATGATTCTCCAAACTCTAATGGAGGAATGGGGAAAAAAAAACCCTTCCCTAAAACTCCCAATTTTGAATAGATTGAAAAAAAAGAATAAAAGAGGATACTACTTAACCAAAAAAAGAGTCATAACAAGAGGAAGAGATGCGAGAAAATGGTATCGACCATCTAACCTGAAATTATTTTTATGATGTGTACGGCAAGTGGTGGGGGGATGGGAATAGTGGCCATTTTGAGCCTTGTCCTGACACTTTTTTGTCTTCATGACTTATTCGCTCCCTGTAAAGCACACTCACTCTGGGTAGGGGCCAGATGGGGTAAAAAAAAAATCCCTACCAGTCTTGTGGGATTTGAACCCTTGACCTTCCAATCCATAACCAAAGATGCTACCCACTGCACCAAGGCAGCTGGTCATCTGACTGAACTTCCCCAGTTTACATCCACTGGACACAACCTGATTTACAATGGTTGAGAAAGTTTCCTCCGTTTTACAATGGCTGACAAAATGTCATCTAATTTTCAGTGGCGGACAAAACTTACCCTGGTTTACAGTGACAAAACTTACCCTGGTTTACAGTGGCTGACTACACTTACCCTGGTTTACAGTGATTGACTAAACTTAACCCTGGTTTACAGTAGGTGACAAAACTTACCCTGGTTTACAGTGGCTGACTACACTTACCCTGGTTTACAGTGATTGACTAAACTTAACCCTGGTTTACAGTAGGTGACAAAACTTACCCTGGTTTACAATGGCTGACTAAACTTACCCAGGTTTACAGTGGCTGACTAAACTTACCCTGGTTTACAGTGGCTAAGAAAACTTACCCTGGTTTACTGCGAGTGACTACACTTACCCTGGTTTACAATGGCTGACTACACAATGGTTTACAGTGGCTGACTACACTTACCCTGGTTTACAGTGAGTGACAAAACTTACCCTGGTTTACAGTGAGTGACAAAACTTACCCTGGTTTACAGTGGCTGACTACACTTACCCTGGTTTACAGTGAGTGACAAAACTTACCCTGGTGAGTTACTAAAAACTTACCCAGGTTTACAGTGAGTGACAAAACTTACCCTGGTTTACAGTGGCTGACTAAACTGTCCACTGCGGAGACAGGGTCTGAAAACCCCAGGCTGCCAGCCACCTCCTTGCTGATAAAGACCACATCATTGTGAACCATCAGTTCTCCTGGTGTCACACACACACACACACACACACACACACACACACACACACACACACACACACACACACACACACACACACCAAGTCATTGTGAATCATCAGTTCTCCTGGACACACGCACGCACACATTATCATCATTATCATCACACAAGTGCTTATTCCATTAGCCTTAGTTGATATAAAAGAATAAATAAATAAATAAATAAAAAACACAACACTCACATGCACGCACGAACACATACACCCACACCCACAACCACACACACACACACTTTTGAGGGCTCTGAATGCAAGACAATTTCAGCACAAGATTTTATGACATAACATTTTAAATGTAGTCCTTCAATACACCTATAACTGGAAAAGCTTTTGGCTTGGGTCACTTTGTGTGTGTGTGTGTGTGTGTGTGTGTGTGTGTGTGTGTGTGTGTGTGTGTGTGTGTGGTGTGTGTGTGTGTGTGTGTGTGTGGTAAATGTGTATGTAACAAAATGATTGGCTATGAAAATACAGTAACAACAAAGTGATAGGCTGTGACACAATACAGTAACAACAAAGTGACAGGCTGTGACAAAATACAGTAACAACAAAGTGATAGGCTGTGACAAAATACAGTAACAACAAAGTGATAGGCTGTGACACAATACAGGAACCACTAAATGATAGGCTGTGATACAATACAGGAACCACAAAATGATTGGCTATGAAAATACAGTAACAACAAAGTGATAGGCTGTGACACAATACAGTAACAACAAAGTGATAGGCTGTGACACAATACAGTAACAACAATGATAGGCTGTGACACAATACAGTAACAACAAAGTGACAGGCTGTGACACAATACAGTAACAACAAAATGATAGGCTGTGACTCAATACAGTGACAACAAAGTGATAGGCTGTGACACAATAAAGGAACCACTAAATGATAGGCTGTGACACAATACAGTAACAACAAAGTGATAGGCTGCGATACAATTCAGTAACAACAAAACGATAGGCTATAATACAATACAGTAACAACAAAATGACAGGCTGTGACACAATACAATAACAACAAAGTGACAGGCTGTGACACAATACAGTAACAACAAAGTGATAGGCTGTGACACAATACAGTAACAACAAAACGATAGGCTGTGACACAATACAGTAACAACAAAGTGATAGGCTGTGACATGATACAGTAACAACAAAGTGATAGGCTATGACACAACACAGTAACAACAAAGTGATAGGCTATGGCACAATACAGTAACAACAAAGTGATAGGCTGTGACACAATACAGTAACAA
>CM060331.1:44881689-44896689 GCA_030674155.1 Stramonita haemastoma
TTGCCTTATTGTATCTTAACTTCCATTTCGAGGGAGAATATCAAGCGGGTAAAACATACAGATGTGATTTTAGAAAAATACTTTAAGGCAGTCTGTAATATTCCCCAAGGTTTTTAAATGTTTTCGTCCCGACCCCAAATTTTTTAAACAAATTTATGGTGGTCTAAAAGCATGATAAAATTTACGAGAGTGTGATTTAGGAAATGTTTTATCTTATTAGCTGAAAAATTTTTTTTTTAAAAAATAGATTTTAAACCCATTTTACATGTTTCAGACCGGACAGATTGTACAATTACAACCTGGGAAACTTCAAAAAATCAATTTTTAAAACTATTTCCACTGATGTCCAAAAAACTACTATTTTAGAAAGTTTGCCTTTTTTTTCTGGTTTTTATAATCTTATGTTTATCTTATGAGGGTGGATGTCATGTATTTGAATCAGACATTTTTATTGTTGTTCTATATTGTTGTAAGGTAAAAATCACTATCTAATTTAGTGTGGCTGTATGTAAAGTTGTGTCATCTGCAAACATTTCCAGTTAGTTTTAAACAGGAGAGAGGGGGGGGGGGGGAGAGAAGAAGCAGAAGCAGACGACGACAGAGAGAGAGAGGGAGGAGGGAGAGAGAGGAAAAGAGAGGGAAAGGGGGGGAAAGGGAGAGAGAGAGGGGGAGAGTACAAAAGTCCCACAAAAATTATCCCCTTAACATGTCATTACTTTAAGAAAAAATTAACGTAAAGATCCCCAAATTTCCTTGATTTAAAAAAAAAAAAAAATGTTTACAGGAAGGGGGATGAAAAACTTGTTGGGCCCCAGAATCTGTTTTTTGTTTAAAATCAGTCATTTTTTAGTCATTCATTCTTCATTCATTCACTCTCTTCTCTCCTCCCCTCCCCTCTCCTCCTTTCCCTCTTTTCTTTTTTCCCCTCCTTCCTCTCTCTCCCTTTGTTTTTGAACTTTTGGATTTTTGTTTTTGTTTAATTAGATGGTTTTTTAATTTTGATTTTATCCCGATGGGGTGGGGATGGAGTAAAAAAAACATGGTGTGTATTAAACCTTCAACATCGAAACCCCCTCACCCCCCCAAAAGGGTTTTTAAAACTCGAAAGTGTGTGTGTGGGTGTGTGCGCGCGCGGCCGCAGTTGTGGTTGGGGTGTGGGTGTGTGTGTGTGTGTGGGTGTGTGGTGTGTTGTGTGTGTGTGTGTGGGTGGGTGTTGTGTGGTGTTATTTTTTGAATTTGCTAAAACTATTTATTGTCTTTGGTTTTGCTTTGTGCTGTGGGGGGCGGTGCAAGTGCTTTGTTTTGGGGTTTTTCAAGAAAAAACCCTTTTAAAATTTTCCTGTAAAATTTTTTCCATCATCTTTTTCATTATCATTATTATTATTATTATTTTTTATTATCCTTTAAATAAAAAAAATTTACTTGACTGACTCTCTCTCTCTCCCTCTCCCATCCCCCCCTCTCTCCCTCACACACCACACACACACACCACCCCACCACACACCCAAAACCCCAAACACACAACCCACACACACACAACACACAGAGCCAACACGGGTACGGGATAACCTAGCGTGAACTTTTTTGTTTGGCAATTTTGAGCCCCCAGGTTGATTCCTGTTGGGGGGAATTTTCCTCTGGAGTTAATACCTTGTTGACTCCACTCTCCCAAAAGTCCTTGGATAAGACTATAAACCGAGGCCCCGTGTGCGAACGCACACAGAAATCTTTGCAAACGTTAAATCTGTTCCGCTTTTCGTATGAGTAGGCCATTGTGTGGCCGGGGGAACAGAGACAAAGATTTACAACACTGCATGCGCACGGGGACTGGACGTAAAAAAGCACATGAGTGCTTTTCCCCTTATCCCCGATATAAAAGAATATTTTAAAAATCAAAAACACAAGATTTACAAAACTGCGACCACCGGGGATTGGACTAAAAAAGCACAGAATACTTATTCCTTATCCTCGATAAAACAGAATTAAAAAAAAATCAAAACACACACCAACACACACACACACAACACACACACACACACACACACACAACACCAACACAACACACACCTGATTACAATGCCAAAAGATCAATGACCTTCACCTCATTCCCTGTCCCCGTAGCCCGTGGACCTGTGGGGGCACCACTGAAGAAAATTTTGGGAACCGCTTCCTCCACTCCCACTGACGATTGCTCACATAAAAAAATTTAGAGTTCATAGGTTGTGGGTTTTTTCCCGTTTATTTATGAAATCCCCCCCGAAAGTAATGGATATTGCCGGAAACACAATAAAAAATAAAATGAAATTAAAAAAAGAATAAACATTAGAAAAACAACATTTTAGGATCATTACGGTAAAATAGAAAAACAATGCAGCACAATAGGAATTTTCTATATCCTACATGCTTTTCAGCCTGAAATCAGTATATATTTTTCCCCGTTCACTTACCTCATAAAAAAGGCACAGTGGCCTGTTGGATAGACGAACAGACTTTGTGGTCTGTTATGTCCCCGTGTGTCTGGGTTCGAATTTCAGTGGGGTTTTACTATGTACCTTGTAGTTGACAAAAACTATGCCCTTTAATTTAAAAGAAAAAAAAGAAAAAAAAAGATATATATATATAAGTACATGGAGGGTGGAGGAAAGTTATGGGGGAGTATGATGGGGGCATGGGATGATGAGGGCCTGCTCCAGAAAGACCATCTCCCTGGGCAGCCTGTCTTAAGCTGGGCCCCGCTGGGGGTTTATCCTGAAAAAAATCAACTCCAGGCCTTCTTTCCCGGTGACCTGCAAAAGGTGAATGATGTCCTCAGTCAGAGAAGTGAGCAAACTGAAGATGGGCATCATTATATACCCTTCAGGAGAATGTAGAGAGGGAAGGGGATGGTAGAGAGAGGAGAAGGAGGAGGAGAATAAAGCGAGAGGAGAAAGGAGGAGGGCAGTCAAGTGAAGAGAAAGAAGGAGGGCAGTCAAGTGAAGAGATAGGAGGGGGCAGTCAAGTGAAGAGATTGGAGGAGGGCAGTCAAGTGAAGAGAAAGGAGGAGGGCAGTCAAGTGAAGAGATAGGAGGAGGGCAGTCAAGTGAAGAGATAGGAGGAGGGCAGTCAAGTGAAGAGATTGGAGGAGGGCAGTCAAGTGAAGAGATAGGAGGAGGAGCAAGTGAAGAGATTGGAGGAGGGCAGTCAAGTGAAGAAGATTGGAGGAGGGCAGTCAAGTGAAGAGAAAGGAGGGGGCAGTCAAGTGAAGAGAAAGGAGGAGGGCAGTCAAGTGAAGAGATAGGAGGAGGGCAGTAAAAGTGAAGGAGATAGGAGGAGGGCAGTCAAGTGAAGAGATTGGGGGGGGGCAGTCAAGTGAAGAGATTGGAGGAGGGCAGTCAAGTGAAGAGATTGGAGGAGGGCAGTAAAGTGAAGAGATTGGAGGAGGGGCAGTCAAAAGAAGAGATTGGAGGAGGGCAGTCAAGTGAAGAGATTGGAGGAGGGCCAGTCAAGTGAAGAGTTGGAGGAGGGCAGTCAAGTAAAAGAGAAGGAGGAGGGCAGTCAAGTGAAGAGATTGGAGGAGGGCATTCAAGTGAAGAGTTGGAGGAGGGAAAGTCAAGTGAAGAGATTGGAGGAGGGCAGTCAAAAGAAGAAAAAGGAGGAGGGCAGTCAAAAGAAGAGATTGGAGGAGGGCAGTCAAGTGTAGAGAAAGGGGAGGGCAGTTGTAGAGAGGAGAAAGGAGGAGGGCAGTGTAGAGAGGAGAAGAATGTTTTATTTATTTATATTAATTATTTATTTTTATTTTATTCTTTTATGTGTATCAGTGTATTATGTGAGTGTCACATCATCCCTTCTCTCTTTCTCTCTTCTTCTTTCTTTTCTCTGTAGTGTTTTTTCTTTAAAGCTTCAGGAATGGAATGAATTTGACTCACCGGGTGTGCCTGATTTTGATTGATTCTTGTGCTTCTTTCATCCCAGCAAGAGTACCCTAGATAAACTGAGCTTTAAATAACTAATAATGTGTACTGATTCTTCGTTGGGAACTATGTCTTGATTATGCCGACTGAAGTGACTTGCCACAGTGATTATTTGAACAAACTCTGATGCTGGTTTCCTGTACCTGCACTGTTTTATTTATACTCATTGTAAGTTCTGACCTTCAAGGAAGAGGACTATCACTTATCAGCCGTGGGGACTATACAGTGGTCGTAATCTCGGTTTAATCCGGTAAAATGCAGGAAAGCCTACATGATTTTGCATGCTTAGGGGCTGCAAATGCTTAATTTAGCATTATGTGCGTATACTTTCATTGCTTTTTGCTTTATCTTGCGTTTAATAGTGATTCTATTGTCAAATTCGTAATCAGCATGTCGAAAGCTTTCCAACGATATGCCACAAGACCATATTACAAACTGTTAAAAAATATGGTTAAAATCCCAATTTTATGACGTACATAAAAATCTTTAAAAAAAAGTGACCTTCCGACACTTAGATTCCCCTACTTTTTGAATATGTTAATAGCTAGCTACTTTTCTATCCAATCATCGCAAAAGCATTAACTATTACAATTAATTCTTTTCTCGCACTTTTTTTTGCAAATATTGACTAGACTACTGGTGATTTTTATTTTTCAGTCTTTTGATTGTTTTTGTAATTTCCTCCGTTGTAATTTCTTTATCTAGGAGTGGATTATCAGTTATTTTCAATTCATCGAACATTATTTGTATTTGCTTTTTGCGGTCTGGATCTATTGCGGTTCTTTTCCAACAAGTGTTTTTAAGTGTTCAGTCCACTTACTGCTACTAATGTGATTTTGATGTTTCAATCCATCATCTTCACTTTCTTTTAATTTTTGTAACGTTTTCCACAATATACTCGGATCTTCTTCAATGGCATCATGTTAACTGCGATACTAACTTATTTTTGTAGAATTTCTTTTTATTTTTTATCAAAGTATATACTGTTTTCTTTTTGAAAAGTATTTTTGTCGAAGTTCAATTTTATATGGGGTTCTGTTCATTGCATTTAGTAAAGATTTTACTTCTTTTCTCGTTACTTGCACATTCTACGTCAAACCATCTTTTATTGCGTTTAATTCTTCTTAAAGGTTTTGACTTTCTTAAGCTTAATTTGCCACTTGATAAAGATATCAGATGTTGCTTGGAACATTCATTCACTACATTGTTGAATCTACTGCCTTGTATTTTGATTTATTTGTTCTAAAACTGCACGTGTTTTAGTTTTATTGTGTTATATGTAATTGCATTGATGGTAGTAAAAGAGACTTTTGAAATTGTTCTTGGAATTTTTATCCCATACAAAACGTATTTGTTCTGGTGAATCTTTAGTAATACAATCTGCCTGTGTATTCTTATTATTTTGACGGACTTCTGACTTATGCTAGGCTTGGTAATTTTATATCTAAATCAAGTGGACAATGATCAGAATAATCCATTAAATCTTTAACTTTCAATGTTTTACTTGTTTCATAAAGATTTTTGAACAAATAAAATAATCCACAATACTACACCTTGGGGCTGAAAGCAAGTAAACCTACCTTGTAAATCTGTGGGTGTGTGTGTGTGTGTTGTGTGTGTGTGCAGGCCTGTGTAAGTCAGTCATTTACTTCCAGTGTTGTGTGTGTGTGTCGAGAGAGAGAGAGAGAGAGAGAGAGAGAGTGGGGGGGGGGGGGGGGGGGGTGGGGGGAAACTATCCATGAAAAGGGAAAGGCCAGTGGCCTGCGACTTTGTATTTAATTTAATATAACCATTGCTCTCTGACCCACGTGGAACAGCCAGTGAAAGCCTTATATTAGAGCTGCTAGTCCATCCCTACATGAAACTTGACACCCATTGTTGGTACACATGGTCTTTCAACAGAAAAAGTTGTCTTGTTAGGCCTCCTAGGCTTGAATTACCTTGTGACATAAAGCAGAGAAAGGGAGTAATTACTAACCGGCATGGAAGAGTTAGTTCCTTGGCCTGCTTCGTAGATTTCTTTTTTCTCCTATTTTTTCTTCTTCTCTTTTTTTACTTTTTATAAAAATTCACGAATTTACAGTCAGTTACCATATCTGATCCACCATGCCAATCTCTCTCTCTTTCTCCTTCTTTTTTTCTTTGGTAACAGTAAAATTCAAGGACTTTTCAAGCACCTGGAGGCATATGCCTGCTTTTCAAGAACTTTCAAGGCCTTGAAAGGGAGTAGGTCCAAAATTCAAGGACTTTCAAGGACCATACGAACCCTGTCAAAGGATATGCCAGTATGTAAGCCTTTAAAAAAAATTGTCATCTGTTCCTACCAGCACGCAACGGCCTGCTCTTCTGCAAAGGTGGAGCAGGTTTTAGCGAGTATCGATGCCATTGTATGCGAGATGTTCTGTGTGTATTCACACATGTGACTTTGGTCTATATTCTCACCTGAAGGACTTGTGGGAGAGTGGAGTTGGCTTTGATGCTAACTCCAAAGGAAAAACCCCCTTGAACAGTTGCGTCAGTGGTAGCTCAAACCCAGGTCTTCAAATAACGAGCCCAACCCTCTAACTGCTAGGCTGTCCTAGCAGAGATTTGAATCTGCACACTGAGAATGCAGGATTTCTGATTCTGACTTTGTTGTGTGTGTATGATGTATGTTCACACATGTATGATGTATGATGTTTGATCAATATCTATATAAAATCCATCCATGCTCCCTCTGTCCACTGCACACAAAGAAACACGAGCACTCCCAGGAATAGAAGATGTGGCATCGATCACTTTATTCCCAGATTCACATGCCACAAGCAAGCATCACTGGACAACACTGACATCCCAGCTGCTTACAAACCTCGTCATCTGTGTTTTACACCAGCACAGATTCTAACAACATTCAGCGTTCTATCACATCATCTTTTCTCTCTTTTCCCTGCCTAAAACCTACATTTCTTTTGCTCATTATTAAACAACAAAAAAATTGTTTCTGACTGGCTTTCTTTCTATTCTGAAATGTGTTAAAAATTCACAAGAAAACTCCTTAAAGGGACATAACCGATTTTATGACAATGTACAGTGTGTATTGAAACAGGTTTAACCCTGAATGTATATCTACATCACATTTTTGTCATAAAAGTCAGTACTCACTATCGATACACACCATATTAATACAGGCAGTCAACAAGGCATGAAGCAAACAGAGAGATGACCCTGAGGTTTAATTCTAACCACACCAACCTAAAGAGTAACACAAGGGACCTTACTTCATTAATACTTCCCTTTCATAAATTACTTTGACTGGAAATTACTATAAATTTAAGAATGATTTGATATTGGACATAGAAATATTTTTCACCATAACAACACCCATACCTGTTGATGTGTTTTTCTTCAAGCTGATCTTAGCACTCTACTACTACAAAGAAAACTGGCAAGGTGACTGTTCACACAATGTATTTGTTGAAGCAAGTTCACCTTGCACAGGCAAAAATCATGGGTACATCAATTTCTGTATTTTTCATTGTTGGCAGAGAGAGAGAGAGAGAGAGAGAGAGAGAGAGAGAGAGAGAGAGTTGTTTTCATTATTTTTTTAAATTATCAGTCTTTTTTTTAATATAGATTAACTAATACATTTATTTGTTCTTAAAAATCTTGCATACTACTGTTTCTTTCCTTAAGGTCTTGATACGGGAGCAGACTAAGACTACAGCCCAGATCTCTACCCGAAAGAAACAAACAGTCTTGACAGAGCTGGATAAATACAGGAAGGTTTTCAGAGAAAAGCCCTCTTCTAGCCAGTACTTGGCCTCAGCTTTCAACACTCCAGACATGTTCACACATGTATGATGTTTGATCAATATCTATATAAAATTCATCCATGCTACCTCTGTTCACTGCACACAAAGAAACACAAGCACTCCCAGGAATAGAAGATGTGGCATCGATCACTTTAATCCCACATCCAGATTATAAACTTGACATCCCTATGAAGTTACACTGACATCTATTGAGTAAGGCAAAAGCTTTAAATTCAGATATGATCTGAAACTATGGGTTGAATTCTGAACTGTGGATCTATGAGTTTGTAAACAAACATGTCCCACCTCTTGGCCACGAAGAGTCTTAAATGTTACAGACGGGACTTCAAATAAACTGATATTCTTTACTATTTTTTGGCAGACTGTGATGAAAATCAAAACAAACCAGTCAGAG
This sequence comes from Stramonita haemastoma, assembly GCA_030674155.1. NCBI lineage: Eukaryota > Metazoa > Mollusca > Gastropoda > Neogastropoda > Muricidae > Stramonita > Stramonita haemastoma. Next base: position 44,889,846 of record CM060331.1, read on the forward strand.
ATATCAGTATAGCAACCCAGAACCCAAAATAAACTGTACTTGTAATGTGAATAAATCAACACATAGAATAGATGATCAAATTTCAATAAATGCTTGGATAAAATCCAACTTAAAATGACAAACTGATACCAAGGGAGAAAACGCTGACAAAACATACTTCAGATCACCACAGACAGACAACTAAAACAACATCCCCCCCCCCCCCCCCCCCCCAAATCATATCAAAGAGCATCCTACTCTGTCAAAATTTATGTCACAAAAAGGAAAAAAAAAAAAAAATTAGTAAACTTTTCTCCTTTTATATTCAAGGTTTATGTATATATTTACTTACATGTGTATGCATGTGAAAATTGAGTGAATGGGGGTTGGGGGGGGAGGGAGGGAGGGTGTGTGAGTGTGTGTGTGTGCATGTGCGAACTTTTACACAAATTAGTGTAAATCGTGCATGCATAAAATATTCAGTCTTTGCTTTATAACACTTCTGCAATGGATGTTCCTAATCACAGGCATCAAGTCTGCATAAACTTAAGTCAGTTCAGCCAAATGGACAATATTCATCACACCCATACAACCAGTCACACGCATGATAAAGAAATAAACGAGCAATCCGCAATTATCCCTCTTGCCCCTCCTTTCTGCCCCCCCTCCCCTACCCCCAAAAAACAAGAAGGAATCCATTACCATCAAAGACAAAAATGCATCCAAAAGTCTTTGACAATACAACAGCAAGAAACATCGACAACAACATAAAACAGAACTAATGCCCTGTTACAGTCAGAATTAAGTCAGCACAAAACTAATGGTGTCTTTCCAATTCCAAAGTTTTCCGACTGTAAAATTAAATAACCATTACCCCCCTTCCCCCACGAAAACAACTCAAACTCCATTACCCCCCCCCCCCCCCCCCAAACACCACACCACCATTGACTTGTTGCATGGTTAAAATATAGTTTCCAAGGTTGACATGGTATTAAATACTGTCACAATCAGACTGTCTTCTTCCTCTCAATCTATCAGTCACCATAAAGCTGCACACACACACAACCACACACAACCATACACACACACACACACAACCACACACACACATTTTAAAGCATTGGTAACTGATAATGCAAGCGGAAGAAGTAAAGAAAAAAAGGAGGACAGACCAGAGATATAATCACACAGACTCTCGTCACACAATTGTTGATAACACAGAATGTCACACAACTGTTACTAACAAACACTCCTCGCACAATTCTGTGTCGCAAAGTTAAATCCTAAACCTTTTCACACACACACCACACCCACACCCACATCACTAAAACAAAATAGATAAGTACTGGCTGTGTTCAAGTCACCTCAAGAAAAGCACCTCGGGTTCTTCAGACTTTCCCCACCATTTATTGACCTTCCAAGCCCCAATGCTGTCTCTACAATTCCCCATCCTCACCCATTCATTAATTAAAACAGAACACAAACAGATAAAGTATCTCCCCCCCCCCCCCCCCCCCCCCCCCCCTACCCAAACAAAACAACCCCTACAACCACTAATTCATTCCCTCCCCCCAAAAATCATGTCATAAAAAATTCTCATAAAAACAAGCAAACTGTGCCCCCCCTCCCCAACAGAAGGCGAATGACTATGAGGGTGAGAGTAGGGAAGAAGGGGTTGGGTTGGGTATGGGAAAAGCCTGCAAGGGACAGGAGAAAAATATATCACATCTGTGTCAACCTTTACCAGATTCTTCCTTTCAAATTTGCACCACACACATACACACATTTTTATTTTCATTAATTTATATCAGTTACTTTTTTTTCTTTCTTATATTCCGAACACATTTCGGCTCATCACGGACTACTCCGTCTAAAAATTCCATTACTTTTGAATTGTCCACCACACCCATTTTCCCCATGACCAGTGTCTAACCATATACTTCTCTTACAGGAAAAAAAAAAGAGAGAAAAACTGACAAAAACAACTGTCCATCTTCATGCACTGTACAGTCCTGCTTTCCTCTCACTCATGCCGTCTGACTCACAGACTTTCTCACAGAGAAAACAAAGGTGGCCATGCATGTCGTATTTTCCACTTTCATTCACTGCGCTCTGCACACGACTCTAAGCGGTGTTCAGGGGTTAACTCGAGGCCAGCTCAGCTTCCACGATGGCCTTGTACTGATCAATGCCACCCTCCAGCGATTTCACCGTCCCTTTGTCCACTACCCACAGTTCTTGGCAAACTTTGCGGATCAACCGTTCGTCGTGGGAAACCAGCACCACTCCTCCCTGCACAAGACAATGGCGGACAGTGGTCAGAATGCTATCTTCAGTCTTTGCAATGTAAATCATGCAGCAAACATTGTTATGAACCTGGACAGTGGTCAGAATGCTATCTTCAGTCTTTGTAATGTAAATCATGCAGCAAACATTGTTATGAACCTGGACAGTGGTCAGAATGCTATCTTCAGTCTTTGTAATGTAAATTATGCAGCAAACATTGTTATGAACCCGTCAACTGAAACAATTAAGAATTACTCAACAGCCTAAAAGAGGCTTAGTACTCAAATTTCTGAAATCATGAGGTTTAAGGTTAAGTTAAGTTAAAGTCTGTCCCGAGCCTAAGGCTCATCAGAGCCGGCGCTATTATCCCGGTTTCTGTGGCGTTAAGCGACTGAGAGTCATAGACTCCCCCCGGATAGGACGCCAGTCTATCGCAGGGTTAACCCCCAACACAAGGTTGGTACCCCCTTTTACACCTGGGTGGGGTGAGAAAATAGCCGTAAAGTGCCTTTTCCAAGGGCACAACGCCATAGCCTAGCTGGGATCGAACCGCAACCTTTAGGTTACGAGTCCAACGCCCTAACCACAAGACTACAGCGGCGGCGGTTTAAGGTATTAACTGAAAAAAACAACCCAATCCTCCTTTCTCCATCTATGTGAAGGGGGAGGGGGGGGACAGAAACCCCCCTAAAAATGAATAAATAGAGTGCAACCTAGAACAAAAGTCAATACATGAATATAACTGAAAAGCTGATAAGGAGGAGGCACAGAGAAGCGCGACAAGATGAATGTGCAGAAGCCCCACTATGGGAATTTTTCCTCTGGAGGAAAAACAGGTACTACAAACTGAAGCCCCATGTGAAAATGCATGCTGAACAACTTGTACACACATTCCAAATCCCCTCTGCCTTTCACAGAAGAAGAGGTCAGCCATAGCTGGTAGCGTGGGTGGCACTGCCACACCCACCATGCAGCCTGCAGCCTGCAGAGGGCCGACAGTTCACTTGCCCACGACACACTGCCTCAAATGTTCTGTGCAATGCCTCACCAGCCCTGAAAAATTCTGTGCAGTGTCCTGAAAAAATTCTCTGCAATGCCTCACCAGCCCTGAAAAATTCTGTGCAGCACCCTGAAAAATTCTGTGCAATGCCTCACCAGCCCTGAAAAATTCTGTGCAATGCCTCACCAGCCCTGGAAAATTCTTGCGCAGTCCTGAAAAATTCTGTGCAATGCCTCACCAGCCCTGAAAAATTCTGTGCAATGCCTCACCAGCCTTGAAAAATTCTGTGCAATGCCTCACCAGCCCTGAAAAATTCTGTGCAATGCCTCACCAGCCCCGAAAAATTCTGTGCAATGTCTCACCAGCCCTGAAAAATTATGTGCAATGCCTCACCAGCCCTGGAAAATTCTGTGCAATTCTCAACAGCCCTGGAAAAATCTGTGCAGCATCTCAACAGCCCTGAAAAAAATCTGTGCAGCATCTCAACAGCCCTGAAAAAAATCTGTGCAGCATCTCAACAGCCCTGAAAAATTCTGTGCAATGCCTCACCAGCCCTGAAAAAATTTTGTGCAATGCCTCAACAGCCCTGAAAAATTCTGTGCAATGCCTCATCAGCCCTGAAAAATTCTGTGCAATGCCTCACCAGCCCTGAAAAATTCTGTGCAGCGTCCTGAAAAATTCTGTGCAGCATCTCAACAGCCCTGAAAAATTCAGTGCAATGCCTCAACAGCCCTGAGAAATTCTGTGCAATTCCTCACCAGCCCTGAAAAATTCAGTGCAATTCCTCACCAGCCCTGAAAAATTCAGTGCAATGCCTCAACAGCCCTGAGAAATTCTGTGCAGCCCCTGAAGGAATGTAGGGTGCAGACAAGTTTGGGGAAAGATGACCGTTTTCTCTCACATGATTTCTTGTCCTAGGAGGAAAGATACCTGTTTTCTCTCACTAGATTTCTGGTCCTTTCTCTCCCTGACTCACTGTCACATTCTGTGTCTCACCTGGAATTTGTTCAAAGCCTCCCCCAAGGCCTCGATGGTCTCCATGTCCAAGTGATTGGTAGGCTCATCAAGGATGAAGAAGTTGGGACTGTACACACACACACACCACACACACACACACACACACACACACACACACACACACACATGCACAGACACACACACACATACAGACACACACACACACACACAGACACACCATCAAAATATGTCAGGAAGGAACTGATAGGCAAATCCATCTAAAACAAGAACTGATTAGCATTTGCTCCAAATTAAAATGTGTCAGTCGTGAAGTCATTAGCATTTCCATCATAAAGATATGGTAGTAGTCTTCAATGTCAAGTCCTTCCACTTTAAGTGATATCAGATGATCAACAGGAAAAATGGAAAGTGCGTGTATGCGTGCGTGCATGAGCGCATGTGTGTGAATACATAATAATAACAAATAGAATACACTGAACAACATTACAAGTTAATGATAATGCAAGATTGATTAGAAAATACAACCAAAATTCAAATACTATAACAAATGCCCTATGGAACTTGACAGTAAACTTTAAGAAATATCAAATATTATGTCTACATCATTGAGAACTTCTTCAATAGAAAGCTTTAAAATGAGAGGCAAACAGGGCTTTAAATTCTGGCAATCAAGTATCATAAAAAATATGTCAGTCGTGAAGTTATCAGCATTTATACACTATAAAAACATGATGGAAGTGAAGTTAAACATTTCTGCTCCATATCTACACAGCTGATGCTGCTGTTCTGTGAACACACACACACCAGTGCGGTTAACAGCCTCAAGCCTCTTTGAAGAGGAAAGGCGTATGGATTACCCTACAGACCAAGCTGTACGGCCCACGAGAGGAACTGGAAAGGACATGTATGCCGTTATTTTTATCAGACACATCTGACAGTGTAAAGCGAACGGGAGAAGGAAAGGTGTGAGCAGTGTCAGACAGTCGCCAATGCAGACTGGCCACATCCTGCAATACCTGCCTGCTTCACCAGCCTTCAGCTCTCCGGACTGAAAACAGGATTCCTGACACAGAGAGAGCGCCCGACTGGCTTGGTGGGAGGGACCTTTGACCCTTGATCCTGGGATTATAGGTTCAAATCTTTCTTGCACCCAGCTGGTTGAAAAAGATTTTTTTATACAAAGACAACATCTGAGCAGACTCCATTCCCCTTCCAGAATTTCACATCAGCCCTTAAACAAAGGTCGTGTGTTGCACTTGACATTGTGGGGGCGGTCATGGAATTGGTGCGTATCAATTTGCAAGCAAGAAACAAGTAAATAAGGACAAAGCAAAAGCAACAAAAAACCCAGTATACTTCTGATCAATCACGAAAAAGAGTGACAGAGGAGCACAGGGACAGGGGGAGAACAGTGTAACCCACTCACTTGGCCATGCTCATGAGGCCGAAGGCCACCCGGCTTTTCTGACCTCCTGACAGCATGGACACCGGCCGCAGAGCAAAGTCCCCGCTGATCCCAAAACTGCCCAGCTGCCCGCGGTACACCTCTGTGGTTTTGCCTGAAACAAACAGTTTGTCTGTGCTGTCCACACTGTGTGCTGAAACTGAATTTTGTCTGAAACAAACAAACTGTTGGTCCACACCGTGTCCTGAAACTGAATTTTGCCTGAAACAGTTTGTCCACACCATGCACTGAAACTGAATTTTGCCTCAAACAGTTTGTCCACACCATGTCCTGAAACTGACCAAGAAAATCAACTGATCAACTACTGGTTAAAAGGAAACTGACAGGCTGTAGTTATTTTTACAAGCAATGTCACAGAAAGAAGATAACTACTAACTACTATGACTGGAGCAAATAGATGGGGGACGGGATAGGCTAGTAGTCAGAACATTGCGCTGGCAATTTGACGACCCGACTTCAATTCCTGTTGGAGGGGATTTTTCCCCTGGAGTACATCAGTGCTGACTCCACTCTCCCCTTAAGTCTTTCGGGTGAGACTATAAACCGAGGCCCCATGTGCGAATGCACGCAGAACATCTTGCACACACGTTAAATCTTGTTCTGCTTTTTGTAAGAGTAGGCCATTGTGTGCCGGTGGGAACAGATGACAATATTTACACAACTGCATACGCACGGGGACTGAATGAAAAAAAGCACATGAGTGCTTATATCATTATCCTCAATATAAAAGAAAAATAAATAAATGCAGTGTTGATTCTAGGATTTCAAAAAAGGGGGCCCAAGGGCCCCCTGAAATGAAAAAAAGGGGGCATTTGCCCCTCCCCCCTTTTCTCTTCATAAAAAAGGGGACAAGTAGTAAGTAGTATATTTTGCTCATAATACCGTTAGTACTCTGATTTCTGCTATTTTTCAAAAACGAGAAACAAAATAAACAAGATGGTATGTAGGCAAACAGGATTTAATATGTAGCTTATGTATTGCAGCTGGTCTGTAAAATGAATTTTTTACACAGGAAAGAGAGAGTTGGGGGGGGGGGGGGGGGGGAGAAAGGGTGGGGAAGATTGTGGTACATTCAGATGTGGAGGGATACATACTACATAGATACAGGAGGAGATGCATTGTTTGTATACAAGAGA
>CM060331.1:44899189-44924189 GCA_030674155.1 Stramonita haemastoma
CAGCCCTGTAGACAAGGGGGAATAACAAGTTCAGATGAATTTGTGTAACATAATAACATTTTTCAAATTTTCCTCTCACTTCGCACTTACATTATGCTACTGCACATTCTAATTGCCACGCAGGTGACACACACACACACACACACACACACACACACACACACACACACACACACACACACACACACCACACACACACACACACGCACACACACACACTCTCTCTCTCCCTCCCTCCCCCCCCCCCCCCCACACACACTAACAGAATCAATAAAGGACCATCTAAGGACTAGTTACTCAGTTCCGTTATCTTTTTCCTAATATTCATTGCTTCTCCAATGAATTTAGCTAGACTTTCTATTTTCTCTTCACTGCTGACAGATAGAATATTTGAAACAGCATTCATATCAGCAATGCCTTTAAACACACTTAGCGCCTCACAGTTTCTGCGTTTATCAGAATAGGCCATACAATCGAAAAGAAAGTGAAATTCGTCTTCTGTGGCATTTCGGCATGAAGGGCATATATTATCGTTAGAGTTATCTTCACTTGAAAACCAATACTTACAATTTTTAAGGCCACTGACTCTTAGCCGAAATCTACTGAGACTGATCTTGTACCATTTGTTGGTTATAAAAGACAGATATCTTTCTGTTTGAAAGACACTTTTGAAGGAACTATACCACATATATTTGTCATTATTTTCTAAATCTGAATGCCAGTTCTGTTTGTAGCATGAAATAAGTCTATCTTTAAATTCATTAATGAAACTATATTCACATCCTATGTCTCTACTCAGCCACACAATACCAAATCCATTCACACATAAAGTTTTCTGTACATTTGACACCCAATTAAGTCGACCAGATTCATGTTGTAAGATTAGCATTTCATAAGCCTGTCTACATATTCTAGAAGCTGGTTGTTTAAGAAGTTTTAACCAGTATTTAATGCTTTTTATATATGCCCTTATGTATAACGGATATCTACCACTTTCCCCGTAAACTAGATGGTTTGATGCATGTAAAGGAACAGATAGAAATCTCTTTATAGCAAATGTGTGAACTTTTTCAATTCGCTTGCCTTCTTCATACAATCCCCAAACCTCAGATGCATACGTTAATATTGGTTCTATCTGAGTATCAAACATTTTCCAAAACAGTTTTAGATCTGTGGTATTCAGTTTTTTCATAGATTTCTGTATTTCCATAACTCCTCTTTTTCCTCTATTACAAACATATACCAAGGCACTATTAATGCTCAGCTTTGTTATGAAACCCATCCCCAAATATTTATATGAATTGGTAACCTTAATTTCTTCATTCCCATACATCCACTTTTCCCTAGAACCTAAGTACCCTCCCTTTCTAAACACCATTACATTAGTCTTTTCAAGATTGACAACCAAGCATAATCTATCTGCTTCTCTCTTAAGTCTGTTCAACTGATTTTGGAGACCAATAGCAGATTCAGATAATAAGATAACATCATCAGCAAACAATAATAGAAATATTTCAACAGTATCAGTCATTAGTTGAATGCCATGCTTTCCTGCTCTGGATACTTCAAGAGCCAATTAGAGAGAGAGAGAGAGAGAGAGAGAGAGAGAGAGAGAGAGAGAGAGAGAGAGAGAGAGAGAGAGAGAGAGAGAGAGAGAGAGAGAGAGAGAGAGAGAGAGAGAGAGAGAGCGAGACAGAGAGACAGAGAGACAGACAGAGACAGAAAGAGAGAGGGAAGGAGGGAGGATATTCTGAGCTTGCTACAACACTGTATATGACATTTTTTTTGTCCTTTTTTTTTTTTTTTAAAGACAATTTTGTGACACATGCTCCTTGCAATCCATCTTTATACACTGCTCTCTGCCTCTTCAGTTAGGGACTAAGATATACTGTCCCCCCCCCAAAAAAAAAAAACACACACAAAACAACAGAAAAGAAATAAGAGACAAAAGAAAAAATATGAAGTCTTATAATGCATATTTCAGTACAAACACATTGGAAAAAGTGGGTCCCACAATGCTTTTTTTTAACCATAACAAAGTTAGAAAACATTTTGAAGGACTTACAATGCATATTCCCTTAAAAAATATAAAAATTTAAAAAAGGAAAAAAAAAACAAACTAGGTTGGAAACAGCAGCAGAACAGGTCTCACATTGCATAATTAAAAAAAACACATCCCAAAACCTAGGTTGGAAGCAGCGGAAGGGGCCTCGCAATGCATATTCTCTTGAAAATAATATAAATCATTTTTAAAAAAGGAAACAAAAAACCAACCTAGATTGGAAGCAGCAGAAGGGGTCTAAATGCATATTCAGTTGAGAAAAAAAAATTTTAAAGGAAAAAAACTAAAAAAACCAAGGTTGGAAGCAACAGCATCAGCAGCAGAAGCAGGCCTTACGATGCAAATTCTGGACTCCATGTTGGCGTTGAGGCAGACATTGGTGAAGAGCGTCTTGTCGGCACTGTAGTAAAACGTCACGTCGTCCAGCTGCAGGATCGGGGGAGACAACTTCTCCACCTCTGGGAACCTGCACACACACACACACGCATGCAGGCACGCGTACACACAACACACACACACGCACACAATCGGGAAACACACACACACACACGCACACACGGGAAACACACACACACGGGAAACACACACACACACACATACACACACTACAAAATACTTTACTGTCTTGTCTCAAGAAGGAGAGAGAAGCGTGGGTCACAATTTTCATGACAAAAAGCACACGCAAAACATGGGTAGATGTACACATGCAAGAACTCTTTTAACTGCCGCTGAACATCAGTCTAGATAAAAATAGAAATAACTATAAGTAAGTGCTTTGGCATCACACACACACATACACACACACACAGAAACATGTGCCTGTGATTGCTGCGATCAAACAATACACACACACAGTAGATAACTTTGCTGCTGGCTTAAAAAATCCAAAATGCTAGTCCAAAAAGAATTAAACTCTACAATAATTGTTTATGACAATAACTCTTGATTCACAAAAAAACCAATCTTGATTCATGCGGAGTTACTCAAATCTACCATCCCCCCCCCCCCTCCCCCCCAAGAAATAAATCAATGATAAATCAACTTACTTCAGCACCACTTCTGTCTCTTTTTCTACTGGCTTCAGTTCTGGTCTGAAACATGCACATGAACATTTGACACATCAATAAAAACACAAATAAAATCTGTTCATAATTCTTTTCATCAACCTAGTGTTTTCCATAAAAAATCATATTCAACTGTCAACAACTGACAATGACATTTTTTTTACCTATAAGACAGAAAGACAATGAAAATAGCTATGTGGTATGCACATAGCGTACATATATGCTAAAGAGAATTGACAAGAAAAAAAAAAGTCATTCCTAACAAACATCATGAACTTAAAACAACAACAACAAAAACCAAACTTTTTTTCTTATCTTGGACACATTCTGGGTAAAAAAAGAAGAAAAAAAAAAAGAACTGCAGCATAGGGGGTAAAAAGGAGACAGAGATAAACAAAATGATACATGCCTACACAGTTTTTCTTCATGCATGATAACCTGAGTGGGGCTACCACTGGTATACTTTTAACGATCAACCTGAATTTGGAAAATGAATTTTGTCGGGATCCCTCCCCCCAATTTGAGAATGTAACACATATACGCACCCCCCCCCCAAAAAAAAAACACAACCCAAAACCCCCAGAAATCACCACAAACAAACAAAACATTTAAACAACCCCGCACAAAATTTAAAAGTCCATAGCACTAGCCACCTTATAGTCCCCCCCCCCCCCCCCCCTCCCTTCTTGGCAAGAGCTCCCAGGTTAACCAATGGCAAAATTTTGCATATGTGATCATTTTTTGCTCACCACTGAAATGGCTGCATCGTACCTTTGGAGATTTGTTGTTTCAAATAAACATCAAACGTATAATAAATTTATGCCGACTGACACTGCATCCTTACTCCCTACCCCCAAACTAATTGTGCAATATAAACCACTCCTGACATGAGACAAGCATGGGTATACATAAACACACACATCACATCACAAACTTCATCAGCTACCAACTGTAAAATTCTGTTGTCACTCTCTTTTTACTGTAGTCCTCTCTCTCCAAATTGCTTTAAGCGATCTTCATTCCCTCTAAATTCTGACTGATTTTTCACTCACAGTTTTTCCAGCATTTTCAGTTTGCTCTGTACTTGGGAAGCTCTGTTGGCATTGTACCTGAATCTGTCAATGAACACCTGCAACATATTTAACACACACATATATATGTATGTATACATGTATGTATCAAACACCTGCAACATATTCAACACACATATATGTATGTAACTATCAAACACCTGCAACATATTCAACACACATATATGTATGTATCTATCAAACACCTGCAACATATTCAACACACATATATGTATGTATCTATCAAACACCTGCAACATATTCAACACATATACGTATGTATGTAACTAAACACCTGCAACATATTCAACTCATATGTGTATGTATGTAACTATCAGGTGTAATCAGTGTGAAACCTAAACACCATCACATTTCTGAAAACTAAACTGAATTTTTTTTTTAAGATTCAGCAATGTTAAAAAAAAAAAAAATTATTGTATATATCTTAAGATTTATGTTTGATGAATTGTCTCTATGCACAACCGCGGCGCGCGTGTGTGTGTGTGTGTGTGTGTGTGTTGTATGAGCATGCATGCAGGCTGTGAGCTGGGTATGTATGTGTCATCCACACCACTGGCCATACATTGCAGGCTTACTCTTCTCTGAAAGGTGGCGGGTTCAATTCGCTGCCTCACCTTTCCCAACAGCCCCACACCAGACACTGACCTGTACATGGATCAATTCTCTACTCCCTCTCCTCACCTTTCCCTTCACACCAGACCAGACTGACAGACTGACCTGTATGTGGATCAATTCTCTACTCCCTCTCCTCACCTTTCCCTCCACCCCAAACCACACTGACCTGTACATGGTTCAATTCTCTACTCCCTCTCCTCACCTTTCCCTCCACCCCAGACCATACTGACCTGTATATGATTCAATTCTCTACTCCCTCTCCTCACCTTTCCCTCCACCCCAGACCACACTGACCTGTACATGGTTCAATTCTCTACTCCCTCTCCTCACCTTTCCCCCCGCCCCAGACCAGACTGACTGACCTGTATGTGGTCCCTGTCCTGTTTCTGCCCCCCCTTTCCCCCCAACCCACACTGACCTGTATGTGGTCCCAGAAGAAGAGAAAGAATCAGAAAACTTTATTGCCTTTAAGTCAGAACGAGACTTATTTGACACCAAACGTAAACGTATTTAACATTCTTAAAAGATGTAGATTCTTACATATGTAATGTATCTATGTTCTTGCTCTTCTGGAAAAAGAATCATGCACATATTTGATCATATCTAGCAGACAGTCCTCGTTGTTGAAAAACTTACTCAGATTCTTGTAGTTATTCATATTATTCATTTCTTTAATATTGACATTAGATAGAAATTTTTTTCTTAAATCATCATATAATGTACAAACATCAAGTAAGTGATACTTGTCTTCTATTTTGTTACACCGTTTGCATTTTCTTTCTTCTTTTGGTATATTCATATATCTCACTGTTTCTGCCCCCCTTTCCCCCCAACCCACACTGACTGACCTGTATGTGGTCCCTGTACTGTTTCTGGGCCTCGTACTCCTTCATCTGGTTTTTCAGCTTCTCCTCCCGGGTCTTGTGGAAGACCTCGTAGTTGCCGCGGTATGTGTCCAGCCGCAGCGTGTGCAGGTGCAGGATGTCTGTGGCCACAGAGTTCAGGAACTGCCGGTCGTGAGACACCACCAGGATCGTCTTGGGCCAGTCCTGTGTAACACACACACATTATTCTCCATATAAAAGAATAAATCAACCAATCAATCAATCAATCAATTAAACCAAACACACATGAGTGATAGATAGGGGTACAGGTGTCTTTCCTTACTCTTTATGATAGGGGTACAGGTGTCTTTCCTTACTCTTTATGATAGGGGTACAGGTGTCTTTCCTTACTCTTTATGATAGGGGTACAGGTGTCTTTCTTTACTCTTTATGATAGGGGTACAGGTGTCTTTCCTTACTCTTTAGGGGTACAGGTGTCTTTCCTTACTCTTTATGATAGGGGTACAGGTGTCTTTCCTTACTCTTTATGATAGGGGTACAGGTGTCTTTCCTTACTCTTTATGTAGGGGTACAGGTGTCTTTCCTTACTCTTTATGATAGGGGTACAGGTGTCTTTCCTTACTCTTTATGATAGGGGTACAGGTATCTTTCCTTACTCTTTATGATAGGGGTACAGGTGTCTTTCCTTACTCTTTATGATAGGGTACAGGTGTCTTTCCTTACTCTTTATGATAGGGGTACAGGTGTCTTTCCTTACTCTTTATGATAGGGGTACAGGTGTTTTTCATTACTCTTTATGATAGGGGTACAGGTGTCTTTCCTTACTCTTTATGATAGGGGTACAGGTGTTTTTCATTACTCTTTATGATAGGGGTACAGGTGTCTTTCTTTACTCTTTATGATAGGGGTACAGGTATTTTTCCTTACTCTTTGTGGTTTGGATCTGTGCTGACCACAGAAATACATCACACCTATCTGTTGATGTATCAGTAATGTTTTTTACAGCTCTGACCACAGAAATACTGCACACCTATCTGTTATCACTCATGTTTTGTACAGCTCTGACCACAGAAATACTATGATATACATGTCTGTCAACATATTAATCAATATCTTAGCCAGTTCTGAATAATACAAAAATGATACGATATACATGTCTGTCAACATATTAAATGTCTATTTCTTTCTTTTGTAATTTTGTTTGCTCCTTGGCTACAGCTCCAACGTTTACCAATGGTGAGATTTCGTGTATGCAAGTGTTTTTTCCCCCATTAAGGTAGCCACTTTCCGACTTCGGGGATATATCAATGTCTGAAGTGAGACTTGCACACAGAACTAATATGAGGATACGTTTATTGACAAACTGTTCTGAGTCAGTCATAGTTTAAAAACACTGCGGCAAAGTATTTTCTAAATACAATAAAGATCATCTAATCTAATGGTAGTTAGGGTTAAACGTGATAAAATATTTACTCCCTTCTCAATTTCTCTTTTCTAGCATTGGCTCTTGTAGTCAAGATTGTAACACTAATGTTTCTTTAAAAAAAAAAAAAAATCTTCAGAATAAATTCTCTCTTGTAAGATATTGCAGGTGGGGCTATGTGAGTGCATGCATGCATATGTGAGTATAAACTATGTGTATGACTATACATACAATCTGATCTTTTTAAACTGGCTAGACATTACATAAGCTTGTCGCTGTAGTCTAGTGGTTAGGGCGTTGAACTCGTAATCTAAACGTTGCGGGTTCGATCCCAGCTTTCGGCTATGGCGTTGTGCCCTTGGAAAAGGCACTTTACAGCTATTTTCTCACCCCATCCAGGTGTAAAAGGGGTACCAACCTTGTGTTGGGGGTTAACCCTGCGATAGACTGGCGTCCTATCCAGGGGGGAGTCTATGACTCTCAGTCGCTTAACGCCACAGAAACCGGGATAAGCACCGGCCTGATGAGCCTTAGGCTCAGGACAGACTTTAACTTAACTAAGACATTACATAACCCCCTATAAATATGCATACTTGTAAGCAACAATACATGATGAATTATCCTCCTACCTGTAAGTAGTTCTCCAGCCATATAATGGCCTTCATGTCCAACATGTTCGTCGGCTCTGTCAAACAAAGGCAGACCATCAGAAGATGAGCAATAGTAGCATCATGTTTCTGTCAAATGTTTGTTGCACACACACACACACACACACACACACACACACACACACACACACACCACACACACCACACACACACACACACACACACACACACACACACACAACCACACACAGAAAACAGGAATCAAAAAAAGAAGGGCAGTAAAAAAAATTTTTTTTAATATGATGGTAATGCATGTCTATCTTACTACATCTTGAATTTACACAGTAAAAAGTCCTAGCAAGACTGTAGACATCTGTTAAGCTCTGAGCAACATTACCCATACCAAACAAACAAAAGCAGGAAGAAAATAACAAGTTACTGGTACTTACCATCCAGTAACAGCAGGTCTGGTCTGTGGAAATGAAAACAAAGATCTTTGTATTAGCTGCTTATAAAAAAAAATTAGTCAAAACTTAAGTATTGCACATGCTCGTTATGTGAAAATATAATAAAATTCAGCACATAATTTCAAATCTACAAAACAAGCACACATACACATTACAAAGACCCTAACATCTTTTACACCTTCACCCCCCCCCCCCCCTACAAAAAAAAAGGGCAGAAAACATGGCCAATCAGTTCCTGATTTATTTAGATTCTTTATTTCAAGGATAATGGAACACGCCTCATATGCTTTTTTACATCCAGTCCCAATGTACGCAGTTTTGTCATCCATTTCCACCAGCACACAATGGCTTACTCTTCTGAAAAGTGTTAAAGGGTTTCAAAGTGTGCGCAAGATGTTCTGCGTGCGTTTGCACATGGGGCCTTGGTTTCTATCTCATCTGACGGACTTCAGATGCAGTGTGAACCTTGCAGAATGTCAACAGTTAAGCAGGGGCCAAAACACTTGCTTGATGGGGCCTTCTTTTCTCAAGATATTTTGCTGCACAGCTTTATATATGGAGAGAGAGACAGAGAGAGAGAGAGAGAGAGAGAGAGAGAGAGAGAGAGAGAGAAGAGAGAGAGAGAGAGAAGAGAGAGAGAGAGAGAGAGAGAGAGAGAGAGAGACACAACAAACACACAGAGACAGACAAAGAGAGAGACAGAGAGAGAGGAGAAAAGAAAGAGAGAGACAGAGACAGAGAGAGAGAGAGAAGAGAGAAGAGAGAGAAGAGAGAGAGAGAGACAGAGAGAGAGAGAGAGAGAGAGGAGAGAGAGAGAGAGAGAGACAGAAGACAGACAGAGAAGACAGACAGACAGAACAGACAGACAGACAGGAAGACAGAGACAGAGAGAGACAGAAAAGAGAGAGAGAGACAGAGAGATTCTTCTCACATCAGTAATGAGTTTTTCATACACTGAGGAAAACATCGGAGTTGCACACACACACATTTCCACTCCACACAGCTTTCTTACCTCAAGAACAGAGCTCGCGCAAGAGCAAGCCTCATTCTCCATCCTCCAGAAAACTCTCTGAAAATGATCGTCACCAAACACATTTACATGGTTCAAGATGCTTTAAAAAAAAAAGAAAAAAAGGAAAAGAACATACTAAGAATATGCCATAAAAAAAATGTCAGTAACTGTCAGCAAGTATTTAAATTCCAACAATGAGTCAAACATAAAAGCTGATTTAATCATTAAAAACAAAAAAACCAAAAACACTGAAAAAGAGAAAACATTCAAAGCAAAACCTTCCACATACATTATCAATGACTATTTCAGATTCAAGTATCAAAGACTAAGTTAATCTACTGTAAAATCTCTTTCCTTAATGGCTTCTAGATCATTTTTAAAGTTATCTATATATACTTTACTTTCACTTACAAATTATTTTCATGCAAGCATATGAGCACACACTTGCCACATACATAATTATCCTCTCTCACCCTGCACACACACACACACACACACACACACACAACACACACACACACACACACACACACACACACACATTACACACACACTTACCACCCACACACACAACACACACACACACACACACACACACACACACACACACACACACACACACACACACACACACACACACACACACACACACACACACACACACACACCACACCACACACACACACTCTTGCTCGCTCGCTTCGCTGCATGACACACACCCCACACCACACCACACACACCACACACACACACTACACACACACAGTGACACACACACACACACACACACACAACACACACACACACACACTCTATCTCCACCACAGTGAGCTAATGCAGCATACACACACAGCACACACACACACACTCACACAACACACACACCCAACACACACACACCAAGCACACTCAGGAATCAGAGGAGTGAGTGACTGACTGACCTGGTGGGTCTGGCCTGGTCTTTAGAGCTGAAGCCCAAGCCACAGAGGATCTGAGCGGCCCTGGAGGGGGCTTTGGCCGACTCTATGGCCTCCAGCTCCTGGTACACTCTCTGCAATTCTGCCGCGTCGTTTTCACCATGGCTGTTCACACCAGACAATCAGAAATAGGGGTACAGTTCAAGGTGTATAGATAGACACGTTCACATCTACTGGGTTGTGAGTGTGCGTGCTGCAGACACCACACCCATATGTGCACACTTGTGAGAGAGAGGCGTGTGGTGTGGCGTGCGCACACACACACATCACTGAGTTGGTTGGGTTTGTTGTTTTGTTGTTTTGTTTTTTTTACTATACTTTATTTTACCACACTGTAACACAGTACATCTTTACTTTATACCACACTGTCAACACAGTACATCTCTTACTTTATACCACACTGTCAACACAGTACATCTCTTTACTTTATTCCACACTGTAAACACAGTACATTTTTACTTTATACCACACTGTCAACACAGTACATTACTTTATTCACACTGTCAACACAGTACATTCTTTACTTTATCCACACTGTCAACACAGTACATCATCTTTACTTTATACCACACTGTCAACACAGTACATTTACTTTATTCACACTGTCAACACAGTACATATCTTTACTTTATTCCACACTGTCAACACAGAACATTTTACTTTATACCACACTGTCAACACAGTTCATCTTTTACTTTATACCACACTGTCAACACAGTACATCTTTACTTTATTCACACTTGTTTTAACACTTGTTAAAACAATCTTTACTTTACCTGTGTGAACAGAGTACAATAGTCATTTCATCTGAATTCATTATAGCACTGTTGAGCCATAAGAGCATACATGACTTTTCTTTGATACAACAACTGAACCACACATACAAAACATTTTACTTGAGTACACACATCTGTGCATTATAACACATGACACAACCGCACACAACATTCTGATCGTCAGGATTTTCATGTAGTTCTTGAGATTGCGCTTTGTCAACTCACACACTGCACAGTTTCGTATCTGCTCAGTACACATTAGTCTCACTCGGGGTACATGATACAATTACACATACAGTACATGATACATAGCATGTACACATTCACATACACATGTACATAGCATGTCATCACAGTACACACATAATAGCACTGTACACATCACAGTACACACGATTATAGCCAGTACACATCCACAGTACACATGATACATAGCACTGTCAATCACATCACATGATACATAGCCACTGACACATCACATCATTTTATTACTTATTCAATTTCATTTATTCTTATATCAAGGATAATGGACAAGCACCTAGAGCTTACATTGTCTGTTTTTGCGGAGTATGATTGTTCTGTTGAGGCTCGGCTCCTGCTTCAAGAGACATTCTGCTGCCGTTTCTGTCACACTCCAGCACACTCTGCAAGAGGGGCAGTTGTCGTCCCCTAGTCAACTCTGCTCCAATGTAGCACTGATGTGGGACGGAATCTTAGGCTGATCCTGTGTACACATGATACATAGCCGCTGTTTACACATCCACAGTACACATGATACATAGCCCTGTGTACACATCCACAGTACACATGATACATAAGCTCCCGGGCTAATTCAATCCCAGAACATAGAATTGCGGGGAGAGGCACGTCTGCGGTGTGTTCCCTGTCAAATGTATACCTGAATGCACTGAGTTGTACATCTATCCACAGTACACATCGCGGTGTTCCATCAGTTCAAAACTAATGGCTAAGTATACAATCACTACACATGAACTGCCGCTGTTGTACACATCCACAGTACACATAACTGCTGCTGTTGTACACATCCACAGTACACAGGATACATAACTGCGGCTGTTGTACACATCCACAGTACACATGATACATAACTGCGGCTGTTGTACACATCCACAGTACACAGGATACATAACTGCGGCTGTTGTACACATCCACAGTATACATAACTGCAGGCTGTTGTACACATCCACAGTACACATGATACATAACTGCCGCTGTTGCACACATCCACAGTACACATGATACATAACTGCCGCTGTTGCACACATCCACAGTACATAGGATACATAGCTGCCGCCAACCATTCAGAATCCCGAAATAGAATTTGGGGGGGGGGGGGGGGGGGGGGGGGGGTTCCCTGTCAAATATATCTGCTGAATGCACTTGAGGTCTGTCATTGCTTCCACAGTTCCAGGCTGCCACAGTCAAAACTAATGGCAAAGAACAATACCTCTCATGAACTGTTTCATTTCAAACTAGTCAGTAAAACACATTCTGCGCGGTACTCTTATTGTCCTTCAAGTACACAAATGTTCCCTTCTTATAAGCACATAAGTGTACACTATTTCATATACCCCACTGCCTGAACAAAGAGATCCACACATTCTATCTCATAGTCCTAAACTTTACATAAACTTCCAATCTTTACTTCCAGTCTGAAGCGAAAACAGCTTTTCTCTGAAAGGGTCTTTTTCTGGAATGTTCATGACCACAAACACACATGTATGTTATACACACTCTGTCCTAAATGGAGAGGGTTGTTAGTGTGAAACTCTCTGGTTGCCTACAGTCTTCTCTGAACTGAAGCCTGAAAGTGTTAGCTGCGCACAAATCCAGCATAACTCAGTCAAGGGTCAGTTCTAAAATTAGCACACCCCTTCCTTTTACCAGGTCCAAGTGTGGTCATTCCTGCTATAATTAGCACAGGCTGGGCTGGGCTGGGTGGCATGGATAGCAGCTGACAGTAGCTGAAAGTGGGGTGATTTCAGTATTGCGACTGGACTGGACTGACTTAGCTGATGTAACTTTCTATATAAAACTGCTGCAATCTACAACAATCACTGGTTATGTTTGGGCAAGCTCTGTGAATAACCTAAAAGCCAGAGTAGCATGTTCATTATAACTTGCTTCAGTTTACTAAGACATGAAATGGGCAAAGAAGAATTTTTAAAATTATTTTTTAGTGGGTTTAAAATCATCCATTTCAGAGAAGAACTCCATGAATAACTACTACTCCACACACACTACTCTCATCCACACACACACACACACACACACACACACACACAAACACACACATTCCACACACAGTCAACCCCCACTCACACACACACACACACACACACACACACACACACACACACACACACACACACACACACACACACACACACACTCACACACAAACCCACAGTAACAGCAAAGCAACAACTACTTTTTTCTTTACCTGGAAATCAGTTTGAGCAGCGTTGTCTTGCCCAGCCCATTGCGGCCAATCAACCCGTAACGTCGCCCCCCCACCAGGTGGATGCTGGCTCCTTGCAGCAATGTTCTGTCAGGTACACACAGCACACCTGTTATGTTCACTGTTCTGGAGGTAACATCAGGCTGACTCACCTCGTCCTGTTCAAAGTTCCTGTCGGACACAGCTAAACTGTCATGCTTCATGTTGTAAGCACACAGAACATCTCGGCACATGTTAAATTCTGTTCTGGTTTTCGAAGAGAGCCAGTGTGTGCCGGTGGAACAGATGAAAAGATTACAAACTGCATACATACGGTACTGATGTAAACAAGCACATGAGTGCTATCCATTATCCTCGTATCAGATAATAATGATAAAAATAATCATGTTCACTGTTAAAAGTGTTATACAGCAACGTTCTGTCAGGTACACACAGCACACCTGTTCACTGTTCAAGTGTTGTACAGCAATGTTCTATCAGGTACAAACAGCACACCTGTTCACTGTTCAAGTTTTGTACAGCAAGTTCTGTCAGGTACACAACAGACAACCTGTTCACTGTTCAAAGCTTTACAGCAATATTGCTGTCAGGTACAAAACAGCACACCTTGTGCCACCGTTCCAAGTGTTGACAGAATTTTGTCAGGTAAACTCATGACACTGTTCACTGTTCAAGTATTGTACAGTAATGTTCTGTCAGGTACAAACAGCACACCTTGTTTCCCGTTCAAGTGTTGTACGGAATAGTGGAAAAACTGTGTAACGACAAAAGGACAACTCATCCACTTAACTCTATCCCCCCTTCATGTAGCATATCTACCATGAAATGGGACTTACTGCTTTTAATGAAAAATGAAAATTTTAGAATCAATGCATATGATTTGCTTTTTTTTCACCCACACAAACAATGCATAGCCCAATTTAAAATTGCTGGATTTGGATAGGATAAGACAACTTTAGTATGTTGCCTCCCTTTGTTATTTTTCCCCTTATGTTGTTGCTGAAATTGTCAAAAGGTTTTGTTTTTTTTTTGTTTTTTTTTAATAGATGTGTCATCCCAATACCTAACAGAACAAATTGGAAGAAGATTCATTTTTCTTTGTATATATACCTTGCTTTGTGTTGAATAACTTACTTTTTTGTTTATCTCTCTTTTTGAATTAATTATCTATCTTTAAAATCTCTATTCATGTGTATTTTACATTCTGGTTTCCTTGGGAAGATGTGGAAAGAGATGAAAATGTTACCACTATAACAGAAGACATCTGAGTTAAATTTTGACAATAGCAGGAGAAATATGCCAAATCACATGCAACTTTTAAAAAAAATTAAATCAATTACAAAAGTTGACCACTACAAAAGATTCACTTCAATCACTTACATATCATAAATTAAATCATTTCTTAAGTACTACAAAAGAAATATTTTTAAAATTTATATATCTGGAAGTATAACAGAGGACTTCTTTACCACAAGAGAAACATTTATCATTCATTTATCACAAAAATAAAAACTGACGATCAGGTAAAAATGCAAGGTACAATAAGATGCTAAACGAGACCCAAACAGAGAAAAAGAGAAAAAAAAAAGATAAAGAAATCAAATGCACTGCTATCCAGAAACCTGCTGCCCATAGCACCACACTTTTCATAATCATCATCCTCAACATCATCTATCTAATACCAGCACCACACTTTTCATAATCCATTGTCCTCAAACATCCTCTATCTATAATACAGCATCACACTTTCATAACCATCATTCTCAACATCATCTATCTAACACCAGATTAACATCAACATTTTATCCCATCTTACCGTTCCCCAAACGCTATGTCGAAATCTTCAATCTTGATGTCTGTGGAGCGGTTGTTGCCTGAGGCGTCCATGCGTGCATCCCGCTTGTTGATCACCTGGGAGGCTGTGGCCAGCTCCGTTCTGTTCACATGCAATAAATCAATCAATCAATCAACCCATCCATCCAGGCCTCGCTGGCAGGGGACTAGACTGCCTAGCTTATGTGTGTGTTAGTGGGTTTTTCTTGAAGAGCAGATGGGGAAGAGGATGGTTAAGTTAAGTTTAAGTCTGTCCCGAGCCTAAAGCTCATCATGCCGGTGCTTATCCCGGTTTCTGTGGCATTAAGCGACTGAGAGTCATAGACTCCCCCCTCGATAGGACGCATCTATTGCCAGGATGATTAAGGTGGGGTAAAATATTGTTACCCCATGTAGCCTACCTTTGTCTCTTTGCATTATGGTGTTTTTTCAGTCCCCTTTTTGCTATTGTTCTTTTTAACATTTTTTAAAAACCTTTTTCTACTGATTTTTTTTCTTTTTGTTTGTTTGTTGAAGATTTGATGAAAGTAAAGGTATTTTTTACTTAATGCAACATCTAGAAATAAAAACTTGTCTTTGACTATTTTCCTAACACATTTGCAATATTTCTACACAATAGTAGAGGAGATGAGGCAAGAAGCCCTGATATTCCAGATCACCTTTTTTTTCTGTATTAATTCATGGGGGGTGGAGCAAGTACATTATACTTTCAAGATCAGTTTGCAGCATTGTTTCTTCGTTTGGTTCACATCCCTGCCAACCATTCACGGATCTGGGGTGTTATAAATGTTTTGGCTTCATAAATTAAAATAGTGATCAAAATGCAAAATTTCAGTCCAAGTCGATGAATAATAGCGCAAACTATCACTTGCATGAAACTTAGCTTGTCACAACAAAACGTTTTGTTTAACACATTCTTTTTTATTGAAATACAACACCAAAGTTGTGATTATACTCCAAAAGAAGATGTAAAAATAATGAATATGCTGCGCATGACAATACAAACAAGAAAAATAATAACAACAAAAAAAAAACAAGGCATGGTACCTACCCATTTTCCACTTTCTTTGGTACATCTGTCCGTTTTCCCTGCTTCTTCTGAATTTTGGCTTCGGCTTTTTCCAGCTTCTTCTGATCCACAGTCTGTGGGAGAAACATAAACCCAGCAGACTTTACAAACATGCTTTTTTTTTTTATTATCAGAGATTATAGGGCACATATTAAATCATTTCTACTGATATCTTTATGCCAAAAAAGGAAACATGGGGGAAGGGAAGGTTGTCTCTCTCTCTGTCTCTCTTCTCTTTCACTGCTTCATCCGTCGACTCGCACAAGCACACACACATCTGCAACACACAACACACACACACACACACACACACACACACACACACACACACACACACACACACACACACACACACCCCACACATTAAGAATACACAGCATATTTTTTTCCATGATCCTTCCACTTTACACAGATGTCTTACTTTTCTACCCACCCCCTTTTTGCCTTTCATTTCTATTTCTACTTATTTTCACCCAATAGACTTGGTATCAACCAACAAAACATTCCCCCTTAATACAACAATGATATCACTGGGAAAAAAATCTGCAGTACAAAAATGCTGCATCTTATATAATATAAAATGAAAAGAAAACAGCAGACGCACCGAGGACGAAGTTTTCTTCCGGACCCAGATACTGTTGTCCTCTTCCACTTTGTTGTCCAAGCCTTCCGCCAGTGAAGACAGGACGACAGGGGCATTCAGCACCTTCCTCTCCCCATTCACCTCTGTCCGGCCATTTCGCTCACCCACATCCTCGTCTCTGCAAACCAAACACTCCACTTTTCATTGTCATCGTGAGACTTCAGCATTTCTTTGCCATGATGGATTATATCACTTATTCTGTTGCAGATCTGACTCACTTTTGAACATAGAAAGCAGGGGATGGGACAGCCAAGCAGTTAGAGTGTGGAGTTTGTGATCTGACTGCCCAGGTTTGAGCCACCACTCAGGCACCTGTTTGAGGGATTTTTTTCCTCTGGAGTTAGCATGAGTACAGACTCCACTTCCCCTGAAAATCTTTCGGATGAGAGTATTAACTGAGGTCCCATGTGCAAATACACGCACAACATATTACATACACTTTTTAACCCTTCCGCCAATGTGTGCCAGGAGGAACAGATGACACCATGATTCAAACACGCACATTGTGTTTAGACATCATCCCTGAAGCTGGAATGCAGTTACCTTACTGGTGGGTAAGAACAGTCGTATGCGCAAAATCTCACCATTGGTGAACCTCTGTGCTTTAGCCAAGGACCCAGATGAAGAAATGTAAAGAGCTATATTTATATGTAATATAACTGTTTATTTACATACAATTTTACTGTAGCAGAAGTGCATACTGGACATTATTATTAGTATCATTGTCATCATTATCATTTTAATGCAATAACTCAAAATTTCTAAGCTGAGGGTATTATACTATTACTATTGATATTATCACCTTTGAGCTAGTGCAACTACCATGTACTCTCTTTGCCTTTCTTGGTCAAAGCTAGTACAGCTCTATAAATCTAAATCGGTAAATGTGCATACTTGGGCTTTACAATTTAGAATTCTCTGGATTCTTCTCACTGATCTGAGTAATCTCATACAAGATAAAAATACATTATCATGAACAAGGTAAGAGAGAGACAGAGAGAGAGAGAGAGAGAGAGAGAGAGAAGAGAGAGAGAGAGAGAGAGAGAGAGAGAGAGAGAGAGAGAGAGAGAGAGAGAGAGAGAGAGAGAGAGAGAGAGAGAGAGGCAGAGGGAGAGAGGACATGGACAAACAAACATTGCATACACTGATACAGAAAGCTTTGCAAAAAGGACAAAAGATGCTTCATATGGAACATACAGTGGCAACCAAAAATACTTAAATCTTTAAAACTTTAGACTGTGGAAGATAAAGAAAAAACATGAGACTGTAATTAATGCAAGCTGGAGAGACATACAAACATGTATTTCACACACAACGCCGCTGTCTTGCTCTTAAAAAAAACAACACAACAGAGAAGTTTTTATCTGAACAAAAAGTTGAAAATACGTATTTCACACAACCACTATCAAGACATTATATATGCCTTATTGCTGAAAAAAAAAGCCCAAACAAAGAGGACAGAGACAGGTCACAGCATCATACTAAACACAGGACTGAGAGGTTTATTTCATCTGAGTATCGATCGCGGAACAAGGAAAACGCAATTTAAACCTGGCCTGAATTTTCTCCTAAATGCCAACAGCCTGGTTACTTACCCATTCATGACATGGTAGAGGGTGTTGCAGATATCCCTGATGTCGTCGTCAGTCTTGCTGTCATCTGCTTGCTGCAGTAGCATACCGATGGCCTCATACAAGTCCTCACCTGTGTCGAAGTCATCGGCACCATCCTCCAGCATACCTGTTCATAGAAATTTACTTTTAAGTACATACATGTAATCACTGCGCAAAAGCAAGCCACAGAGCGAACACAACTTAAACTAGAACTTCCAATATCACCATATCAATGATATCATGGAAGATTTTGAAAACTCAAAATCCAAATACTAAGGCTATCTCCATGGAATTATGGAAGAATACAGGGGTGGACAGGTCTGATTTTAGGAGTCCTTAACACACACACTCACAGAGTGACTCAGTCACACACACACATACACACAATTTTCTTTTTTATCTTTCCATAAATTTCCTAATCATATGTGTGTGTGTGTGTGTGTGTGTGTGTGTGTGTCAGGGTTCGCGATAACCGGTAATTGGCAGTATTTTACCGATTGTAAACAGGGAATACCGAAAATTTTCGAAGCAGCCGGTACCACGCTACCGATTCTGTTTGCCTGTGACCGATTAGATTTCCGTCTAAAAAAAACCAGTTTGAAGTGACGTTTTCTGATAGTCTGTCATGCGCTTCTACTGTGCTTACGCACCTACCCCTTCCTACCACCCCTTCCGATGAACATCTTTGGCACCAGCCTCATTTAATTAGCCTAGCACGCAGAACAGCAAGCTTTACTGTGAAAGAATAGAACTTCGCGCTCTTCTCAGCATGACAGTGGCTTCCATTCACAATGAGTAAATGGGGCCTAGATTTCTTTATTCTTTTAATCTTTTATATCGAGGATAATGGAATAAGCACTCCTGTGCTTTTTTTACATTCAGTCCCCGTGTGTATGCAGTTTTGTAAATGTCATCTGTTCCCACCAGCACACGATGGCCTGCTCTTACGAAAAGCAAAGCGAAAAGGACGGTCTATGATTATGAATTTGCGGTTGCTTTGAGAGAGAAGAGTCAAAAACTAAATCTAAAGTGAACGAAAGATCAAGATGAGCACTAATCATAGAAACAAGAAAGAAGAATATAAGTCACACGAATGATGCCATGCAAAACAACAGACTGACACAGACAGTGACACAGGCGCTAGAAAAAAACCCCCTATTTCCTGCGCGGCTTCGTGCCCAAGAAGCGAGTGGCAGCAGCACGGCAGTCAAAGTCTGAGAGATTTGTGTTCAATTTAGATTTAGTTTTGCTGCCGAACAATCCCCCCCTCCCCCACCCCCTCACTGAATAGTTTCTTTTGTTCACAGTAGGTACCGGATTTTATTTTCTGGGGACCGATTTTGGGGGAGTTGGTCAAGATATCTCTGAAATGGCAACTCGCAGTACCGGTTATAAAAAATCCTAGCGTGAACCCTGTGTTGTGTGTGTGTGTGTGTGTGTGTGTGTGTGTGTGTGTGTGTGTGTGTGTGACTTTTGTGTGTGTGTGTGTGTGTGGCGCGCGGCGCGTGCACGACACACACACACACACACACACACACACACACACACACACACACACACCACACACACACACACACACACTTAACAAGTCCATCCAAAACAAATTTTACACTTGAACAGATGAAGTTGAAAGTAACACATGGAAAATATAAACCAAAAACTAGAGAACATATATCAAAAGAAAACGTAGGCGGATGCGCTCCGTACTTTTCAGTTTTGAAACAGAGTTTATAACTGCAAATAAGAATAACTAATGTAGATTCTGATCCTGTTCCGTTATAAATCTGCGTTTTCTTTCCATAAGTTATCACTGAAAACCAAGTGAAAGGAATCTCGATCTTACACCGGGACAAAAATGAAAGTAACCGTAGATACATAAAAGAAAAATAACCAGTGATCCTTTGTATATAATTCAAATCAAATGATAAATTCAAGTTTCGATTCATACAATCTTACTTGTAACATAGTCAGAAATTTCATGATCGATGTTTGGGAAATTTCTGCTCAGCTCTTCTCTGTAAGCAGCCATGTTGGGCAACTACTCTGAAGCCTCTAAAAGAAAAAAAATTAACGCCATCAGGCAAAATAATGAATTAATTCCAACATACTTTATAGATCAGATAAATTACTTAATTTTTATTGTTCTCTATTCTCTCAAAACTTTAAAAGTAAGCTAATCAATCATACAGGTTATTTTTTATTTCTAGGAGATTAAGTAGTTTACAAACTATGGATTCATTGACATCCGGGACATGTAGGCTACACGTTTCACTTTGGCTGTGCAATACACTAGCAGTCTACAGTTTTGGTTTGCACACTCCATTTTATCGTCAGCTTGAAATGGTTATATCTCACGATAAAAAAAATCCACAAGAACAGCATTAAAAATTCTCAAGAATTTTTTTCTGTGTTATATATAATATATATATATATATATATATATATATATATATATATATATATATATATACTTTTAAAATTCATTTTGTTGTTACAGATACACACATGCATGATAAGCATTATCAATAATAATAAACGGTAACCTTTTGCAGTCGTATGTTCATGGTTGCACATTGATATTGTACAAAGTGGAGATAGAAGACTTGCACATATATACAATAATTCATGCCTGCATATAAACATCCATACATGCATCCATAAATACAAACATGCATACATACACACATACGTACATGCATACATACAGACGGACAGACAAACATTCAGACATACATTCACACATAGGCATTTCATACAATGCCATATAAAGAATACTACAAGCAACGTTTGTCATTTCTTTCCCCCTTATAGTAGGCCTAAGGCTCGCTTATGGGATGTTCTCAAGAAGTGGGTCTTTTTCTTTCTTTCTTTATTTTTTATCCCAAGCAGCCTGTTTCCTGAAAGTTTATCCCCCCTTTATGTGACTACAAATAACGATGTGTAGTGACTCCATTCTATTTCAAATTTCATAAGGTTATTTGCAATGCTTGCATTATACTGCTCGGTTTTAAATCTGTTATGTAACTGCGCTTGAAAAATAGAAAATTTCGGTATATAACTATCAAGTTTGCATCTGTAGATGTGTAACTTAGCAAGCAGCAGTATCAAATCAAAGGTCTTATCTGTTTTTATGTGTTGATCTACCCCCCAAAATAACCAAATAACAAAGTTGCTTGAAAATGTCATGTTACGGGCATTTGTGCATCGTTCTTTACATACATTTTCTAGGCTTATCCCAAAGGCTCTAATATATTAACAATCCCATAAAAATGTTCTGTTGAGTCTCTGGCCTCATTACACAAAGTACAAAATGTTGTATTCACTAAACCCATAGCGTTCAACACCACATTTGTAGCAATAATGTGGTGAATTATCCTCATCTGCAGCCATTTTAGTTTTACGTCTTTGATTTCGTGTATTTTTGCAAAAAGTCTTTCCAATGAAAGTTTTCATGTAGTTTTCCTGTCCATTTTGCACAACAGTTTGGAGATTGTTTGTTTGATACTAAAATTTAATATTCATTATACTTTTTGTTCCCTTATTGACACTATCAATGATCAGCAGCACTGTGGGTGTCTCTAATTTGTATACCAGTTTTTCTTATGCGCTGTTTAATGGAAGAGATCCACCTATGAAAAGTAAGAAAGTCAATGCTTCTTTCACAACTGGCACTGAAATCTTCATAGTTAATAAACTCACCTTTTTCATAGAGAAAGTGCTTAATAGAATATATACCTTTCTGTATTAAATTAGTGTGTTTGATTACTGTGTTACCTGTGGTTCTATTTTCATTGTAAAAGATTGGTTCAGCAAGCATTTCTTGCCATTTGAAGGATTAATAAGCTTTAAACGTATGTGTCCAGAAAGGATTGATGTCTGAGAATTCGGCTGTAACAGCTGATCCATAGCTTTCTAAATTTGTGAGAAGTGGATACATATTCTCCACAGTGCTTATCTATTTATGCTTATTGCTTCTTCTTTTTTTTACCCATATAAATTTCGACCCCGCCTTTAATATTAATCAGTATTTACCCAGCACTGGTTGGTCACATTTTGAGTCGTACACCTTAACCCCCTCTCCGCTACGAAAACACTTGTGTTAAAATGAATTTTTCGCCCTATGAAATTTACTTTTTGTTTCTCCTCGACCAGGTCGAACTGACGCACGTTTTAGCTGCTTCTGCCATTGATTGAGACCGGATAATGTTCAAGTCAAAAACATGAAGGGTAATTACAGTACTGACAGGCATATTGATACGAATCATAATCTCAAAAGACACAAGATAGCTACATTTCATACTGGTTCAAACATTCTAAGATAACTTCAAATTTAAATATCACACACACACACACACACACACACACACACACACACACACACACACACACTGTAGGAATACAATGTTATTAAGATAATTAACTAGAAGATATATATATTATATATATGTATATATGTATATATATATATATATATATATATATATATATATATATATATATATATATATAAAACTTATTATTTACGCATGCACGCACTCACGCACACACGCACACGCGCATCTGCACGCGTGTAAAGTGGCTTCTATTAGAGCACTAATGAAGACATGTAATTTTCTATTATAATAGTATGTCCTTTGGCTTTCTCTTCCCCTTCCTGTAATGATGTTGACAGATCGTCGTTTGTTCTAGGCTACTTCTGCCTCTCTGTCCCAAATTACATAAAAAGGTATGTGAATGCTTATTCTGTAACCCTTGAAAGTAAAGATCATTCATTCATTCATTCATTACATGTTGCATGTATGACCAGAGAGTGAACAGTATAGAATAATGTAGCACTGTGGGAATGCACTATCTCATTACAGGCTGACACATCCTCCATATGCTTACATAGCACTGTTGCTTGTCAAGATTTGTTCTATTTCAGGGTGGACCACAGCGCCAAAGTGGGACGACTTGCGACCACAGTCCCTAAACTCCGCTAGGACTATAATCAAACTTCAACAACAACAAAAACGTCCTCTCGATTTTCCACCGTTCCCCCCTCCCCCTCTAATTTGTTCTTTCCCCGAAGTTTTATCCCCCCCCTTTTCTCTCTACCCCTGTATGACCAACATTTGGCCATAAATATGTGTAAGCCTGCAAATTCAGTTGCTGAGTAGGCCTATTCTTTTTGGTTTTTCCCCTCCCCCTGGGCTCGCTAGAAATCCGAGGTTCACAAACGGTGAGATTTAAGCGTAGGAGACCGTTTTTGCCCATTAACAATAAGTAGCCACATTTCTATTTTGGGGTTGATGTCTAAATACGACACCAGTATGATGTATGTATGTGTGTACGCGGTTGTTTTTTGTTGTTTAAAAAGAACACGCGCGAACCCCCCCCCCCCCCCCCCAACACACACACGAGTAAGACATTTACAGGTGAGTGGCAACACTCACTCACACACACACACACACACCACACACACACACACACACACACAAATATGTTTTATAGTATTGTTTATAGTATTATCTGAAGGACTTTTGAGGGAGGGAAGTCAGTAGTGATGTTAGCTCAAGGGATAAACTCCCCTTGAACGGCCATCTCGATGGTGCTGGCTTAAATCTGGGCTCGAACCAGGGCCATCAAACTGTGAGCGCTACGTTCTAACCACAAGGCTTTTCCAACCTCTTATTCCAAATATGATATTGCTTTAAAAAACAACAAAGAAAAACGTTCAAAAGCATATCATTTTAGAGATTTCTTATGTGTTCATAAATTTTACCATAAGGGGCCTACTTCTTTCATTTGTTACAACACACTACTACTACTACTACTACTACTATACTACTACTACTACTACTACTACTACTACTACTACACATAATATATACTATAACTAAACTTAATAACTACAACCTAACAACAACAACAACAACAACAACAACAACAACAAAAAATAATAACTAAAATAATAATAATAATAATAAAAAAAGGGATTCATATAGCGCTGCATCTTGTAAAAAACAAATAAAGCGCTTGCTTTCAACCTATTCTTATACATGCAACCAATAACAATGAATAGTTTAAACAAATTCAAATGCGCACACATACACACACATGTGCGCGCGTGCGCAAAATTACTGTATCAAAATGAAATAACAAAAATATGCATGCAGCTGGGATAGGCTTATTAGCTACATTTTCTTTGTCGTTTGCTGTGCACTCAATAGATTTTTTCTCGACGTTGTTTACCTTGGTCTGAGTTGTAAGCCTATATTTTGTGTGTGTGTGTGTGTGTGTGTGTGTGTGTGTGTGTGTGTGTGTGTGTGTGTGTGTGTGTGTGTGTGTGTTGTGTGTGTTGTCTGTCTGTCTGTCTGTCTGTTGTGTGTGTGTGTGTGCGCGCGCGTGCGTGTGTGTGCGCGCGTGTGTGTGCGCGCG
>CM060331.1:44934189-44945591 GCA_030674155.1 Stramonita haemastoma
GACGTCACCCTCACGGCACACCTCTGTTCCCCCCCCCCCCCCCAGCCCCAGACGCCCCAACTGCGATTCAAGCTGCCCAAAGCCACGCTGCCCTCCCTGCACTACCTGTCAGTCAGCCAGGAGGACTTCCTGGACCCTCGCTACGCTCAAGACATCGTCAAAACCTACGGCATCCCGAAGTACCTCTTCAAGAGCAAGTCCACTCTTCTGACCTCCGCCGGCAAACTTCGCGGGGGCCCTGCTGTTGTGGGTGGTGCAGTGGTTCACACAAGACTAGGCGCCGCTCCGTCGGAGGACGACAAACAGAAGCAGTCCATAACGCTTGGGAAGGAAGGGGATGACGGGAGACCAAAGACTTCCGGCGAGATGTCTGCCACTCGCGGTTTGCCGCAGCGTTTCAACGTGGTTCCCATGGGAATGGGGAATACCGAAGCGACTTACGACAGGGGCCATTTTGATGTCGGGGAACTAGGGGGGAGGAAGAGGAGGAGGAGTGTGAGGCAGACCCCAGGAATCGGGTTCCCGCGGTGGCGCCAGTGTACAAGCCTCTGATTGGTGAGAAGTACACGCATGCGCGGTTCTTCCCGCCCATGAACCCTTACCGCAGCCTGCAGCTGGAGAGCGAGGTGACCAAGTATGTGCAGCACAAGAAGAGAGTGGGCCTGGGCAGGTGAGAGGGGGTTTACCTGTGTTACCTGTGTCACAGTGTGTGTGTGTGTGCACGTGTGTGTGTGTGTGTGTGTGTGTGTGTGTGTGTGTGTGTGTGGTGTGTGTGTGTGTGTGTGTGTGTGTGTGTGTGTGTGTGTGTGCACGTGTGTGTGTGTGTGTGTGTGTGTGTGTGTGTGTGTGTGTGTGTGTGTGTGTGTGAATTCATTTCAGTCATTAAAAAAATCAAATATTTTATCTCATAAACAGAGAAATGTATGTATGTGTGTATGTTTTTTATTTTTATTATAATTCTTTTATATCGAGGATAATGGAATAAACACTCTAGTCCTTTTTTACATCCAGTCCCCGTGTGTATGCAGTTTTTGTCAATCGTGTCATCTGTTCCCACCAGCACACGATGGCCTACTCTTACGAAAAGCGGAACAGGATTTAACGTGTGCGCAAGATGTTCTGCGTGCGTTCGCACACGAGGCCTCGGTTTATAGTCTCATCTGAAGGACTTTTGGGGATGTTAACTCCAGGGGAAAAATCCCCTCGATCGGGAATCGAACCCGGGTCGTCAAACTGCGAGCGCAATGTTCTGACCACTAGGCTATCCCGTTCTCGTGTGTGTGTGTGTGTGTGTGTGTGTGTGTGTGTGTGTGTGTGTGTGTGTGTGTGTGTGTGTGTTAATTAACAACTTCATTTCAAATAAAATACCCGCCTTTTTTCATTTTACCGTGTCAGTGTTTTGTTATCACCTTTGAACAGATTTGGAATCCATACAAACCACAGCATGACAAAGATCTAGAGGGAGGGAACCCAGGTACTTCATTTAAAAACCATCATGTCAGAACTGCCGATATCTAATTTGAATGTACAAATCGAACACACTGCCGTTTCCTTATATTGAAACAATTGTTCTCAAAAAAAGAGAAAAAAAAGAAGAAACAATTGTTCTCTTAAAATTTTTTTTTGTTTTTTAAAAATCTTTTTCTTTTCAAACCCCTGTGGAGATGCCGGGGGTCTATCTATAATTATATAGCATCCCCACATTCTGGAAACCCTGTGCTAGAAATTTCGTCTTTTCTTTGTTTCTGCCGTGTTCCTTTTCTGCTTGTTTACCTCCTTGTCTATTTTCTGCCTTCTTGGTCCATTCCCCTGCCTTTTTTTCCCCAGAAAGACTGAAAAAGATAACAATTTTCTTATGGGGAAGTTGGATGGGCTGGGCCTGACTCGTGAGGCGCTTAACGGCAGCGTGACGCTATTTCACTCATGTTACACCAAAAATAGTTGCTGTCTGAGCATTTGACGAAGAATAAAAAGTTTCTTTTAAAACTAGGAATGAACATGTTGCTCGGCTTTTAGCTGAATCTGTATTTCCTCTGAGGCTATTTTCAGCTAGCCAGAGACAAAACACAAAGCCGCTGGGATACTGGAACTTTGCATGTTTGGTTAGAAAGGAAAAGTGGCCCACTGACTCCTTGTGTGTACATCAATGCTATAAAAGATCCCATTTTGGCGCGAATTCCATAGTCGACACCGACTGACGGAGGCCTACATACTTACTTACTTACTTACTTACTTACTTACTTACTTACTTACTTACTTAAAAGATCCCATACTTGAACAAGGGATTGTCTGATTGTGTAGAATCACTGACATCTTTGGGATTGTTGTGAAATGGCAGGGATTGTGTGATTGTGTAGAACCACTAAAATATCAAGGATTGTCTTAACAACTGAAATGGCAGGGATTGTGTGATTGTGTAGAACCACTAAAATCTCAAGGATTGTCTTAACCACTGAAATGGCAGGGATTGTCTTAATGTGTAGAATCACTGACATCTGAGGGATTGTGAAATGACAGGGATTGTGTGATTGTGTAGAATCACTGACATCTGAGGGATTGTGAAATGACAGGGATTGTGTGATTGTGTAGAATCACTGACATCTGAGGGATTGTGAAATGACAGGGATTGTGTGATTGTGTAGAATCACAAAAATCTCAAGGATTGTCTTAACTACCGAAATGGCAGGGATTGTGTGATTGTGTAGAATCACTGACATCTGAGGGATTGTGAAATGACAGGGGTTGTGTGATTGTGTAGAATCACTGACATCTTAGAGATTGTGTGATTGTGTAGAATCACTAAGATCTCAAGGATTGTCTTAACTACTGAAATGGCAGGGATTGTGTGATTGTGTAGAATCACTGACATCTCAGAGATTGTGTGATTGTGTAGAATCACTAAGATCTCAAGGATTGTCTTAACTACTGAAATGGCAGGGATTGTGTGATTGTGTAGAATCACTGACATCTCAACAATTGTCGGGAAATGGCAGGGATTGTATGATTGTGTAGAATCACTGACATCTCACCAATTGTCGGTAATGGCAGGGATTGTGTAGAATCACTGACATCTCACCAATTGTCGGTAATGGCAGGGATTGTGTAGAATCACTGACATCTCACCAATTGTCGGTAATGGCAGGGATTGTGTAGAATCACTGACATCTCACCAATTGTCGGTAATGGCAGGGATTGTGTAGAATCACTGACATCTCAGAGATGGTGTGATTGTGTAGAATCACCGAAACCTCTCCTCTCCCATTGCAGGTACGTGGAGTTTGCGGAGGCAGACAGCGCGCCAAACTCGGCCTTGGTGAGAGAAGCCAGCATGTACGACCTCAACCGCGAGGGCCCAGTGGAGCGCCCTCTGGACGGCTTCTTACCTCCCCCTGATCGCAAGCCATTCATACGTCAGCGCCCACGTGACCCCAAAAATGATTTCGTGCGTTGCACAGATGACCGTGATCTGATCATCATGCCAAGAGATAGGAGCGCCACAGACAAGGACACGGACCTTGCGAAGGATGCTGCTAGACGGTGACTTGATCTGACAGATGTTTAGGAAAGCCTGCAGTTGTGTGTGTGTGTGTGTGTGTGTGTGTGTGTGTGTGTGTGTGTGTGTGTGTGTGTGTGTGTGTTGTTGTGTGTGTGTGTGTGTGTGTGTGTGAACATCAGGGCCTAGTTCACTACACCTTGCTGTGCTGCAAAAAGCTTTGCAGGGCGAATCTGCTAGATCTACCCCTATGTTGTCTGAATGCAAACATTGTTTCAAAATGCTTCTCTTTTACCACCACCCCCCCCCCCAAAAAAAAAAAAAAAAAAAAAAGCCAACGCGCACCCCCCAAAAAAACAACAACAAACAAACAAACCAACAAAAGAAAAGAAAACAAAAAAAGTCCAGACACAAGTGTTGGCCTTTGACCCTTTATACCGAAAGACAGTGAGAATAGCTGAGTATAGTGTAAATGACTTTCGTTTATTAAATTAAAGTATTATTATTATCATCATCATCGTCGTCGTCGTCGTCGTTGTTGTTGTTGTTGTTGTTGTTGTTGTTGTTGTTATTATTATTATTATTATTATTGTTGTTGTTGTTGTTTGTTATTGTTGTTATTATTATTATTATTATTATTATTATTATTATTATTATTATTATTATTATTATTATTATATTATTATTATTATTAAAGTCTTCTTACGAACACAGTTCCGAGTATGTACTGCAAACGGGCACGCATTTACTTCTTTTTACTTTTCTTCATATGTATCTGACGGGAAGAAAGTCTACGGTTTAATCTAGTTCAAGTTGTTTTTGTTCATATGATCTTTATGATTATTATTTTGAGGGATGTAAATAAGCAACACGTGTCCCCCCCCTCCCCCCATCTAGCTCATCAGTCCGTAAGGGACATGTACATAGATTTACATCCTTTGATACATACATGCATTTACACAAAGACATGTGCAGATGCATAAGCATTCTCTCGCTGTCTGTGTGTATCAGT
This sequence comes from Stramonita haemastoma, assembly GCA_030674155.1. NCBI lineage: Eukaryota > Metazoa > Mollusca > Gastropoda > Neogastropoda > Muricidae > Stramonita > Stramonita haemastoma. The sequence continues at coordinate 44,938,695 of CM060331.1, forward strand.
GTGTGTGTGTGTGTGTGTGTGTGTGTGTGTGTGTGTGTGTGTGTGTGTGTGTGTGTGTGTGTGTGTGTGTGTGTCTCTCCTCTCTCTCTCCTCCTCCCCCCCCCCCACACATGTACACACACATGTACACACACATGCACACACACATGCACACACACACACAACACACACACACACACACACACACACACACATACACACACACACGCGCGCGCGCGCGCGCGCGCGCGCCCCCCCCTCCAATTTATACTATGTCCATAAGATTCCAGTGTTATGTGTGGCTACTACAGTGACGATGTTAGCATGGATGAGTGAGGTCAGAATGGAGCTGACCTACATAAAAACACTAATAAAGAACTGCTTTTCGGGCGGTATCCGGTCCTGGATTTTAGTCTTGTGTCAGATGATCGGGTTTTGTGTGAGGCGTAATTTGAATCTTTATGACAAACAACGCTATAGCCGAGTGGTTAAGACCGTTGGACTTCAATCCCGTGGGTCCATGAAGTCGTGGGTTCGAATCTCGGCTGTGGACTCTGGTGAATTAAATAAGTGAATTTTTACCATTTCCCAGGTCAACCTCAAGTGCAGACCTGCAAGTCCCATATTTCTCTTCGTGTATATACACATGCAGAAGGTCAACTTTGCGTGTTAAAAAATCCCATGACACATGTCACCGTTTGGTGGGTTACATAAACACAAACATACCCAGCATGCAACCTGTACAATGAAATGAGCTGCTCTGAAGTGGGAATGTGTCAGTTGAGACCAGTGGGCAGACAGACCTCCCACAGAATGACGGGCACAGGTGAAGACCAGACACCGCTCACCCCACCTGGTTATTTATTTTATTTATTCATTTATTTATTCTTTTGTTTCGAGGATAATGGAATAAGCACTCATGTGTTGTTGTTTTTTTACATCCAGTCCCCGTGTGTATGCATCTGTTCCTACCGGCACACAATAGCCTACTCTTACGAAAAGCGGAACAGGATTTAACGTGTGCGCAAGATGTTCTGCGTGCGTTTGCACACGGGGCTCCGGTTTATAGTCTCATCCGAAGGATGGAGAGAGAGAGAGAGAGAGAGAGAGAGAGAGAGAGAGAGAGAGAGAGAGAGAGAGAGAGAGAGAGAGATTATAAAATCAAGCCAATGACATCCCCCCTTCCTCCCCCAGACAGCCATGCTGCTGAGAAGACACTATTCTTAAAGTGGAACTTCTATTTGTACCCTATCTGTACACCACCTCATGTCCTGGCAGATTTCTCTGCCTTAAATCTGGGCTGCGTCCTCCGGGGAGAGCGCGTCGCCACAAGAGCAGCGCTACCCATTGTCCCCCCCTGCATGCACGCGTATTTATTTCCCTGTCAAAGTGGGGTTTTTTTCACAGCAAATTGCCGGGGACAACTCTCTTGTTGCCATGGGTTTTTTTACGAGCACTAAGTGCGTGTCGCACACGGGACCTCGGTTTATCGTCTCATCCGAAAGACAAGGACCCAGACCACCAATCATGGTCTAGTGGGTGGGGGGAAAAGTTTCGGGCGTAAAAGGGGATCGAACCTGGAGTTTTCGCTATCTTGGCAGGTAATCTCTAGAGCACCATCTACCATGACCCGCCTGGGTCATTATGACCAATAGTGTTCGTGTAACTGATCCAGTTACAAACGTCCGTAAATGGAGTGCATTAATGTTTTATAGTTCCTGGCTAATGAGTGGTATCCCCATGCAGCAAGGGTGTGTGTGTGTGTGTGTGTGTGTGTGTGTGTGTGTGTGTGTGTGTGTGTGTGTGTGTGTGTGTGTGTGTGTGTGTGTGTGTGTGTGTTGTGATGGTGGTGTGGTGGCGGTGGTGTGTGTGTGTGTGTGTGTGTGTGTGTGTGTGTGTGTGTGTGTGTGTGTGTGTGTGTGTGTGTGTGTGTTGTGTAGAACAGAGAGAGGAATGGAGGGAACTGGATGTCAAGTCTTCGGGGGTGCCCCCACGGTCGCCATACTACGGGATATAGGTCTATAGACAGGCAAAATTTAATACGTAGATAGATAGAGGGGACGTGGAAGACTGAACTCTTTAAGACACCTATGTTGCGTGCATGGCTGGATATGCCAAAAGAAACACTGTACTGGGCCTCTGAAGCTGAAGGTACATAGACTGATACTGATAAAACGGTGAGTGTATAAAAATCATTGGAATTAACGAGTGAAACATCCGTTCCTCTTTTCCCCCGTCAGAATACTTCCTGTATAATCCCAATCAATGTAATCAAGGCATTGGTTGAATAAGAGAAATCGCCCTGAATTTTCAAATGTTATCAATGCTGTATTCTTTTAAAGCTCATAACCCCCTCCCCCTCCCTGCACCCTGCGCCGTTAACAAGGAAAACAAAACCCCAACGTCCTTGACTTCTATCAAGAGAGAAATGCGTGTGGCTAAATACGGTATTCAGAAAAAAATACAGATACAGCTAAATCGATATCCACTCAAGATTTGTCATAAGCAGTTTAAAACAAAGGGCTTAAAAAAACACCCAGCTAGCCTATTCTCTATTGCTCACGTGTGGGGTGTCAGCGCTCATAAAGTCTGTGCACGTACATGAATGCACTATGTTAACATATTGCCAATCGTACAATTACAAGATTCACATATGAGAATCCTGGTCCACACCACAGGCAGTCATCCAAAACGAGCTAGGACACAAGTGCACTGACAGCAAAGGTAGGTGGCCGATCCGTTGTTTTCAATCGGCGATAATCTTCTCAACGGATCAAAGGATTATGGTTGGTTTCCGCACCACTGCCGGCAGGGCGATTGTGTAGCGGTGACATAGGATCCCCGCCAACCGCTGTGCACACTCTGTGTCAGCCTGTGAACGGTCCTTTGTCAGCGCGACATGCGACACCACTGCAGTAGCGCTGGTCCCGGCGGTGGGAGACATGGAGGAAATAAGGACGTTTTTCTCCTGGTTATTTTTGTCATTATATCCCCCACATTAGGGGGGCGGGGAAGCTCAGTGGTCAGAGCACTCGCTTTCCCCAAGCTAAGGTTAATTAAGCGCAGCAGCATCGAGCGTGGTAACCAATTGGATGGGTGGGTGGGTGACCGTTTGCGTGCCTTGGCTTCAGTACAATTCAGTCCACCCAGCTGTAAATGGGTACCGGCCCTCTTTAGGGTCAGGGAAGGTAAAGCAGCGAGGGGGAGGAGATGGGCGCCGCCCTCAATATGCTGGTCCCTAGAGAAGCTGAGGTCTCTGTGGCCTCGCTCCCCTATGACCACATGGGTTATGGGACACCTTTACCTTTTCTTGTTTACCTCTATCCCCACATCGCCAGAAACACACATCTTTCTGCCTGTGTATAAACGTTTAATATATGCACCCGTTGAATGAATCGTTGCCTGTCTAGACTGGTCGGTCAGTAGAATCATCTCCATTTCCTTCCTTTAAAGCACATCTCCGACTGATCGTTCAGTCAACATCATTCAAGCCTCTTCAAGTTTCAAAAGGTAAAATGGTAACTTGTGTAACATAACCTATGTGGTCGTAGGGGAGCGAGGTGTCAGAGACCTCAGATTCTCTAGGGGCCAGCATATTGAGAGCGGCGCCCATCTCCTCTCCCTCGCTGCTTTACCCTTCCCTGACCCTCAAGTGGGCATGTACCTATTTACAGCTGTGTGAACTGTACTGAAGCCAAGGCGCGCAGACGGTCACCCATCCAGTTAATAACCACGCTCAATGCTGCTTAACATGGGCTGAGGGAAAGCGAGCGCTCTGACAACGGAGCTATCTCGCCCCTTCAAGTATCAGGGGGTAAATAAACTGTTTCACTTGTCGTTTCTGACTTTTCTGTTATTTTATGAGGGCATGCTTGTTTGCTTCCATTTTTTTCTTTAATTTAATTGATCAATCAAAATTGCTTTGTGGTCAATTTGTTTTCTCTTCTTTTCTTTGCTTTTTGTGTCCTATCATGTGTATCATATGTGTCATATGAGTCATATGTGGGGACGGATAGCCTAGTGGTCAGAACATTGCGCTGGCAATTTGACGACCCGGGTTCGAGTCCGGTTGAGGAGATTTTTCTCCGGGAGTTAACATCAGTGCTGACTCCACTCTCCCCAAAAGTCCTTCGGATGAGACTTTAAACCGAGGCCCCGTGTGCGAACGCAGCCAGAACATCTTGCGCACGTTAAATCCTGTTCCGCTTTTCCTAAGACAGGGTTCATACAGATCTTTGGGAAGAAAATTCAAGGACTTTTCAAGGACTTTCAAGGACCTCACTCTCAATTTTCAAAGACCTCCATCGACAAATAGTGCTTACATTTTAACAATGTCTACACACTTTACAGCTGAAAAGAAAATATCTATAGCCATTTGGTCCAAATTTTCTTCATAACAAGAAATATTTCTACAGCAGTTAACTGGGCTAAATCAAAAACAATCGTTGGCCTAAAGTGTGCACTTCGCTTAAAACAATTTCAATCTTAGTGATCACCCCATTTGTTCATTCATAATTTCTCTGCATGCTGGTTCTCAAAGTCTAAATATGTGTAAAGCTCCCTGTGAGTTACTTTACCCAGGAGACTAATAGTTTACAATAGTAAACATTCATCCTCCTGGATAACAGGTTGGAAGGGAGGGGGGAGGGGCTGGAAAGGGGGAATAGCTTATGGTATTGCTGTGGACAGATTTTCACATCCCAACACATTGACATGGGTGAAAGTGAAAAAAATCTCTCAATCCACATTTTTTTGTCCTCTGGACATTCCAAATCCTGAAGAAAAAAAATAAATCCTGAAGCAATTTAAATATAATTCCCCCCTTATATTACTGTATGCACATCCCCGCGCGTGTCTCTGATGCCCCATCAAGTTTCAGTGTTGCAGGGATAGGAATTGACAGACTCCAAAAATCGTGAAAGGTGGGGGGGGGGGGGGGGGGTTACAGGGGGCATTGCCCCCTGGCGGGGTGAAGGGGCAGAGTTCCTTGTGGGGGTCCGGGGGCAACGCCCCCTGAAGCTGAAGATTTTTCAACAATTCTAGCCTGTTTAACGGCCTCTCCTTGAACTAATTTCAGTTCTTGATACTAAGCAATTTCTGCCCTGAAATAAGCTCTCCAAGTATGACTTTTTCTGTCATTTCTTCAATCTAAAGGAGGTTCTATTGCCAAGTAATCACATAGCAAAAATGAGTATATTTCTAGACAAATGTGCACTAACGCAGTTAAAGTTAAAGTCTGTCCCGAGCCTAAGGCTCATCAGGCCGGTGCTTATCCCGGTTTCTGTGGCGTTAAGCGACTGAGAGTCGTAGACTCCCCCCTGGATAGGACGCCAGTCTATCCAGGGTTAAACCCCCAACACAAGGTTGGTACCCCTTTTACACCTGGGTGGGGTGAGAAAATAGCCGTAAATTGCCTTTTCCAAGGGCACAACACCATAGCTGAAAGCTGGGATCGAACCCGCAACCTTTAGATTACGAGTCCAACACCCTAACCACTAGACTACAGCGGCGGCTGCACTAACGCAGATAGAGGAAGAAAGAGAAAGAAAGGACAGACACACATAGACAGAGAAACAGAGAGAGAGAGAGAGGGGGGGGGGGGGGGGGGAAGAGGTGTGTGTGTGTCTGTGTGTGTAAGAGACAGGGAGAGGTGGAGAAAATGAGAGAGAGACAGAGATAGAGAGAGACAGAGAGAGAGAAGTTGTGTGTGGTGTGTGTGTGTGTGTGTGTGTGTGTGTGTGTGTGTGTGTGTGTGTGTGTGTGTGTGTGTGTGTGTGTGTGTGTTTCAAGATTCAAGATTCAAGATTCAAGATTCAAAATATTTTATTGCCATTTAAGTCATGCAGACTTATTTGACACAACAAAACAAACATCAGTTTTAATTATCTTTCTGCCCAAAATGATGTCCACTAAAAACATGTTGCACTTCTTCTTCTTCTTCTCTTTTTCTCTTTTCTCAAAACATTCATTCACATATCTAATGATATCTGCTTGATATATATCAACTGCGATTATGTCGCTTACCTTATCTATATGTTTTTTACGTTCTTTGTCTTTGGTTTTAACTTTAAATAACAAATTGTTTCTGAGTTCATCATATAACACACATTCATGGAGTACATGAAATTCATCTTCTATTTTTGTTACAGTATTTACATTTTCTGTCCTTTCTGGGCATATTTTGGTGTCTCCCTTTCTCTATCATTAAATCGTGACAGCTTAAGCGAAATTTACAAAAAGTATTTTTATGAGTTTTGTTTTCTTAGTTAATAAGATATGGTTCCAGTCTGTATTCCTTGGTTACAAAATCATAAAATTTTAGTTTTGTAAACTGTTTTTTCTGGTAGTTCCAGAATGTTTTATACATAGTCTGAAGCTTTCTTTGAACAGCATAACTTAACTGATGAACATCAAAAGTACTCTGGTTTTACCATACACGTTTAAACCCAATTGTGTAAAGGATATTTTTTACTGTATTGATCCATTTATCACATGTATTCGTCTGATACAAATAATCGTATACTATTCTAATATAAGAGTTTGGTTTTGATTCTGTTAAATGAATCCAAAAGGATATTATCTGGCATATGATTTTAAGAGTCAGTGGAAATCTTCCTAATTCACCCAGAGTGGGTAGTACCAATGCTTTTTTATGAACTCCCAGTATATGTTTACAAAATTTTATATGAAAAGTTTCATACAGAAACTGATTTGATAAGCATGTCTTGAACAATTCATCAATATGAAATTCTGTCTCCCCATGAAAACAAAAAGGAAACCAAACTTCTGCTCCATAAGTTAAAACAGGAGTTATTAATGAGTCAAATAAACGCATTATTATAGTAGTCTTTAAATTTTGTCCATGAACTGCTCTTTTAAAAGGCGTACAATGCTTTATTACTTTGTTTTACTAAATGT
>CM060331.1:44945691-44958191 GCA_030674155.1 Stramonita haemastoma
GTGTGTGTGTGTGTGTGTGTGTGTGTGTGTTGTGATGGTGGTGGTGGTAGTGGTGTGTGTGTGTGTGTGTGTGTGTGTGTGTGTGTGTGTGTGTGTGTGTGTGTGTGTGTGTTGTGTAGAACAGAGAGAGGAATGGAGGGAACTGGATGTCAAGTTTTCGGGGGTGCCCCCACGGTCGCCATACTACGGGATATATAGACAGGCAAAATTTAATACATAGATAGATAGAGGGGACGTGGAAGACTGAACTCTTTAAGACACCTATGTTGCGTGCATGGCTGGATATGCCAAAAGAAACACTGTACTGGGCCTCTGAAGCTGAAGGTACATAGACTGATACTGATAAAACGGTGGAATTAACGAGTGAAACATCCGTTCCTCTTCTCTCCCCCCCCGTCAGAATACTTCCTGTATAATCCCAATCAATGTAATCAAGGCATTGGTTGAATAAGAGAAATCGCCCTGAATTTTCAAATGTCATCAATGCTGTATTCCTTTAAAGCTCATAACCCCCCCCCTCCCCCTCCCTGCACCCTGCTCCGTTAACAAGGAAAACAAAACCCCAACGTCCTTGACTTCTATCAAGAGAGAAATGCGTGTGGCTAAATACGGTATTAAAAAAAACACCTGTGTTTAAAATTCTGTCGTTAAACCGCCTCTTTGCGTAGATCTACAGATACTGACAGCTAAATCAATATCCACTCAAGATTTGTCATAAGCAGTTTAAAACAAAGGGCTTAAAAAAAAACACCTCAGCTAGCCTATTCTCTATTGCTCACATGTGGGCGTCAGCGCTTATGTCTGTGCACGTAGCCTACATGAATGCACTAAGTTAACATATTGCCAATCGTACAATTACAAGATTCACATATGAGAATCGTGTTCCAAACCACAGGCAGTCATCCAAAACGAGCTAGGACACAAGTGCACTGACAGCAAAGGTAGGTGGCCGATCCGTTGTTTTCAATCGGCGATAATCTTCTCAACGGATCAAAGGATTATGGTTGGTTTCCGCACCACTGCCGGCAGGGCGATTGTGTAGCGGTGACATAGGATCCCCGCCAACCGCTGTGCACACTCTGTGTCAGCCTGTGAACGGTCCTTTGTCAGCGCGACATGCGACACCACTGCAGTAGGGCTGGTCCCGGCGTGGGAGACATGGAGGAAATAAGGACGTTTTTCTCCTGGTTATTTTTGTCATTATATCCCCCACATTAGGGGGGCGGGGAAGCTCAGTGGTCAGAGCACTCGCTTTCCCCAAGCTAAGGTTAATTAAGCGCAGCAGCATCGAGCGTGGTAACCAATTGGATGGGTGGGTGATCGTTTGCGCGGCTTGGCTTCAGTACAATTCAGTCCACCCAGCTGTAAATGGGTACCTACCCTCTTTAGGGTCAGGGAAGGTAAAGCAGCGAGGGGGAGGAGATCGGCGCCGCCCTCAATATGCTGGCCCCTAGAGAAGCTGAGGTCTCTGTGGCCTCGCTCCCCTACGACCACATGGGTTATGGGACACCTTTACCTTTTCTTGTTTACCTCTATCCCCACATCGCCAGAAACACATCTTTCTGCCTGTGTATAAACGTTTAATATATGCGCTCGTTGAATGAATCGTTGCCTGTCTAGACTGGTGGGTCAGTAGAATCATCTCCATTTCCTTCCTTTAAAGCACATCTCCGACTGGTCGTTCAGTCAACATAATTCAAGTCTCTTCAAGTTTGAAAAGGTAAAATGGTAACTGTGTACCATAACCTATGTGGTCGTAGGGGAGCGAGGTGTCAGAGACCTCAGATTCTCTAGGGGCCACAGCATATTGAGAGCGGCGCCCATCTCCTCTCCCTCGCTGCTTTACCTTCCCTGACCCTCAAGTGGGCATATACCTATTTACAGCTGTGTGAACTGTACTGAAGCCAAGGCGCGCAGACGGTCATCCATCCAGTTAATAACCACGCTCAATGCTGCTTAACATGGGCTGAGGGAAAGCGAGCGCTCTGACAACTGAGCTATCTCGCCCCTTCAAGTATCAGGGAGTGAATAAAATGTCTCACTTATCGTTTCTGACTTTTCTGTTATTTTATGAGGGCATGCGTGTTGGCTTCCATTTTTTTTCTCTTTAATTGATCAATCAAAATTGCTTTGTGGTCAATTTGTTTTCTCTTCTTTTCTTTGCTTTTTGTGTCCTATCATATGTGTATCATATGTGTCATATGTGGGGACGGATAGCCTAGTGGTCAGAACATTGCGCTGGCAATCTGAAGACCCGGGTTCGAGTCCGGTTGAGGAGATTTTTCTCCGGGAGTTAACATCAGTGCTGACTCCACTCTCCCCAAAAGTCCTTCGGATGAGACTTTAAACCGAGGCCCCGTGTGCGAACGCACCCAGAACATCTTGCGCACACGTTAAATCCTGTTCCGCTTTTCGTAAGAGAAGGCCATCGTGTGCCGGTGGGAACAGATGACATTTACAAAACTGCATACACATGGGGACTGGATGTAAAAAAGCACAAGAGTGCTTATCCCATTATCCTCGATATAAAAGAATCTCTCTCTCTTTCTCTCTTTCTCATTATCCTGACATAAAAGAATTTGCTTGCCTTGCCTTCTCTCTCTCTCTCTCTCTCTCTCTCTCTCTCTCTCTCTCCTCCCCCCCCCCCCCCCCCCCCACCTCTCTCCGGGCTGGGGGCGGGATAGCCTGGAGGTTAGAGTGATGCGCTCGTGATCTGTTGACCGTGTTCGCATCTCGTTCTAGAAGATTTTCCCTCTGCAGTTAACATCAGTGCCGACTCCACTCCTCCCTAAAGTCCTTTGGATGCGAGTATAAACCGATGTCCCGTGTGCGAACACACGCATATCTTGTGCACATGTTAAACCCCGTTCCACTTTTTGGAAGATCAGGCCAATGTGTGCTTGTGGGAACAGATGACAAAATTTACAAAACTGCACAGGGACTGGATGTAAAAAAAGCACTATCCATCCATCCATCCATCCATTCATCTATCTATCTATCTATCTATCTATCTATCTATCTATCTATCTATCTATCTATCTATCTTATCTATCTATCTATCTATCTATCTATCTATCTATCTATCTATCTATCTATCTATCTATCCCTTAGTCTGGCGACCGTGGGGGCACCCCCAAAGACTTGACAACCAGTTCCCTCCATTCCTCTCTCTGTTCTGCCTTTCTCAAAATTGTGTCGAGTTCTAGGCCTGTCAATTCGATGATGTTGTCCTCCCATCTCTTCAAACCAATATTAACTTTAGCAGAAAAAAAACTCAAACCAAAACGAAACAAAAACTTCCTCTCTACACACAATACAATGGCCAAACTCACACCCACACCCATAGTTACTGTCAATCATAAGCCCCAAGTTCCAACCACTTTATTTTGCAGCACAATTGTCTCACCATGATGTAAACCCTCATTTAAATGTGTTGATAGTGTCCCCCCTACGTCCTTTGGGACATGGGACTGAGTGAGTGAGTGATAGTGTTTAGACACCATCCCCGAAGTTGCAATGCAAATACATAGATGATAAAGGGTGGTGTGGTGTGTGTGTGTGAAGTTCTATATGCAGAAATCTTACCTTTGAAGAACCTTGGAGCTCTAGCTGAGGAACATAGAGAAAATGTCGCATCTCTATTGTCTGAATAAAAGTTCCATGAATACAAGTTAGAACAGACTGCTTCCAGACAGCATACACTCCAAGGAAATTATTCCAGTTGTGAACTGTGCAAGACAGAAAGAGTTCTTGCAATGCAGAGCTATGACAATGGGAGGGAGAAAAGAGATGTCTATCTTTCCCTTCCTTGTGTCTCTGGTGAAATGCATCCATTACTTTGGACTTAAAGCCCATAAATGCAGTCTGGCATTGCTGTGAACCGCCTGCAACATCTCATTACACATTGCAAGCATATAATGGCCATGTTCAATGTATACATGTGTACCTTTATTCTTGCTCATCTATATAACTTTGTGTACATGTTTTTGTAAAAATCTAACACAGCACACACACAACACACACACACACACACACACACTCACACACACAAATTGCACATGGAAGTTTTTTTGTTTGTTGGTTTTGCACCCAAGAGTTATGCACTGTGACCCAGCAGCCCAAGGTTGAGGGCTTCATGACGGCTCCCTAGAACTTCTGAACTAGCTCTGGGGATAGCAGGCAAGGCAGGCATGGCTGGGGCAGAGAGAGTGAGAGGAGTGACAGGTGAGAAACAGGACAGGAATGTCACAGAAATTGTAGGTAAAGGTGTCCCATAACCTTTGTCATCGTAGGGGAGGAGGCATCAGAGACCTCAGCTTCTCAAGGGGCCGGCATATTGAGGGTGGCGCTCATCTCCTCTCCCTCGCTGCTTTACCTTCCCTGACTCTATAGAGGGTAGGTACCCATTGACAGGTATGTGAACTGGGGGGACTGTACTGAAGCCGAGGTGCACAAATGGTCACCTATCCAACTGGTAACCACGTTCAATGGCACTTAACTTTGACTTGGGGAAAGTGAGCACTCTGACCACTAAGCTACCACACCCCCCACAAGTGAGGCAGCAAAAAGAAAAGAAAGATTACTTATGACCGTAAAACACACACAGCAATGACATTCACCCCATTTACGTGAAATGAATGGGAAAAAAAATCAGTTTTAAACATTTTATTGGAAAGACATGAAAAACAACAAAGCCAACAACAAAAATCCCTCCCCCCCTCCCCCTTTTCAACACCAAACAACAAAACAAATCATGATGAAAATAAGTCATGATACATTTACCCATGAACCAAGCCAAACAGCTATTCCCAATAAACATGCACACACACAAAATAAATATTCACAGACTTCCACAGGTAGGAAAGACCTCTCTCCCAAAGAAAAACTTATGAATCTTATCTTAAAGGAAAAACAACAACAGTTGTGCAAGAAGTGTCAGACACTAACTCATATTCCCACACCAAAACAAAACTTTGGTCACATTTCCTACCACATTATAATACTCCATTTTCTTTTTACCTAAACAAATGACATATAAGGAAAATACTATGTACATAATGAGATACCACAAAAGTAACATTAAAAAACCTTGGTGTGTGTGTATGTCTTCAATTTTACGTCTGTTCACTTAATGTGATATTAGACGGAATGTGATATTAGTGTGTGTGTGTTTATGTAAGTGTGTGTGTGTGTGTGAGAGTGTGTGTGTGTAAGAAAGTATGCAGATGTGTGTCTATGCGAGTGCATGTGTGCAATTGTGCATAATGCATTTGTGTGTATACTTATCAATATGCTTGTGTGTGAAAGAGCATGTACATATAACTGTGTGGACGAGCGTGTGTGTTTCATACATACGACCATAGCTGTGCAAGTGAAAGTGCCAAAGGGACCGCTGTGTCCACAACTCAAGCTGATCTGTCCCTATTGTGTATTTGTTATCCTCAAGATTGTATCTTTCTCATAAAAATGTTAGACACAAATAATTATGTGCTTAACAACTATAACCCAGACTTTATTTCGTACATGCATGGAAGGGGAACAACAAGGTTGGAAAGAAATGTGTGAGACAGACAGAAAGACACAACCATGAAAAATACAATAAGCCACTGAAGTTTTTGATATTTCAAGGAAAATGTTTATTTGTCTGAAAAAAAGCCGAAGTCATACAATATAAAATAATGTAAATGAATGATGCTGACAAATTTTTTTCCCTAAGAGTAACAACAGAGCATAACAGCTGTGCCTTGATTAAAAGAAATTCAGTTCCATAATCCTAGCTACAGCAACAAGTTCATTAATCCTAGCTTCACAAGCATACAAGGTTCATTAATCCTAGCTTCAGCAAAAGGTTCATTAATCCTAGCTTCAGCAAAAGGTTCATTAATCCTAGCTTCAGCAAAAGGTTCATTAATCCTAGCTTCAGCAAAAGGTTCATTAATCCTAGCTTCAGCAAAAGGTTCATTAATCCTAGCTTCAGCAAAAGGTTCATTAATCCTACTTCAGCAAAGGTTCATTAATCCTAGCTTCAGCAAAAGGTTTTAATTAATCCTAGCTTCAGCAAAAGGTTCATTAATCCTAGCTTCAGCAAAAGGTTTATTAATCCTAGCTTCAGCAAAAGGTTCAGACATGGTTACTTCTAAAGCGAAATTCAGGTGATCTAAAATGCAGTCAAACTCATATCCCATACGATATTGTATGTGCCACAACAAGCATACTGTCAGACAGTCCAGAAAAACACAACAATTGCGTGGAACACATGTGCACCATTCTATACAGCTGGGTACTCATTGCTGAGGGCTCTCTCAGCTTTCAGTTCTGATCCTGCTGCTGATTATCTGCTTCCCTTCTTCTTTCTTTATTCTTTTATATTGACGATTCTTTTATATAGAGGATAATGGGATAAGCACTCGTGTGCTTTTTTTCATCCAGTCCCCGTGTGTATGCAGTTGTGTAAATATTGTCATCTGTTCCAACTGGCACACAATGGCCTACTCTTACAAAAAGCGGAACAGGACTTAACATGTGTGCAAGATGTTCTGTTCTCTTCCCAAGTCAGCATGCATCCTCACAACTGCTTGCTGTCATTTTTATTTGTTAATTCTCTTCCAGTTATGAGTTAGCGTTCTAATGCTTACACAGAGTGCATACATGAACACATTTTTTTTCCTTCTTTTTTTTCGTTATCCTAAAAATTCTTCTTTTATAATCTCACAGAGTGACAGGTTTGATTTATGTATCTATTTATCTACTTCCTTCCTACTTCAAAGTATATCACTCCACCACAACAGTTCAGCACATCACTGATGATGATGTCTACCCCATAACTTGTCACCTGTCCAACATGATCAACAATTCCTTTCTACCATAGAAGGGAGATAAATCCTAAAATCAAATGACTCCTTTCCACAGCAGAAGGGAGAGAAATCCTAAAATCAACCATTTCCTTTCCACAGTAGAAGGGAGATAAATCCTAAAATCAAATGACTCCTTTCCACAGTAGAAGGGAGAGAAATCCTAAAATCAAACAACTCCACTTCCAGTGTTCTCATTCATAAGCCAAATTCCAGACTCTACACCGTGTACCCATCACTCAACACTGTTCTCTGAATCACAATCCATTTCTGCACACCACATCGATACCTACTCAACTCTGCATACTTACTGCCCCATTTACCCATCTCTCCTGAATCCTCCCCCACACCAAACACAGAACACGTCCTCCTTTCCCAGCATCCTCTTCTCCTCCACCCCAGCTCGTCACCTCCGAGCTGTCCCCCCCCCAGCCTCACCCCCCCCCCCCCCCAGCCAAAGAGCCGTCCCCCCCCAGCCTAAGAGCCATCTCCCCCCCCCCAGCCTAAGAGCCGTCCCCCCCACCCCCCCAGCCTAAGAGCCGCCCCCCCCCCCCCCCAGCCTAAGAGCCGTCCCCCCCAGCCTAAGAGCCGTCCCCCCCCCCCCCCCCCCAGCCTAAGAGCCGTCCCCCCCCCCCCCCCCCCCCACATAAGCCCGCCCCCCCCCCCCCCAGCCTAAAGCCAGCCCCCCTCCCCCCCCCCCCCCCAGCCTAAGAGCCGTCCCCCCCCCCCCCCCCCCAGCCTAAGAGCCCTCCCCCCCCAGCCTAAGAGCCGTCCCCCCCCCCCCCCAGCCTAAGAGCCATCCCCCCCCAGCCTAAGAGCCCCGTCCCCCCCCCCCCCCCAGCCTAAGAGCCATCCCCCCCCCACCTAAGAGCCCATCCCCCCCCCCCCCCCCCCCCAGCCTAAGAGCCGTCCCCCCCCCCCCCAGCCTAAGAGCCATCCCCCCCCCAGCCTAAGAGCCGTCCCCCCCCCCCCCCCCAGCCTGAGCCATCCCCCCCCCAGCCTAAGAGCCATCCCCCCCCCCCAGCCTAAGAGCCGTCCCCCCCCCCCCAAGCCTAAGAGCCGTCCCCCCCCAAAGCCTAAGAGCCACCCCCCCCCAAAGCCTAAGAGCCACCCCCCCAGCCTAAGAGCCACCCCCCCCCCAGCCTAAGAGCCGTCCCCCCCAGCCTAAGAGCCGTCCCCCCCCAAAGCCTAAGAGCCACCCCCCCAGCCTAAGAGCCACCCCCCCCCCAGCCTAAGAGCCACCCCCCCAGCCTAAGAGCCACCCCCCCCCCAGCCTAAGAGCCGTCCCCCCAGCCTAAGAGCCGGTCCCCCCTCCCCAGCCTAAGCCACCTGAGCCATCCAGTCCATCACTGCTTGCAGGTCTCCCTCAGAGTTCTCGTCCTTGCCGCGAGCGCTGCACTCCAGGAAGGTGACTGTCAGAGGCTTGATGTCGGCGAAGGAGAAGTCTCTGTCCCTCTTGCCCAGGAAACTGTTGTTGTTGTTGCCCGCGCTGTCTGTGCTCTGCAGCGCCGCAGACTGCGTCACCCGCAGCGTGTTCCTGCAACACAGGGCGTCGGGGTTATCCTCTGACGGTCTTTTGATTGGGGGGGGGGAGGGGGAACAGGGTGTAAAGGTTGCTATGTTTACATCCCGTGATCTGATAGCAGCAACTGAAGATGCAGGTTTCATGGGGATTTTAACTCTGGAGTTAACACTGGTTTTGACCCTGGAGTTCACAATGGTTTTGATGGAGTTAACACTGGTTTTGACCCCTGGAGTTCACACTGGTTTTGACCCCTGGAGTTCACACTGGTTTTGACCCCTGGAGTTCACACTGGTTTTGACCCCTGGAGTTCACACTGGTTTTGACCCCTGGAGTTAACATTGTTTTGACCCCTGGAGTTAACACATAGTTTTAAATCCATTCCCCTACAAGCACTTTGAGATCATAAACTGATGCAAACTCATGCATATATCATTAGTTGTTGTTGTTGTTCCTTGGCTACAGCTAGCTCCGAGGTTCACGATCACTAAAATTTTGCGTATAGGAAGTGTTTTCAGGGATAACTCGTGCATACTTATTTTTCTTTTTTCCATTCTTAGGCAAGAGCTCCCAGGTTCACTGATGGCGAAATTTCTGCATATGCAGCCGTTTTTTGCCCATCATTAGATCGTACATACAATCTTGTACACACACAAATCCATTATAGCACTACATAAATTCCATGTATTTTATTATTATTATTATCATCATTATTCATCTACTGATGAGCAGGAGACTAGGTGTGACTGGTGGTGGTAACAAATGATGTGAATGTACCCACCATACACTCTGCAGTACAGAGGGAGGAACACTGTGCCACATTCAACATACACACTGCCTGCAAGCTTCAATGTTGGCAAAACACTTTTAAAACCTTACCCTAGAATCCCTGCCCCCCACCCCCCCAAACAAAAAAAATACCAACAAATACCCCCAACAAACCAACACACAATAAAATCTTTAGCCTTCTTTCCATATATTTTTAATTCTTTTTTTTGGATTTTTAATTTTTTTTTTTATTCATGTTCTTATTTTTTTTAATATACAAATTTTTTTTACTCCTCGGCTAGAGCTCTGAGGTTCACTAAAGCCAGCTTTTGCATATGTGACAGTTCCACCACGAAGGTAGCCGCATTCCGACTTCATGGTTTTTGTTTTTGTGGTTATGTATGTCAATGGGACATGCAGAGGGACGGGATAGCTCAGTGGTCAGAGCGCTGGCTTTCCCCCAGCCAATGTGAAGCAGCGTCGAGCGTGGTTACCAACTGGATGGGTGACCGTTTGCGCGCCTTGGCTTCAGTACAGTTCCCCCAGTTCACTTAGCTGTCAATGGGTACCTGCCCTCTTTAGGGTCAGGGAAGGTAAAGCAGTGAGGGAGAGGAGAATGGCACCACCCTCTACATGCTGGCCCCTCGAAAAGCTGAGGTCTCTGACGCCTCGCTTCCCTATGACCACACAGGTTATGGGACACCTTTACCTTTCTATGTGGGTGACTTACATTTCCTTCTCCAGCATCTTCTGGATGAGGGTGGCTCCCTTGCACAGGGTGAGGTCCTGCTTGTTGCAGGCGATCAGCACTGGAGGGGCATGCTGGGAAATCACGCTGTCCGTCAGCACTGTGTACAGGTACCTGCATACAGGGAAAACAAAACATCACAGGTTTTCAGTCAGCATTAGCTATTCATTCATTAATTTATTTATTTTATATTGAGCATAATGGAATAAGCAATCATGTGCTCTTTTACATCCATTCCCCGTGTGTATGCAGTTTTGTAAATTTTGTCATCTGTTCCCACCGGCACACAATGGCCTACTCTTACAAAAAGCGGAACAGGATTTAATGTGTGTGTAAGATGCTCTGCATGCGTTCGCACACGGGGCCTCAGTTTATAGTCTCATCTGAAGGACTTTTGGGGAGAGTGGAGTCAGCACTGATGTTAATTCCAGGGGAAAAAATCCCCTCGAACAGGAATCAAACTCGGGTCATCAAATTGCGAGCGCGAAGTTCTAACCACTAGGCTATCCCATCCCCCAAGCATTAGGTATACGCTGACACACATATATATACACATTCAAATTATCAATTGGGTGTGGGAGGGGGATAATCAGAGTGGTTAAAGTGTAAGAGGTTGCCATTGGATGACCTGGGATTGAACACAGGTTCAACACAATACGAGACACCTGTTCAAACCAATTTATTCCCCTAGAGTTAACATTAGTACTGACTTCACTCCCCTGAAAGTCCCTTCTGATGTGACGACTAGAAACCAAGGCACTATCTAGCGATGCATGCAGAACATTCTGTGCACACAGCAAAACCTGTTCTGCCTTTAGGAAGAGTTGGTCATTCATGCTGGTAAGAACAGATGAAAAAAAAAAAAAAGAAGAAGAAAATGCATGCACAATGGTGTGATGTTTATAAATGATCCCTAGAGGGTGGAATGTGGCTATCTTCAAGGTGACCCCCCTCCCCCCCCCCCACACACGAACTGGTTGCATACTAAAAAATCTCACCATTGGTGAACCTTGGAACTCTGAGAGGGAAAAAAAAGACAGACTAGCAGGATGGATTAAAAAAAAGAAGAAAAAAATACCATTACACTTGTGGTGATGCACTCTCTCCAGATTACGCAACCTGAATTACACGCAGTAAAGTCTGCCTTGATGATAAGTTACATAAGACACAATACAAATCCACCCATTTTTGGTCTGGTTGTTTTTTGTTTTGTTTCTTCCGACACTTGTACGCTATTTTTGAGATGCTCCTTCTACAGAGTCCATGATCTTGAATTCAGCATACCTTCTGTGCCTGCCTGCTTCTGTGCTGGCTTGTGTGTATATCAGGGTTCGCGCTAGGATTTTTTAAAACCGGTACTGCGAGTTGCCATTTCAGAGATATCTTGACCAACTCCCCCAAAATCGGTCCCCAGAAAATAAAATCCGGTACGTACTGTGAACAAAACGAAACTATTCAGTGAGGGGGTGGGGGAGGGGGGGATTGTTCGGCAGCAAAACTAAATCTAAATTGAACGCAAATCTCTCAGACTTTGACTGCCACTCGCTTCTTGGGCATGAAGCCACGCAGGAAATAGGATTTTTTTTTCTAGCGCCTGTGCCACTGTCCGTGTCAGTCTGTTGTTTTGCATGGCATCATTCGTGAGACTTATATTCTTCTTTCTTGTTTCTATGCTTTGCGCTCATCTAGATCTTTCGTTCAATTTAGATTTAGTTTTCAACTCGTCTCTCTCAAAGCAACTCGCAAATTCATAGTCAAAGACCCTCCGCTTTCGCTTTTCTAAGAGCAGGCCATGTGTGCCGGTGGGAACAAAAATTCAAAAAAAAAAATTCAAAATTTTATTTCAAGAAAACCCCCAAGGGGTACATGAAATTTGACAAAACCAATGTTTGCAGATATGGGCGTGTGAAAAATACTCACAACAAAAATCCTAACACAATGGATGGCATAAAAAAGAAAAAAGAAAGAGTATTCACAATACATGCACTAGTATCATTTATGAAGAAATATCAAATTAGTGTTTTTTCATTATTTCTTTCAGAAACTGTGTAACTTTAATAAGCAAAGATTTCCTCCTAGAGCTAAACAGTTCATGGAACTTGATAACGTTTGGATTTTTATGATAATATTTTGGGATAAATTTGTTTCTTAACTGCACAAAAAATTTACATTTGAACAAGCAATGAAACTCATCTCCTAACTCGCTATCTTCACATTTATCACAGACTCTCTCTGCTCTGGGAATACTACTTATTCTGCCTGTTTGGATGGGAAGTCTATGATTTAACGTTCGAAAATGAATAAAAGTTAGTAATGAGGTACGAGGAAGAATGGATAAGTAATGTTCAAAGCAGAAACACTTTTTAAATAGTCTATAATTGAGGAAGATGTCGTCATTGTCCACATGAGAATACCATTGCTGTAAATACTGATCTTGCAAACTACGTGTAACTTTGGCTTTAAACCATTCTGATGATACTCGGAGATCAAACTGATTCTGCCATATACCACTTAATAACAGATGACATTTACAAAACTGCATACACATGGGGACTGGATGTAAAAAAGCACAGGAGTACTTATTCCATTATCCATTATCCTCGATATAAAA
>CM060331.1:44965691-44968191 GCA_030674155.1 Stramonita haemastoma
AGTCAATATCTTGATTAATGTGGAACGCACTCGAAAAAAAGTTGATTTCTTTAATTAAAAAAAAAGAAAGTCTAATCACTTTATTTGATAGCATTCGTAGCTGAAATAATTTATAAGCCTCCATACTCCAGGAAGCTGGTTGCAAAATCTTCAATGGTGCCCCAACGGTCAACAAGACTACGTAGGGGACAGGTGAAGGTGAAGACGACACTCTTTTAACCGTTCTGCAAATCTTGTCTGACAATAGGACTGTCGTCTGCATGAAGCAGAGATGACAATTTGCAGAGGACATCTGTTTTCGAACCATACATTCTGGCAATCCTCCACAGTTTGAGCTCTTTCAGTTTGAAAGTCATACAGATTAAAAAAGAAAACGCAGAAACTGAAGGTGACCATTTTTCTTCTTGATGTAGGGGGCCTAGGCCAGAATTTGATGAGGAAGTGGGGGAGGGGGGGGGGGGGGAGAAGAATCGGGATTATCAGATTTAACTTCAAGGCAATATTTAGCTTATTCTTAAACGTTCTGTACAACTGTTTGAAAGTTTTAATAGCTTGCCTCCTCCACCCCCTCCATCATCTCTCTCTCTCTCTCTCTCTCTCTCTCTCTCCTCTCTCTCTCTCTCTCTCTCTCTCTCTCTCTCTCTCTCTCTCTCTCTCTCTCTCTCTCTCTCTCTCTCTCTCTCTCTCTCTCTCTCACCCCAAACAAAATTCAAGCAACTTTGTTCTCATAATCAAAGAAACCCAAGTGCAGCCTTTTCATTTTCGACAATCTAACATCAACTATCAGTGAATGACACACAGTAAAATAACCTGTCCTAAAAAAAGAGCTAGTTCTTTAACTTCGTAAATCATTTCTTCAATGTAAGCAGTTAGGCTAATCTGTTAGAGAAAGAACACTCGAAAACTGCTTCCGATAACAGCTGAGTAAGCTAATGTAGGCTATACAGATGACATTTACAAAACTGCATACACACGGGGGACTGGATGTAAAAAAGCACAAGAGTGCTTATTCCATTATCATCGATATAAAAAAAAAGAATATATATATATATATATATATATATATATATATATATATATATATATATATATATATATATATATATATATATATATATATACGGTGGGAACAGATGACAAGATTTACAAAACTGCATACACAAGGGGGACTGGATGTAAAAAAATCAATTGAGTGCTTATTCCATTATCCTCGAATAAAAACAACAACAACAACAACAACAACAACAAATACATGTGCAACAAGGTCAGGCAGACAGGGGAATTGCCAACGCAATGGACTGAACAGTGGCTCTAAGCTCCGCTAGACTGTGCTTGCAGAGCAAGGAAATCAGTCACACCTTGCCCGTGGCAAAGTCAGTGATGCTGAAGACCGGTAATCTGGCTTAACTTAAGTAACGACTACAACCACAGGCGGAAAAAGTCACAGCACTTGTGTGTGTGTGTGTGTGTGTGTGTGTGTGTGTGTGTGTGTGTGTGTGTGTGTGTGTGTGTGTGTGTGTGTGTGTGTGTGTGTGTGTGTGTGTGTGTAAAGTCGGGAGCCATTGATTACCCGCTCCTTTGTATGTTACTACTTATATGAATTTGCCTTCAGCGCCTGGGCTTTATCACAGTTCTTGATTAAACCTTTGACGCAGGGGGCAATAGCAAAGTGAGAGGCTGTATGACCAGTGGCTTTCTTTTCCACTCATGGAATTCCACTTTACAACCGAGTCCTTAGCGATCGACTATGACTCTCTGACTAGGAGGCTTGACTTCCACAGTCCTTATGTGCTGAGCCCTGGAGGGCTAGTTGGCTTTTGGAGAACATCTCCAACACTGACTGTCCTTATGCCCACTTGGCCGAGAGAGTGGGGGTGTGCTGTGGGCAAGGCATCTCCACTATAATCGAATTTCTGCCCAATTTCCGAATCACCATCTGCCTCCTCTGCTGTTTTGGAAGTCATCGAGGGACAAACAAACTTACATGAATGATTCGTTATTTCATCTTTTTGGTTGTTGTAATTGCTGTCTCTATTAAAAAAACAAACTAGTTTCTTTTTGTTAGTATTGAAGATGCTTTGCTTTCATGTTGGTGATATTGGGGTAGTTAGGTTTCTTTTTTTTTTGTTAGTTCATTGGCTAGAGCTCGAGGTTCACTACATATGCAACCCACTATCATTGTAGCCATACTACAACTGCGGGATGCAGTCTGCCATGTTTTTTGTTTTCCTTCACACACACACACACACACACACACACACACACACACACACACACACACACACACACACACACACACACACACACACACACACACACACACACACACACACACATATGTATACATATATATATATATATTTTTTTTTTCATCCATTCCTTCCAACACACAAAATCCTACTCTTGCGAAAGCTGTTCACAAGATGTTCTGCAGTACTTCGTACACACAACTTCGGTTTATGATCTCACCCGAAAGAATCTGAAGGGAAGTGGAGCCAGC
>CM060331.1:44970691-44973191 GCA_030674155.1 Stramonita haemastoma
TCAGAATCAGAATCAGAAAACTTTAATGCCATTAAGTCAGAACGAGACTTATTTGACACCAAACGTAAACGTATTTAACATTCTTAAAAGATGTAGATTCTTAGATATATGTAATGTATCTATGTTCTTGCTCTTCTGGAAAAAGAATCATGCACATATTTGATCATATCTAGCAGACAGTCCTCGTTGTTGAAAAACTTACTCAGATTCTTGTAGTTATTCATATTATTCATTTCCTTAATATTGACATTAGATAGAAATATCTTTCTTAAATCATCATATAATGTACAAACATCAAGTAAGTGATACTCGTCTTCTATTTTGTTACACCATTTGCATTTTCTTTCTTCTTTCGGTATGGTGTGTGTTTGCCGCTTTATTTCTCTATTTCTCTCAATCCTTTTCTTCCTATCTCGATTCCATATTTTTGGTCTTTCCTGATTGTGCTTTTCTTCCTGTTGTCTTAACTTCTCCTTCTTTCTAAAATGATTTTTGCCAACAGCTGAATGTGAAGACTTGAACGCACACAAGATTCTGTCTGTCTCTGTCTCTGTCTGTCTCTATCTCTGTCTCTCTCTCTCCCTCTCTCCTCCCTTCCTCCCTCCCTCTCTCCTCCCTCTCCCCCCCCCCCCCCCCTCCTCTCCTCTCTCCCTCTCCCTCTCTTCTCTCTCTCTCCTCTCTCCTCTCTCTCTCTCTCTCTCTCTCTCTCTCTCTCTCTCTCTCTCTCGCGGCAGTGTCTGCACTTCATCCACTGACACCCCCCTTAGGTAGCCTACTTTCGTCTCATTCCAATTATCGGCTACTTTGATGTGGCGCTGGACCCAGGTGAGCAACTGAGAGACGACAACTCCGAACAGAAAGAATAACAATGAAGAGGGAGGTGGTCCCCAATTGTCGATTAATTAATTAAAGTGGTGTTGTTTTATCTGGCTTGTGGTGTATCGGGAGTGTGAGGAGAGGGGGACTTGAAGTTTGGTCAGTGTTAATTGCTAGTACGGGAAATAGTAACGTGCATTTGTGTTCTTGTTTCTTCACCTGGCTTGTAGTCCTTTCTGTTGTTGTGTATGCGGGCCTAGTGGTTAGAGTGTTGCGCTCGTGATCTAAGGACCCGGGTTCGAGCCACCACCGAGGTGCCTCTGCGAGAAGACTTTTTTTTCTGGAGTTAACATCATATCAGTGTTGAATCCATTCCTTTCCCTGAAAGTGCTTCGGATGAGACTATAAAACTTTTTTTTCTTTTTTTTTCTTTCTTTTATTCTTTTATATCGAGGATAATGGGATAAGCACCCTTGTGCTTTTTTTTTTTTTTACATCCAGTCCCCGTGTGTATGCAGTTTTTTTATGTGCCATCTGTTCCCACTGGCACACGATGGCCTACTCTTACGAAAAGCGGAACAGGATTTAACGTGCGCGCGAGATGTTCTGCGTGCGTTCGCACACGGGGCCTCGGTTTAAAGTCTCATCCGAAGGATGTGTGAACATAACGAAGAACATCTTACGCTCATGTTAAAACCCTGTTCCAGCTTTTGGAAAAGAAGGCCATCGTGTGCTGGTGGGAATGGATGACAAAATTTACAAGAACGCATGCACACTGGTGTCGTGTTTAGACAATCACATCCGAAGTCAGTCTACGGGTACCTGAATGGTGGGGAAACGGTTGCATAGGCAACATGTCACCATTGGGGAACCTCGGAGCTCTAGCCGAGGAAATGTTTTTCGTCTGTTTTTTTCTGTTATGTTAATGGTCTTTTTATTTCTTGAATGTCTATTCAGTTCAATGTGATTTAGACACTTATTTTCAAAATAATCCATGTAAAAAAAGGTATGTGAGATGAGAATGAAGAAGAAGAAGAAGAAGAAGAAGAAGAAGAAGAAGAAGAAGAAGAAGATGATGATGATGGTGGTGGTGGTAATTGTGGGGATAATGGTGGTGATGATGAGGAGGATGGTGGTGGTAAAAGTGTAAGGGAAAAGGGGAAGAGGGAGGGGGACAGTTTTTGGTGACCATTGCTGAAAGTATGGACACTATCTCAAACAGGGATTCATTTTTTTTAGTTATTCATTTTATTCTTTTATATCGAGGATAATGGGATAAGCACTCTTGTGCTTTTTTACATCCAGTCCCCGCGTGTATGCAGTTGTGTAAATATTGTTATCTGTTCCCATCGACACACGATGGCCTACTCTTACGAAAAGCGGAACAGGATTTAACGTGTGCGCAAGATGTTCTGTGTGTGTTCACACACGGGGCCTCGGTTTATGGTCTCATCCGAAGGACTTTTGGGGAGAGTGGAGTCAGCACTGATCTTAACTCCAGGAGAAAAATCTCCTCGACCAGGAATCGAACCTGGGTCGTCAAATTGCGAGCGTAATGTTCTGACCACTAGGCTATCCCGTCACGAATATACATAACAGTAATCGCAATAGGAGGAACGAAAGGAAGGAAGGAAGATGGTAGGATGCTTAAGACGTTCGTCTGCCAACAAGTAAACCGTGAGGT
>CM060331.1:44980691-44997456 GCA_030674155.1 Stramonita haemastoma
ATTTGTGTAACCTGTCTTTAAAAGAAAAAAACTAAGATGAAAATGCATTAATCAAGTCAAATCAAAAGCACTTGAATCATCCCACGAAGGGCAATTACGATACTGACAGGCATATTGATAGGAATCATAATCTCAAAAGACACAATCAGT
Organism: Stramonita haemastoma; assembly: GCA_030674155.1. Lineage (NCBI taxonomy): Eukaryota > Metazoa > Mollusca > Gastropoda > Neogastropoda > Muricidae > Stramonita > Stramonita haemastoma. The sequence continues at coordinate 44,980,842 of CM060331.1, forward strand.
GTGCAATTTCAATCTCACAGGGATTCCCAGGTGGGATGAGTGAGTCAGAGGGCACATTCTGGGTGACCCCCCAGAGTGTTAAGCTGGGGAACAACAACAACAACAACAACAACAACAAAAGACACAAGAAAGCTACATTTCATGCTGGTTCAAACATTCTAAGATAACTTCAAATAAGAATTACCCAGGCTTCAATAACACACTGAACTGGGCAAATGAGAATGTGTGCCAGATTATCACTGTGACAAAGCATCACTTTCTCCCGCGTTGCCCACTAGAATGGTTGATGTCTGTGGTGTCCATAAATGGTTTTCTTGACATTAATTGGTTTAAGGCCTTCACCTACGTTTTCTTTCACCTGTCCCTTAGTCCCGCAGACCGTGCGGGCACCACTGAAGATTTTGCAGCCAGCCTCCTCCACTCCCCACGGTCCTCCGCCCTCCGTAGCAGATCGCTCCACCCAAGGCCTGTTGTTGTTGTTGTTGTTGCTTCGATTTTACGTCTGTTCACTCAAAGTGATATTAGACGAACAAGGCCTGTCCACTCTCTGATGTTGTCTTCCCATAGTTTCCTCTGTCTGCCTCTTCGTCTCCCTCCTTTTACTGCTCCCTGTAAGACAGTCTTGGCCAGTCCAGATGATCGTGTGACGTGCCCGTACCACTTGACCAGTCTAGATGTTCACCTAGGTAAATGGGTCCAAACGTAACTGGACATCAATTTCAGACGGCTTAGCACATCGTTTTCTACCAATGCATATGAAAACAAGACACAAAATGACGGCAATAAACAGATAATATTTACATAAAAGCCAAGGAGACTGTGAAAGTAAAACAAGTCGTATTTTTTCTTGTTGGTTTGTTTGCTTTTTTTGTTTTTTAAAAATAAATCCAGGATAATGGAAAAAGCACTCATGTGATTTTTTTTTTTTTACATCCAGTCCCAGTGTTTGTGGGGTTTTGTAAATGCTGTCATCTGTTCATTCCCACTGGCACATTCCCTATTCTTTCGAAAAGCCGGACAGGTTTTAAGGTGTGCGCAAAGATATATAAGATATAAAGTACGAACTTGAAAGTATTGGTGATTTTGTAACGAGATACAATTGTTTGTTTGACAATCATGTTTTTTTTACTCTTAAAAAAGGTATTAGTGACATTGTAGCCTGATATAATTTGTTTATTTGGTATTTTATTTGTTAACTCTAAAAAGAAAAAAAACACCTAAATGTGTGCACGCGCGTGTGTACGTAGTGCTTGCGTGGGGGCGCGCACGCACGTGTGTGTGTATGTGTGTGTGTGTATGTGGTGTGTGTGTGTGTGTGTGTGTGTGTGTGTGTGTGTGTGTGTGTGTGTGTGTGTGTGTGTGGTTGTGTGTGTGTGTGTGTGTGACTTTTAAATGCATTCTGTTTTACTTGTTTTTTTCTTTCTTATAGGTATATTTTATTTTTAAGATTGTCGTGATCACGTTGGTTAAATAATATTAATGAATTTTTTCCCCCTTGATAGATGGTTTGATATATATAAAAAGGAAAATTTATGTTTATTCATTGTACCATATGGAAATGAAAATTTGACTTGGACTTTCACGAAGGTCTAATGGAGTGGGGGGGGGGGGGGGGGGGCAGCTCAGGATCAAAACAGATTGATAGAAGCTACTGCACAAGGCTATATACATTATAGTAACAGGTAGCTGCTTCCAAATGTTTCAGTTAAAACTAGATACTTACGTTTTTGTTTTTCATCGCTTAGGGAACGCAGAATAAGCAGAAATTAGATTGAAATCGCTAGCTAGAGGCAAAACTATTTACTTGCTTACGTCTGTTATTTCAAAACCCAAACCAGGAAGATCTACACACAGCCAGAAATAAAGATGGCTTCCCCAGGGCAGAGAAGCACGTGGCAGTGTGACAGCTGGACTCCATGGATGACTCAGGCACTTGAAGCACTGGTGTGTGCAGTGACAGCCAAGACAGCCGAGTGCTTTCACTTTGTTCTGGGTGCTGAAGAGGCTGAAGAGAAAATGCATAAAAAGGGCTTGTGGTTGGTGTGTGCCCTCAAACAACCACCATGTTTGCAGTGGGACGCTGTGGGCTTCTGATCCTGCTGTGTTGCAGGCTTGCAGAGTCGGCAATTGGGGAGCCTGTCAGAGCACAGAGGAATGAGCATGGTAACTATGGAGTGTGTCCTCTGTCTGTCTGTCTGTCTCTTCTGTCAGAGAACAGAAAAAATCAGCATGGTAACTATGGAGTGTGTCCTCTGTCTGTCTGTCTGTCTGTCTCTTCTGTCAGAGAACAGAAAAATCAGCATGGTAACTATGGAGTGTGTCCTCTGTCTGTCTGTCTGTCTGTCTGTCTCTTCTGTCAGAGAACAGAAAAATCAGCATGGTAACTATGGAGTGTGTCCTCTGTCTGTCTGTCTGTCTGTCTCTTCTGTCAGAGAACAGAAAAATCAGCATGGTAACTATGGAGTGTGTCCTCTGTCTGTCTGTCTGTCTGTCTCTTCTGTCAGAGAACAGAAAAAAATCAGCATGGTAACTATGGAGTGTGTCCTCTGTCTGTCTGTCTGAGCGCAATGTTCTGACCACTAGGCTATCCCGTCCCGTAATGGATGTCCCGTGTGTCTTAATTTTTTTAATTTTTTTTTTATAGCAGTAGTGCTTTGTGCAAATTGTATATTTCCTTAAATGACTGCAAGTATTTAGAAACTAGAAAAATAATAATCATGTACTTTAAAAATTTTATTACAATTCGTTCTGTCTTTCTTTTTTTTTTTTTACCTTGTGAGATAGAATCCATAAGCAACTTGAGCATTTTTTTGTAGAAAAAAATAGTGGAGGACACTAACTGTAATCTAACCAGATTCAACTCCATCTCTTCGAAACTGCTTTATTCTTGATCGAGTAGAGGAAAATCAGAAACTTTCTACAAAACAACATGATCTAATTGCGGGAATACCGATTTAGTCCTCACTTCACCGAGTATTGTCTCCTGGGTGAGCATTCTCACAGGTCCCAGCTGTCCTGGACACTTCTCCTTCGGCTGTACCTGACAACAAGACACATTATTTTCATAATGTAGAAGTGTCAATGACACGTACAAAAATATTTGACATTCTAGTGGCCAGTAGTAGCTGCCATCGAAAGGTGATGATAAAAAGAGAAAGAAGGTATGCTAAAAATATACTGTGAACATAAAAACAAGCAACAAAATATTATTAATAGAAGAACAGAAACACCGAGCAAATCTCTGTGCCTTGTGTTTTGGGGATCCTATTGAAAGGATGCAGGGGAGGCCATTAGGTTGGCATCCAGCCGAGTGGTCAGCCTTAGCTAGATAATAACCCAAAAAACATTGCATTGCACTTAAAGTGCAAGCACAGGCAAGAGAAGATGAAAAAAAAATTAAGATGGCTCACACTTGGATCTACAAGAGATACAATTCCCCACTTGAACTAGTACTATGTTATCTAATATATCTTACTGTGAAGAGACGTAAAATTGAAGACCACCACTAGCAGGCCTTCTATATTAGTCACAGAACAGTAGTGGAGGAAAACAAGTGCAGGGAACCAGTTACCAGTTGTCTCTCATTTCAAAACTGATTTATCAAATATTCAATGAAAACAAAACCCCAACCTCTCTAGAAAATATGTTTCAATGAAGGCACTTCTTATTTTCTTGTTACAGAAGAGGATGATTTCTAGTATGACTGTACACCAGCCTTTTCTTTGTTTCTGTCTCTCCGTCCTCCCGTTCTGTGTTAGTCAGTCTGTCTGTTTGTCTGTCTACCTATCCATCTATTATTCTGTCTGTTTGTGTGACAGTCTGTTAATAATCCGTTTTATAAGCCATTATTATTTCAAATTGACTTGAGGTTAATTTGACGTATGTATAGAGAGTTTGCGTGCCGGATTGGGACCACTCTCTTCTTTATGTGGGTTTCGTTCTTTCGTTCGTTTGTCTTTCTTTCTTTCTTTCTTTCTTTCTTTCTTTCTTTCTTTCTTTCTTTCTTTCTTTCTTTCTTTCTTTCTTCCTCTTTCTTTCCTCTTTCTTTCTTTTCTTTTTCTTTTCTTTCTTTCTTTCTTTCTTCTTTTCTTCTTTCTTTTCTCCTCTTTCTTTCCTTTCTTTCTTTCTTTCTTTCTTTCTTTCTTCTTTCTTTGTTTCTTTCTTTCTTTCTTTCTTCTATTATCATTACTTACTGCAGACACACGGGGACTGGATGTAAAAAAAAGCACATGAGTGCTTATTCCATTATCCTTGATATAAAAGAATAAATAAATAAATAAATACAAGTTACTTACTGTACTAACTGACTGACTAGCTGGCTTGCTTACTGACTTACTTACTGACCTGCTTACTTACTAACTGACTTACCTTACTTACTTACTCACTGATTAACTTACTTAATGAACCAATCCCTTCATCCATTCTCGCGTTTATCTCTGACAGCACCAGAAGAATGCGATACCCCTGCATGCCACAACGCAGGTCAGTGTTTAGCATACGAGTCAGGGAAAGTGTGTGTGTGTGTGTGTGTGTGCGCGTGTGTGCGCGTGCGCGCGCGTGTGTGTGTGCGTGTGTGTGTGTGTGTGTGCGTGCGTGTGTGTGTGTGTGTGCGTGCGTGTGTGTGTGTGTGCGCGTGTGCGTGCGCGCGTGTGTGTGCGTGTGTGTGTTTGCGTGTGTGTGTGCGTGTGTATGTGTGTGCATGCGTGTGCGTGCGTGTGTGCGTGCGCGTGTGTGTGTATGTGTGTGTACATATGTGTACGCGCGCGCGAGTGTGTGTGAATTATTTTATTCGTTTATTTACTCTTTTATATCGAGGATAATGGAATAAGCAATCCTATGCTTTTTTATTTTTTACATCCAATACCCGTGTGTATGTAGTTTTGTAAATCTTGTCACACACACAAACACACACACACACACACACACACGCACGCACACACACACACGCACGCACACACACACACACACACACACACACACACAATGGCCTACTCTTACGAGAAGCGGAACAGGATTTAACGTGTGCGCAAGATGTTCTACGTGCATTCGCACACTGGACCACAGTTTATAGTCTCATCTGGAGGGAGGGAGGGAGGGAGGGAGAGAGAGAGAGAGAGAGAGAGAGAGAGAGAGAAGAGAGAGAGAGAGAGAGAGAGAGGAGAGAGAGAGAGAGAGAGAGAGAGAGAGAGAGAGAGAGAGAGAGAGAGAGAGAGAGAGATCATCGTCATTGTGTTGTCGCCATCGTCGTCATCACCATCATTATAATCATCATCGTTGTCATCGTCATCGTTATAGTTATTAATTTGATCGTCGTTTTCGTCGTTGTCATCGTCATCGTTATAGTTATAGTTATTAGTTTGGTCATTGTTATCATCATCATCGTCGTCCGTCATCATCGTGTGTAACATCAGTATCATTATCATTATTATTATAATTATGATGATCATTATAATGATGGTGACAATCATCATCATCATCGTCGTCGTCATCATCATCATCATCGTCGTCGTCGTCGTCATCTTCCTCCTCCTCCTCCTCCTCTTCCTACTTCTCCTCTTCATCCTCTTCCTCCTCCTCCTCCTCTTCCTTTTCCTATTCCTCTTTCCCTCCTCCTCCTCCTCCGCCTCTTCCTTATTTTCCTCCTTCTTCTCCTCTTCTCCTCCTCCTCCCTGTGACAATTTCTTCGACTATGCCTGTGGCGGATGGGTGGCCAGCACTGAGATATTGGGGCACGAAGGCTTCAGGGCCAGGACCACTATCTTGACTGACACCATGGACAACATCACTAAAGGTAGGTCCCTTTTTTGTCTGTGTCAAAGGACTGACACAAATATTACCCCCTCCTACCCCCCCCCCCCCTCTCTCTCTTATCACTATCTTTGTGTCTTTCTGTCTTTCTGTCTCTGTCTGTCTCTGTCTGTGTGTGTGTGTGTGTGTGTGTGTGTGTGTGTGTGTGTGTGTGTGTGTGTGTGTGTGTGTGTGTGTGTGTGTGTGTGTGTGTGTCTCTCTCTCTCTCTCTCTCTCTCTCTCTCTCTCTCTCTCTCTCTCTATATATATATATATATATATATATATATATATGTATAATACAATGCGATACGAGACGATACCATACAATACAGTACAACATACTACACTACACTACACTGCACTACACTACACTACACTACACTACATTACACTACACTACACTACACTACATTACACCGCACCGCACCGCACCGCACCGCACCGCACCGCACTCCACTCCACTACACTACACTACACTACACTACACTACACTACACTACACTACACTACACTACACTACACTACACCGCACCGCACCGCACCGCACCGCACTACACTACACTACACTACACTACACTACACTACACTACACTACACTACACTACACTACACTACACTACACTACACTACACTACACTCCACTCCACTCACACTCCACTCCACTCCACTCCACTCCACTCCACCACACCACACCACACCACACCACACCACACCACACCACACCACACCACCCACACCACACCACACTCCACTCCACTCCACTCCACTCCACTCCACTCCACTCCACTCCACTCCACTCCACTACACTACACTTACACTACACTACACTACGGAAGGAAAGGATCCCATACAATACAACACTTCTTTTCTTCTTGTTTAAGTGTCAGGCTGTGATTTTTTTTTTTGCGCTCCTCGGCAAAAGCTCTGAAGTTCACCGAGGGTGAAATGTGTGCGTATGCGACCGTTCCCCCCTCCCCCCCCCCCCCCCCGTTAATTAAGGTAGCCGTATTCTGACGTTGGGGAAAGGCTATAATACAAAAAAGGGTTTGGCTCTCTCTAAACAAAAAGGGCCGCCGCGGTAGTCTAGTGGTTTGGGCATTGGACTCGTAATCTAAAGGTTGCGGGTTCGATCCCAGCTTTCGGCAATGGCGTTGTGCCCTTGGAAAAGGCACTTTACGGCTATTTTCTCACCCCAACCAGTGTAAAAGGGGTACCAACCTTGTGTTGGGGGTTAACCCTGCCATAGACTGGCGTCCTATCCAGGGGGGAGTCTATGACTCTCAGTCGCTTAACGCCACAGAAACCGGGATAAGCACCGGCCTGATGAGCCTTAGGCTCGGGACAGACTTTAACTTAACTTAAACAAAAAGGGATTACATCTGGCTATTTTTTCAGAGGGATTGCTTTGGATCCCCAGTCCCCCACGTTGGAATGTGGCTACCCCAATGGGGGGCTTAAACGGGTGCATAATTATACAAACGTAGGAGGTCTAGCCAAAGAACGAAAAAGAAATTTAGTAAAAACAAAAAAAAAGGAACTGATTGGTCAACAACCCTTTGATGCTTTTGGCCTACCAAACAGATATTTTGCACCGAGTTTTTGTATAATGCGATTTGAGTGAAGCAACACACTCTATACACTTTTTATCCCTTTCTATCCCTCACACAGACACAGACACACACACATATGTTATTAATTAATTAATTAATTTCTTTTCTTTCTTTCTTTCTTTCTTTCTCTTTCTTTCTTTCTTTCTTTCATTCATTCATTCATTCTTTTAATACGAGGATAATGGAATAAGCAGAGAGAGAGAGAGAGAGAGGAGAGAGAGAGAGAGAGAGAGAGAGAGAGAGACAGAGAGACAGAGAGACAGAGAGACAGAGACAGAGACAGAGAAAGAGACAGAGAGAGACAGAGACAGAGACACAGAGAGAGAACACTGAACACTGAACACTGAACTGATTTAATGTACATTGGCCATGGACCACAATACATTTCTTGGGCTTGGGATGGAACAAAGGGTTCATTCGTATCATAGGCAAGGCAAATGCACAAAGGGTATAGATTCATGCTGATCAAAAGAAGAAAAACACACATTGTTTAAATCATGATTATGAATCTAACATGAAACAAAACCAAATCACAGAAACATAATTTCTAGGGAAAATTGTGGAAATCATGCATATCAATTACGTAACGAATCATAAAAGTTTTCAAAATACATCCTGAATTAGCATTTTCTTTCTTTTATTGATAGAATGAAAAACATATCTAGACAAACTGTGCCTGTACTCATCATTTGTTCCACTGAACAGATCGTGCAACGGTACGTTGATACATTTACTTAAGAATCTTTCTCTCAAGTCATGGTATACGTAACATTCCCATAAAAAGTGGGCTTCATTTTCAACTTTCGTTTTACAGAAGGGACACATTTTTTCTCGATTATTCTCACTATATCTATATACATTATTATTAAGGGGTAGAACATTAAATCTGGCTTGAGTAATTGCGACTCGAAAGCAGTAGACATCAATAGAGTTTATATACTCCTCTTTTACAAAAATACTTTTAAATGATCTGTAATTTTCATACCTCTCTTGATCTCTTATAGTCCCCTCCCATTCTTGGATGAACATATCTATTAATCTTTGTTTTAAACATACGTAAGAAAAGTTTTACATCCCCAACACCTTGTTGCATCCAAACTATGTTAAAACCCGTTTCACCACAAAATTTCTCTTATTTTGGAAATCCAGCAGTATTTACCATTTCTATCTAACTCTAACAGCATGCAGTAAGCATTATATGGTATTCTATTCTGATCCATTTGCAATAGTTTCAACCAGTATCTAATGGTTCTTGTACATGAGTTGACATAAAGTGGATATCTACCTAAATCTCCATATACCATCTTATTGGGCGTTCTTACAGGTACTCCTAAAAATCTTTTACATGCCATCAAATGAATTTTTTCAATATGTTCTAGTCTGTTTGTGCCCCATATTTCTGATGAATACAATAAAATTGGCTGAATCTTAGTATCGAAAATCTTGAAGAAAGTACTAGCATTCATCTCTTTATACCTGTGAAAGACTTTGTTTAACTGAACCACCGCCTTCTTTCCCTTCGTAACTAAATGCTCTGTACCTAATTTACAGCTAACCTTTGTTGTAAAACTGAACCCTAAATAACAATACTGATTTACAACTTCTAACCTAATACCATTGTAATACCATTGTTCCTGTTTAGACAGATATCCCCCTTTCCTAAAGACCATCACCTTAGTTTTATTAATGTTATACTTCCATACTAAACACAAGATTGTATTCGTGACTAGAAAACAATCACTTGATCTGTGAAAATCAAGCAGGTTTTAGGAAGAGATATTCTACAGTAGACCAGATTTTCAATTTATATTCAATTGTCCAAAAGTGTATGTCAAAGAAAGGTCAAAAACTGTATGTTGCTTTTGTTGACTTCAAAAAAGCCTTTGACTCCGTTAAACATGATAAGCTTTTGAACTGTATAAAACGCCAGGGGATAAAGGGAAAGTTCCTTGCTTCACTCTCAGCCATGTATAGCTCTTTATTATCTTGTATCCGAAAGAATAGCCAATTGTCAGATTTTTTTGAATGTCCAGTAGGAGTCAGGCAAGGTTGTGTTCTGAGCCCCACGTTGTTTTCAGTATTTATTAACCAGCTAGCTAATGATGTGAATGAAAAAGGAAAACACGGAGTTCAGTTATTACCCAATATCATAGATATTTTCATTTTGTTGTTTGCAGATGATGTTGCATTATTTTCAACAACCCCAGGGGGGTTGCAGCATCAATTAAACATTTTGAAAGACTGCTGTAATGATTTACAGTTAAGCGTTGACACAGAGAGAGAGAGACAGAGAGAGAGAGAGAGAGAGAGAGAGAGAGAGAGAGAGAGAAGACAGACAGACAGACAGACAGACAGAGAGAGAGAGAGACAGAGACGGAGACAGAGACAGAGACACAGAGAGAGAGAGAGAGAGAGAGAGAGAGAGAGAGAGAGAGAGAGAGACAGAGAAAGAGACAGAGACAGAGAGAGACACAGACAGAGAGAGAGAGAGAGAGAGAGAGAGAGAGAGAGAGACAGAGACAGAGACAGAGACAGAGACAGAGACAGAGAGAGGACATGGGAAACAAGGTTCTCAGCTGTTGCTCTGCTACTCTTGTCCCCAGATTTGATAGAAGATATCACGAAAGCGGACACAGTGCCGGACTTCTTGAAAAAACCTCAAGTATTTTATGAGTCCTGCATGGATGACGGTAAGTAACAAAATTCTGACTTATTTAATCGAAACTAATTTGTCATTGCCTTATTTACTGTAGTCACAGAATTATTCTGATAGCGACATTCAAAAAGAACTACATTGATGTATATCTGTGTATCAGTATTTAAAAAAAAAGTTATATTGGAATGTTTCAACAAAATATGAAACGTAGCTTTCTTGTATCTTTTGGAGATTATAATTCCTACCAATTATATGCCTGTCAGGGATGTGATACCCCTTCATGGGATGATCAAAGTATTTTTGACTTGACTTGACTTACGGGATCAGAAAAATATGAGAAAACTCTGTGTCATTTTAATGTCTCTTATCATTATTATCACCTGCATTCCCTTATCGGATGGGAAACGTGGTGCCCTGTCTTGACTTGACTTGACTTACAGGGCTAGAAAAAATAAGAAAAAAAATCTGTGTCTTTCAAATCTCTCAGATCATCATTGTTATGACCGTACATACTCCCGAAAGCGAACTGTTGCCCCAGAGCCGATGCCACACAGGCCGCTGTGCTGTGAGGAATGGAACAGAAGGCCATCGTCTCTCTCCCCGACACATACCACTGTGTGTCCAGATTTTTTTTTTGTGTTCCTCGGCTACAGCTCCGAGGTTTACCAATGATGAGATTTTGCGTATGCCACCGTTTTTGTCCACCATGAAGGTAGCCGCATTCTGACTTCGGGGATATATATATACTCTTATTGCTGGGTATGCCTGTGTTTCCGTAACCCAACGAACGCTGATATGAAAATTACGGGAACTTTAACGTGCATAGTTGATCTTCTGCATATGTAAGTATGCACGAAGGGAATGAAGGCATAGGCAGGTCTGCATTAGAAGTTGACCTGGCAGATCGTAAGAATCCCCACACTTCACTCACCAGACGCCGCCGAGATTCGAACCCACGACTTGATGGACCCATGGGATTGACGTTGAACGGGTTTAACCACTCGGCACCAGCGTCCGTCATACGTGCGGAACATGAAACAGATCCTGACCGGTGGTCTAGTGCCAATGCACACAAAGCTAGAAGTCCAGGTTTTGATCCGTGTTTGTGCCCGAACCTTTTCCCCCATCCACTAGGCCGTGAGTGGTGGTCTGGATGCTAGTCTTTCAGATGAGACAATAAACCGCGTCCCCGTGTGCAACGACGCTTTCAACACATGTAAAAAACAACAACCAACCAACCAAACAAAAACAAACGAAAAAACAAACCAGAAAACCAGCCAAACAAACAAAAAAACCCTTATCAACAAGAGAGCTATCCCTGGCAAAAATTCTGTAGCAAAAGCCATTCTGATAGGGAACAAAATTAATACACACACAGACAGAAAAAAAAGATATTGAGTGGCACTGCTCTTGTGGTGACGCACTCTCCCCGGAGGAGAGCAACTCAAATTTTAACGCAGAGAAATATCCCGTGGCTTGAAGACGCACACAAAATCAATACACATACAAATCAGTGGATCGGTGGTCTAGAGGTAACGCACCTGCCTACGCCACACCACACAACACCACACCACACCATACCACGCCACACCACACCACACCACACCACCACCACACCACACCACACCACACCATACCACACCACGCCACACCACACCACACCACACCATACCACACCACACCACACCACACCACGCCACGCCACACCACACCACACTACACCACACCACACCACACCACACCACGCCACACCATACCACACCACACCATACCACACCACGCCACACCACACCACACCACACCACACCATACCACACCACACCACACCACACTACACACACACACCACACCATATCACACCACGCCACACCACACCACACCACGCCACACCACACCACTCCACACCACGCCACACCACACCACACCACACCACGCCACACCACACTACACCATACCACACCACGCCACACCACACCACACCACACCACGCCACACCACACCACACCACTCCACACCACACCACGCCACACCACACCACACCACGCCACACCACACTACACCATACCACACCACACCACACCACGCCACACCACACCACACCACACCACACCACCCACGCCACACCACACCACTCCACACCACACCACACCACGCCACGCCACGCCACACCACACCACACCACACCACACCACGCCACACCACACCACACTACACCACACCAAACTACGCCACACCACACTACACCACACCACACCATACCACACCACGCCACACCACACCACTCCACACCACACCACGCCACACCACACCACACCACACCACACCACACCACACCACACCACGCCACGCCACACCACACCACACCACACCACGCCACACCACACCACACCACACCACACCACACCATACCACACCACGCCACACCACGCCACACCACACTACACCACGCCACACCACGCCACACCACACCACACCACTCTCCTTTCTCCTCTCCTCTCCACTACTCTCCTCCCCTCTGCTCTGCTCTCCTGAGCGGGACATAACAGGGGAGGCAGCAGCAGCAGCAGCAGCAGCAGCAGGACTGACTGATTGACTGACTGACTGTGTGCCCAGATGCTCTGGAGGCCGAGGGGCACGATGCCCTGAAGGCAGCCATGGACGACATGGGGGGTTGGCCTCTGGTGCAGCAGCAGTCCTGGAGCGCCGCCCACTTCAACTTGACTGACACGCTGGCCGAGCTCCAGAGGACTGGCGACTGCTTTCTGTTCCGGTTCTACCTGGACGGGGACCTCGACAATTCCTCCATTTCAGCTTTGACAGTGAGTGTCATTGTAGGGGTTGTGGGAGTGAGCTGGCTGAGGAAATCATCTTCGTCGTCGTCGTCATCGTCGTCGATGTCGTCGTCACCACCACCACCACCACCACCACCACCACCACCACCACCACCACCACCACCACCACCACCACCACCACCACCACCGCCACCACCACCACCACCACCACCACCACCACCCACCATCATCATCATCATCAGTAGCAGCAGCAGCAGCAGCAGCGTTATCATCATCATCATCATCATCATCAGCAGCAGCAGCAGCAGCAGCAGCAGCAGCAGCAGCAGCAGCAGCAGCAGCGGCGGCGGCGGCGTCGTCATCGTCGTCGTCGTCATCGTCATCGTCATCGTCATCATCATCCTCATCATCATCATCATCATCATCATCATCATCATCATCATCATCATCATCATCATCAGTCCTCTGACCAAGGAGGAAGTCTTCAGGGGGGGCAGTAGGAAGGTGACAACTACCTTCTGGCCGATCAATCAGTCTGTGGGCACCCATTTGCAGCAACACAAAACCGGTTGCCAGGTCAAGGTCAAGGTCAAGGTCAGTCCAGTCTCTGACGCTGGGCATGCAGCTCTTCAGCCTGTGTGGTCTTCAAGTTCATGGTGGTAAAGTTTGATATCGACAAGTGTTTTTTTTTTTTTTTTTAAGTTATCTCATTGTCATTGTTCAGTGGAAGATGTGTCCCCCTTTTGTTGCCGTGGTTTTTCCACATGCTCAGACAGATGACCTTGTCTTGGATTAGAGGTGTGTTTGCAGTCAACATCACACCTGCAATGGGTTTTTCCCAAGGAAAAAAATTACCGTTCTTCGGCTAGAGCGAGCTCCGATGTTCACCCATGGCGGGATTTTGCATGTGGACCGTTTACCCACCATTAGGGTAGCCGCCTTCTGTCTTCAGGGATGATGTCTGAACACAACACCAGTGTGCATGCCGATTTTGTAAATGTTGTTATCCGTTTTTACCGGCACACTATGGCCGACACTGCCTTCAGCGCCTGGGCTTTATCACAGTTCTTGATTACACCATTGACGCTGGGGGCAACAGCAAAGTGAGAGGCTGTGTGATCAGTGGCTTTATCCCAGTTCTTGATTTCACCATTGACGCTGGGGGCAACAGCAAAGTGAGAGGCTGTACGATCAGTGACTTTCCCACTCATGGAATTCCACTATACAGCTTAGTCTGTAGTGATCGACTATGACTCTCTGACTAGGAGGCTTGACTTTCACAGTCCTTATGTGCTGCAGCCCCAGGGGCTAGTTGGCCTTTGGAGAACATCTCCAACGCTGACTGTCCTTATGCCCTCTTGGCCGAGAGAGTGGGGATGTACTGTGGGCAAGGCATATCCACTATAATCAAATTTCTGCCCAATTTCCGAAACAGCATCTGCCTCCTCTGCTGTTTTGGAGGTCACCGTCGAACACAACGGACAAAACAAACTTTACGTGATTAATCTGTGTCAGTTTTGAAATAAGAAAAAAAACCCTAACATTTCCATCTTTATTTCTGTTGTTGTTTTTAGTTTGGTTTGGGTTGCTTATGCTTTTATTCCTTCTTTGGCTAGAGCTCCGAGGTTCACCAATGGTAAGATCCATTCACACGAGACCATTTTTGCTTGTCTCCTTTTTCCCACCGTTTAAGGTAGCCGCATTCCGACTGCTTTTGATGACTGTGTGTTGGCCAGCTTGACCAGCAGGACACGTTTGGCATCGGGGACAAGGAGGCCTACTTCAGCGACAAGACAGCGGCCAAGCTGACCGCCTACAGGGAGGCAGTGACTGCTCTGGTGGTGAAGATGACCGGCTCCGCTCCCAGCCAAGCTGACCTGGACGACATGATCAGCTTTGAGTACGCGCTTGTCAACGTGAGTGGTCAGAGTGTTCAGACAGCGTTTGAATGAAATGGTGTCCCTCCCTCCTCCCCCCCACGCCTCCCTTGGAGATGCCGGGGTGGGGGTGGGGGGCTGTCAGTATAAATAGCATCCTTCACCTTCACCTTCACCTTCACCTGTCCCGTAGTCCTGTGGACCGTGGGGGCACAATTGAAGATTCTGCAACCAGCCTTCTCCACTCCCCACGGTCCTCCGCCCTCCGTAGCAGGTCGTTTCCACCCAAGGCCTGTCCACTCTCTGATGTTGTCTTCCCATCATTTCCTCTGTCTGCCTTTTCGTCTCCCTCCCCTTACTGTTCCCTGTAGACTGTCTTGGCCAGTCCAGATGATCCCTCACATTCTGGCAATTCTGTGCTAGGAATTCCCTCTTTTTATTTTTGATTCCTGTCTTTGTTTTTGCCTTGTTGTTTTTCTTTCTGTCACCTCCTTCTTGTCTGTTGTCTGCCTTCCGGGTCCGTTCTCCCGCCCTTTTTCTCTACAGAAAAAATTAAAAGATAACAATTCACTTCCATGCCGAAGTCGGATGTGCGGGGCCTGACTTGTCAGGCGCTTTAACGGCAGCACAACGCATTTTCCATCATGTGGCAGACAACAACAGATGCTGTTTGAGAGTTCGACGACAAAGAAGAATGTAATGGCATTTGACTCTTTGACGATTTTTTTTTTTTACACTTCTACATCTTTACTTCATACCCACACCATCAATACACTTCTATTCTCTTTGATGATATATCTTGTCTGACTGTGTGTGTGTTTCTGTAGTGTTCTGTTCTGTTTGTCGGTCTGTTCTGTTTGTGCTGTTATCCTTGTCTGTCTGTGTTTGTCTCTGACTATCTGTTTTGTCTCTGTATGTTTGTCTGTGTTTGTATCTATCTGTTTTGTCTTTGTATGTCTGTCTGTTTTATTCTCTCTCTCTCTCTCTCTCTCTCTCTCTCTCTCTCTCTCTCTCTCTCTCTCTCTCTCTCTCTCTCTCCTCTCTCCTCTCTCTCTCTCTCTCTCTCTCTCTCTCTCTCTCTCTCTCGTTATAGAAAAGTAGATGATTGTAATTTGACTTGTCCATTATGCCTTGAGTCACAAGAGAATGAAGTGCATTTTGTTCTTTCATGTCCTGGATTAAGTGATCTCAGAAAACAGTTTATTCCATTTAAATACTATTCTCAACCTTGCTTGTTTAAATGATATTGCTTCTGACTGCAACAAACAATACAACTATAAGACATTTAGCATTGTATCTACAGAAAGCATTTACAATTAGAAGTACAGTATTAAAGTGAGCAGCAGTTATTGTACTTATGCATTCTATGTCATGATGTAATTATTATGTTTATCCCCCTTCTAAGGGGCTTTGGCCTTTATGAATAAAATGTCTGCGTCTGCGTCTGCGTCTGCGTCTGCGTCTCCTCTCTCTCTCTCTCTCCTCTCTCTCTCTCTCTCTCTCTCTCTCTCTCTCTCTCTCTCTCTCTCTCTCTCTCTCTCTTCTCTCTCTCTCTCTCTCTCTCTCTCTCTCTCTCTCTCTCTCTCTCTCTCTCTCTCTCTCTCTCTCTCTCTCTCTCTGTGAGTGTGGCGGTGCGTGCCTGTCTGTCTGTCTGTCTGTCTGTCTGTCTGTCTGTCTCACTCTATCTGCGTGCACTCATCCATGAACCCACATAGATGTATATGTGTGTGTGTGCATGCGCGCGCGCACGTGTGTGTATGTGTGTGTTTGTGTGTGTATGTGTGTGCGTGCATGTGTATGTATGTGTGTGTATGTGTGTGTATGTGTGTGATTGTGTGCATACGTGTGTGTGTGCACACACATACACACACACACACACACACACACATA
>CM060331.1:44997556-45000056 GCA_030674155.1 Stramonita haemastoma
CCCCCCCCCCCCCCACCCCCCCCCCCCCCCCCCCCCCCCCCCCCCCCTCCCCCCCCCCCCCCCCCCCCCCAGCCTAAGAGCCGTCCTCCCCCCCCCCCCCCCCAGCCTAAGCCCCCCCCCCCCCCCCCCAGCCTAGAATCCCCCCCCCCAGCCTAAGAGCCGTCCCCCCCCCCCCCCCCCTCCAGCCTAAGAGCCTCACCCCCCCCCCCCCCCCCCCAGCCTAAGAGCCGCCCCCCCCCCCCCCAGCCTAAGAGATCCCCCCCCCACCTAAGAGCAGTCCCCCCCCCCCTCCACCTAAGAGCCGTCCACCCCCCCCCCCCCCAGCCTAAGAGCCTCCCCCCCCCCCAGCCTAAGAGCCGTCCCCCCCCCCCCCCCCCAGCCTAAGAGCCGTCCCCCCCCCCCCCAAAGCCTAAGAGCCCCCCCCCCCCCCCAGCCTAAGAGCCGTCTCCCCCCCCCAGCCTAAGAGCCGCCCCCCCCCCCCCCCAAAGCCTAAGACCCCCCCCCCCCCCAGCCTAAGAGCCGCCCCCCCCCCCCCCAAAGCCTAAGAGCCCCCCCCCCCAGCCTAAGAGCCGTCCCCCCCCCCCCCAAACCTAAGAGCCCCCCCCCCCCAGCCTGAGCCGTCTCCCCCCCCACCTAAGAGCCGTCCCCCCCCCCCCCAAAGCCTAAGAGCCCCCCCCCCACCTAAGAGCCGCCCCCCCCCCCCCAGCCTAAGACGCCCCCCCCCCCAGCCTAAGAGCCGTCCCCCCCCCCCCCCCCCAAGCCTAAGAGCCCCCCCCCCCAGCCTAAGAGCCGCCCCCCCCCCCCCCCTAAGAGCCGCCCCCCCCCCAGCCTAAGAACCCCCCCCCCCCCCAGCCTAAGAGCCGTCCCCCCCCCCCCCCCCCAAAGCCTAAGAGCCCCCCCCCCCCAGCCTAAGAGCCACCCCCCCCCCCAGCCTAAGAACCGCCCCCCCCCAGCCTAAGAACCGCCCCCCCCCCCAGCCTAAGAGCCGCCCCCCCCCCAGCCTAAGAGCCGCCCCCCCCCCAGCCTAAGAACCGCCCCCCCCCAGCCTAAGAGCCGCCCCCCCCCCAGCCTAAGAGCCGCCCCCCCCCCAGCCTAAGAGCCGCCCCCCCCCCCAGCCTAAGAACCGCCCCCCCCCAGCCTAAGAGCCGCCCCCCCCCCAGCCTAAGAGCCGCCCCCCCCCCAGCCTAAGAGCCGCCCCCCCCCAGCCTAAGAGCCGCCCCCCCCCCCAGCCTAAGAGCCGCCCCCCCCCCCCCCCCAGCCTAAGAGCCGTCCCCCCCCCAGCCTAAGCCACCTGTGCCATCCAGTCCATCACTGCTTGCAGGTCTCCCTCAGAGTTCTCGTCCTTGCCGCGAGCGCTGCACTCCAGGAAGGTGACTGTCAGAGGCTTGATGTCCGCGAAGGAGAAGTCTCTGTCCCTCTTGCCCAGGAAACTGTTGTTGTTGTTGCCCGCGCTGTCTGTGCTCTGCAGCGCCGCAGACTGCGTCACCCGCAGCGTGTTCCTGCAACACAGGGCATCGGGGTTATCCTCTGATGGTTTTTTGACGGGGTGGGAGTGGGGAGGGGGGGGAACAGGGTGTAAAGGTTGCTATGTTTACATCCCGTGATCTGATAGCAGCAACTGAGGATGCAGGTTTCATGGGGATTTTAACCCTGGAAATAACACTGGTTTTGATGGAGTTCACACTGGTTTTGACCCCTGGAGTTCACACTGGTTTTGACCCCTGGAGTTCACACTGGTTTTGACCCCTGGAGTTCACACTGGTTTTGACCCCTGGAGTTCACACTGGTTTTGACCCCTGGAGTTAACATTGTTTTGACCCCTGGAGTTAACACTGTTTTGACCCCTGGAGTTAACACATAGTTTTAAATCCATTCCCCTACAAGCACTTTGAGATCATAAACTGATGCAAACTCATGCATATATCATTAGTTGTTGTTGTTGTTCCTTGGCTACAGCTAGCTCCGGGGTTCACGATCACTAAAATTTTGCGTATAGGAAGTGTTTTCAGGGATAACTCGTGCATACTTATTTTTCTTTTTTCCATTCTTAGGCAAGAGCTCCCAGGTTCACTGATGGCGAAATTTCTGCATATGCAGCCGTTTTTTGCCCATCATTAGATCGTACATACAATCTTGTACACACACAAATCCATTATAACACTACATAAATTCCATGTATTATTATTATTATCATTATCATCATTATTCATCTACTGATGAGCAGGAGACTAGGTGTGACTGGTGGTGGTAACAAATGATGTGAACGTACCCACCATACACTCTGCAGTACAGAGGGAGGAACACTGTGCCACATTCAACACACACACTGCCTGCAAGCTTCAATGTTGGCAAAACACTTCTAAAATCTTACCCTAGAATCCCCCCTCCCCAAAAAAACCCCCAACAAACCAACACACAATTAAATCTTTAGCCTTCTTTCCATATATTTTTAAATCTTTTTTTTTGGATTTTTTAAATTTTTTATTCATGTTCTTAGTTT